>JAMPIV010013488.1:0-417573 GCA_024509875.1 Oreohelix idahoensis
CACATTTATAATGTTGACAAACAGATATACGAGGGAAGGTCAAAAAGTAATGCCTCCTATTTTTTATGTATGTAAATACTGCATCGGTGTGCAATTTGTAAATTTAGCAGGATTTCTCAAACACTCTTCTGCACTGCATAGCATTACCAACCTGTTTCAGTAACAGGTGGCACCACTGTAACAGTTTAAAAATGGCTGCCAAAGACGTTCGGTTAAAACAACGTTATGTCATAGAATTCCTCAATGCTGAAGGCGAGACCCCAATTCGCATCCACGAACGTTTGAAGAATGCTTATGGAGATTCAACAGTGGATGTTAGCACTGTCCGACGTTGGGTACATCGTTGTGATGAAGCTGAAGTAGGTCAATTCTCAATGGCTGACGCAAGGCAGACTGGCCGTCCGTCTACCGCAGTGACTCCACACAACATTCATCGAGTTGATGGCATCATTCATGGTGACCGTCGGGTAAAACTGGATGAACTTTCTTCCATGTTGTCCATTAGTAAAGGCAGTGTCCAGAACATCATTAAAGACCTGGGTTATTCAAAAGTTTGTGCACGGTGGGTACCCAGAATGTTGACAGACAGACATAAAGAAACAATGAAAACCATAGCCATCAACCTCCTGCACCATTACGAAACTGAAGGAGAAGAGTTTTTATCGAATATTGTGACAGGTGATCAGACTTGGGTTCATTTTTGTGAACCAGAATCCAAGAGGCAGTCAATGGAATACATCACCGACAAGAAAGAAGTTCAAAAGTTCACCATCTGTAGGGAAAGTTATGGCCTCCGTGTTTTGGGATGAGAAGGGTGTGATTCTTCTCGACTTCTTGGAACAGGGAAACACGGTGAATGCAGACCATTACATTGAAACTTTGAAGAAGCTTAGAGGTCGTCTTCGGTGACTTTACCCATTAAAAGATCAGAGAACTGCACTACTGTTGCACGATAATGCCACGCCACACACCTCTAAACGCACCATTGATGTGATTGCAGAATTTGGCTGGACATTATTACCACATCCCCCTTACAGTCCCGATCATGCACCTTCTGACTTCCATCTTTTTGGACCACTGAAAGAAGATCTTCGCGGACATCACTTTGAGGACACTGAGACCCTTAAACGCGCCGTACGCCAGTGGTTTAGGAAAAAGGATACAAATTTTTACCATGCGGGGATACATGCCCTTGTGAGAAGATGGACAAAAACTGTAACAAATAACGGAGACTACATTGAGAAATAAATTTTTGAAGTTCAGACTTGGGGCAACATTTCAATGTGAATTTTATCTCTTTTCTTGCCTATTGAATGAAATTAAAAATTACGAGGCATTACTTTTTGACAGTCCCTCGTATAATGTAGACAAACACATATATACATAATGAAGACAAACACTTCTCATGTGTGTGTGTGTGCATGCATGTGTACATGTGTATAGACAAACATAACATCTCACATATATAATGTAGACAAATATCTCATCTTACATATATAATGTAGATATACATAACATCTCACAAATATAATGTAGACAAACAAATCAACTCACATATAATGTAGACGAATATCTCATCTCATATATATAAAGCAGACAACCATAACATCTCACATACATGATGTAGACAAATATCTCATCTCACATAGATAATGTAGACAAACACAACATCTCACATATAATGTAGACAAACATAACATCTCTCACATATAATGTAGACAAATATAACATCTCACATATACAACCCAAAAAAACAACATCTCACACATATATTGTAGACAAACATAACATCTCACATATATAACCCACAAAAACTACATCTCACATATATAATGTAGATAAACAAGACATCTCACATATACAATGTAGACAAACATAACATCTCACATGTATAATGTAGACAAATATCACATCTCACATATATAATGTAGACAACCATGTCATCGCACACATAGAGCCCACAAAAACAACATCTCACATATATAATGTAGACAAACATCACATAACATCTCACATATATATTGTAGACAAACATAACATCTCATATATATAATGTAATCATACACCACATAACATCTCACATATATAATATAGATAAACAAAATATCTCACTTGTTTAACCCCGAAAAAAAACATCTCACATATATAATGTTGACAAACATCACATAACATCTCACATAAATAATGTAGGTAAACAAAACATCTCACATATATTGTAGACAGACAAAATATCTCACATAAAAATGTTGAAATAGACAATATTGTCTATGGTAGTTATTTAAAGTTAAAATTTCTAAACAAATATATTAGCTGTATATTGCCTGATGTTGTGTACACAAACATCTCAACACAGCTAGTTAGAACATAAAAAGATCTGTCTGGAAAATGTTGAATTTAAAAACAAATATGCATAATTTTTTAACGAAACAATGGATCTAGGGAAAAGGAAAGAAAAACAACAATATATGCAGAAAGAAAAAAGAGAGAATATATCTTCTCTGATAAAAGGAACAGGTGAGTAAATATAAACAATATAATTACAGTGTCGCAATTTGTAAATAAAAAAGCTAATAAGTGAAATTATTGTTCAAACATGTTAGCATGGGAACTAAAAACATCATATCAAAAAGCAAAACGGCATATTTACAGCAACCCCCCCCCCCCCCCCCCCCCAAATTAATGCTGTTGTTCTCGAAAAATCAAGTGCTAACCGAAAAAGCGCTAAATAAAAATTGATTTCATGTAAGAATTAACAGAAATCAAATTAATTCGTAACCATGATCCAAAGAGCTGTATTAAATTAAGTAAAAAGTAATAAAAAACAAAAACTACAAAGTTAACAACATTTATTAGCTACTTATAGCTATAAGAAATATTTAACACAATGGAAATATTTTGTAATGTACTGCACTTTCACAAAATATACACAAAGTATTATGGAACTTAAATGCTGCTATTCCCATCACTTGTGGCTACAAATGTCACGGTGGAGCCGTCTTCATCATCATGGTTAGCAGAAGGTTTTGTAGGTATTTAAAAAAAATTTCTGGCTCCAGATGTAGACGGCTTGGTGAATGGGAGCAGAAGATATTTGAGGAGACTTAAAGAAAATCAAGCTTATTCGAGGAGATTTAAAAAAAAAAAAAGAATCAAAGCTTTGCTTTGCAACCTTCTTCATCTATTCAAGGAGCACCTTGTAGCAATTAAGATCTCATTCTATGTTATGGATTACCATAGAACTGCATTCCACTTTGGGGTAATGCTTTTTATGCTAGCAATGACAACACTCCTTGGCTATCCCACCATCTTGAATGAACTTGAGTTATATTTATGCCTCCCATGGAATTTAGCGCACTGCGTAAGATTGAATTTTTTTAAGCGTATAACAGGCATTTGGCATAAACAGAAACAGCATTATATCGATAAAGTGTTGATCGAACAGCGTAAGACTGGAGGATTGATGTACTTGTTTCAGTGAACAAGAATGAATGAAGAGATAAGAGATGAAAGGGGAAAAATAATTCACTGCTATTTAATGAAAAAGTGAAGGGGTAGGGGAGGTAAGGGGGTGGGGAGAGAGAGACAGAGAAAGAAGGAGTTATAAAATTAGCATTCAAATCTCTGTACATGATATTTCTTTGGTCCTGGAAGGATCTGTAAATAATTTTACTTGTACTTAACTTCATTTCACATTAAGTGTACAGTGAATTTTAATACAATTTCATATTATGTGAACACTAAGTATTTATTCACTACTTTTGAAGACTAGGAAGCCCAGGTCTTGTGCAATAACATATTCTAATCTGAACATATACTACTGTTTGACTAGAAGCTGATCTTCATGCCTGGGGTACATTTTTCACCCATCCAAAACAGACTTCTCCCTTACTGACATAACGATTGACAAGATATACACTTGCTGTCACCAACCCAAGCCCTAAACTAACAGAGAAAACAGCAGTCATCACACCCTTGCATCTAGCACCCTTTCTTTGTCGTCTCTCCAACAAGCTGTTTTCTTCATACAAAGCTATGGCTTGCTTGGCAGTGGACATATCTGCCTCTGACAGGACTGATGGTTTCAGTTTAAAGAGAACCTCCACTGCACTTCTTTCTCCTGCCTGCACTGCCCCACTCATGTAGCCTGACCAGCATGTGGCTGTCTCTGTCCCAGCAAAGTGGATCCTAGAAGTAAATGTTCATGACATTGTGGTTAAGTGAATCAGAAACGCTAATAAAGCTAATCCTAAAGGTAAAGGTTCGAGACAATACTGTTAGGTGACTCAGTACTACTAGTAAAGCAAAAGCTAGAGGTGAAAGTTCAAAAAGATACTGTTAAGTGACTCAGTACTACTAGCAAGACAAAGCCTAGAGGTAAAAGTTCAAGACGATATATTGTTAAGTGACTCAGTACTACAAGCAAGACAAAGCCTAGAGACAAAGCTTCCAGACAAAATGGGAATGGTGAAGTACTCTTCTGGAACTCTGTATCTGTGAATTGAAACTTAGTGGTAACAGTTCAAGATGATACTGTTATTGTTATTGTTAATCAGAATCGACGTCATTGCACACCAGGCAAACCCACAGGTGCTCAGTCTCCCACAGCAAATGTTGAAGTGTATGAATGCTAATTGTTCCTGTTGCACACTAGTTGTATACACGGCAGATGCATCCTCTCATACGTCCATCCCTGCTGGTCTTACGTTTGATGCCGAATTCCAGCAATCTTAGCCCTGATGATTCATCGATTGCAGTGTCATTCTCTAAAAGATGAACCTGAATCGCCCTCAGTATTTTTTCCTTATTCATAGCCAATGCACCATTTATGGGTGCTTTTGAAGCTAGTCTGTCAGCTCTTTCATTGCCATGTACCCTGGCATGACCAGGGCAAATGATACTGTTAAGTGACTCAATACCCCCAGGCAAAGCCTAGAGGCAAAGCTTCCAGATAAAATGGGCATAGTCAAGTACTTTTGAGGGACTCTGTCCCAGCAAAGTGAATCCTAGAGGTAAAAATTCATGGTAATATACTGTTAAGTTAGTACCATTAGTAAAGCAAAGCCCAGAGGCAAATGCTTTCAGACACTAGGCATAGTGAAGTACTCCTGAGGGACTCTGAACCAGTGAAGTAAAGGAACTAGATTTAAGAGAAAATGAATAGCAATGTTTGTCCAAGTGTCTCAGTTTTGTTACAGTTAAGCTTAAACAAAAACAAACCAAGAATTCTGATTGAATAATGAAGGAGGCTACGTTAAACTGCTATAGGTCTATAACCTTTTGTCCAAACATCCAAATATTATGAAAATCTAAAGTTACTTTGGACTACTATTCGATCACATTTTCAGCAATTTCTGGCTATTTTTAAGTGACTTAGGGCTATTTTCAAACGCAAATTGAGCCACTCTAATTTGCTGATTTGGGATACTTTTCAAATACTGTTTAGGCGAAATTTGAAAACTTAAAAAATCTGGTTTTCGAAACAAAGCTGTCCTCCAGGATTTCGGATAAAGAGTTACAGACCTGTAATAGAAAGTAAACAAATGAAAAGGATATTGCAGTCATATTTTCACATGAACAATTCACCACAAACATGGTTCCTAAACAAAGATCCACGTGTTTCAAGGATACTGAACATTTTTAAACTCAATCCAACACTTGATTGGTTTTAGTCTTAAGGACCACCTTCATTGCACACGAAAAATTCCATCAGTGCTCCGATCTCCTCCCTTAGAATACACAAGGAGGATCTCAGCACAGTGCACAAACTATGTAGCACCGGCAAGGATCCTGATGTATGTATACAGGAATCACACATTCTATAAATATTTTTGAGGTGGGTAAGTTTTCCTAATTTTGTAAGTTTTGCCAGAGCAGCGGCCTTTGGTGGGGCCTACTCATTACGATTTCCAACTGCAGAGAGATTTTTAACGTGCGCAACTTGCATGTGGGACCTCTTATTTTTTTCGCCCTTATCCGAGAAGGCTATGCATCCGATCTCACTACCCATGAGATCAATGGGGAGTATGACATCATTAGGACCCACTGGTTGCAAAAAAATGTCCATCAAATATATTCCCTGTCCTGGGGACCGAACTCTGTACCTTTAGAATTAGAGGCAGAAATATCCCTAATATAACTAACAGACCTTATGTCTAGGCTGAACTGATCGTACGTCTCCAAAACAAGGCAAAAACTCCTTTTTTTAAAAATATGACTATGGACGCTTGCATGTGTAAGTATGAGACATAGATACACAAGCCATTTGGGTCATTCTTTAAACTTCCATAACATTGCTCAATGATTACAGATAACATTTTTGCAGCTAAAATTTCTATAAACTTCTTTCGCTACTGTAACTCTTGTTACGTTTCTTAAGTATAGTAACCAAAACTTTAATAGACTTCTTTAGAACTACAACTTCAGTGTACTCCTTGATAAATTAAAACTAACATATACAGTTCTCCACACTGTTGATAAATTTCTTGAGCAACAAAGCTTTCATAAATTTCATAGCCAACTTTAATATTCATAAATTTCTTTAGTATCTGAATTTTCAATAAACTTCTTCATTAACTTTAAACTTTAATAAATTTCTTTAGCAACCTTTACTTTTTACAAACTTTGTCACAGAAACTGCTACTTTTATGAAGTTGTTTAGCAAACTTTCATAAAATTCTTTAACAATTTACACTGTAATAAAATTCATCAGCAACTAAACTTTCATAAAATAATATCACTATAAGTCCTTGCCATGCCTTTGAGAAAACAGGGCAGAGATTAGTTTATAAACTTTTCAGCAACTTTAAACATTAACAACATAAACTTTCAAAGATTCTTTCACCAACTCCAAACTTTGAATTTGAAATATCAATTAAAAGAAATGCATTGTAAATAATGCAAACAAACACACAAATATTATAACAGAGTGTAACAAAAATATCTAAACCATAACATAACAACTATCACTCACGACATTCACCAGCAGGATTTTTCCATCATGCTGTCACAAGCTGATGAAAATGCATGTTATATTTTGGTCACATGATAATAATGATTTTGAAAAGGCTTTTGACAGCATTCACAGGGACAGCCTATAGAAAATACTGAGGGCTTATGGAATTCCCAGCTGCATCATTTCCATCATAAAAAGCCTCTATGTTAACTTTACATGCAGTGTTGGGTTGAGCAATCTAACTTTTGAGGTGAAGACAGGAGTACGACAGGGATGCCCCTTATCAACAACTTTATTTTTGACAGTCACAGGCTGGGTGATGCGCCAGACAACAGAGGGCAGTCCAAGAGGAATTAGATGGACAACGTTTTCTATACTGGAAGATCTGGAATATGCAGATGACATTGCTACTAGCACATTCACATCAACACATTCAAGAGAAAACAGATAGACTGGATAAGTATAGCCAGCCAGCAGTTGGGTCTGAACATTAGTCTAAAGAAGACAGAGGTCATCACACTCAATGTGGGCAGTCCTGAGCCCATAACTTTAAGGAACCAGAAGCTGGAACAGATGAACACATTTACATACCTAGTATGCATAGTAGCACCAGATGATGGAACAAGCAAAGACAGCAAGAACAGAATGAATAAAGCGAGAACAGCCTTTGCTAGTCTCAACAACATCTGGAAGTCTTCACAGTACAGCAAAAACACAAAATTAAGATTATATGAGAGCTGTGTACTTTCTGTGTTTCTCTATGGTGCGGAATGCTGGAGAGTAACAGAGAAGGAAATGTTGAAACTTCCTCCTTCCACACAATCTGACTAAGGAAAATTCTCCAAATCGTTTGGCTGAATATTATCACTAACCAAGAACTACTTACTCGAAGTAACCAAAAGGACATGCACACCATCATAGCTGGCAGACGCTGGAGTTGGGTTGGCCACTCCTCAGAAGAGACCCCAATGCCATTACAAGAACAGCTATGCTATGGACCCCCGAAGGAAAGCGAAAGAGAGGCTGACCAAAAACAACTTGGCGGAGAACTGTGGAGGCCGAGATGCAAAGAATGAACCAGAGTTGGGGCACTGTACGAAGGATGGCCACCGACCGAACAAAGTGGAAGCAGTTTGTTGATACCCTACAAGACGCCATCAGGCGTGATGGCCACTGACTGCTTTGACAGTCGGCGGCTAAGGATCAAAGAAAAGAAGAATAATAACTAAAGAAACTACTGCCAATTTGTTGTACTTCTTCTTCCAAGTGCCACGCCTGATTGCATATGTGATCTTTGCACAACTTCCTCTCTCCAGTAAATGTTATCAATTCTATTGTTAGCATCTTACTATGCCATGATGTCAAACTGTCAAGCATCCTCTCTCTTTGTCATCCTCAATCTCTTCTTTCCTCAACTTTCCTGTTGCTATGATACATCCCAGCCTTCTTATTACATGTCCAAAGAAACTGGATTCATCATCATCATCATCAGTTGCCATCTCCACAACGAAGGTTGGCTGTAATGGATCTCCAACGTCTTCTGTCTCTTGTCTTGATGGTGCACTCTGATAGACTCTTTCCTGTCCATCTCTTGATGTTGTCTTCCCACTTATAGCGCTGCCTTCCCCTTGCACGTTTGCCTTCAACTCTCCCTTCTGTTATGGTCTTCTGCAAGGTGTTATGCCTTTTTATGTGGCCAAAGTATTTTAGCTGTCGAACTTTGACCTCCCTCATTAGTTCTCTTTTCATACCTATATTTTCTAGGACCTCCTTATTTGTTTTCATCTCTTTCCATGAGATACGCCCCATTCTTCTATATATCCACATTTCAAGAGCCTCAATTCTTTCTTCCAACTGCTTATTCATCGTCCATGTTTCTGCACCATACAGAAATGCAGAATATATATAACACTTTATGATTCTGAGTTTTAATTTGTGAGATAACTGTTTGGATGTCAGTATATGTTTCATGTTGTTGAATGTAGCTTTGGCCATTCCTATTCTCTTCTTGATTTCTGTTTCACATCTGCCATCTTCTGTTATTATATGACCGAGATATACGTAGCTCTTGACTTGTTCCAGGATTTCCCCATTTACGCTTATCTTTAATGTGGGTTTATCGTCTGTTTTGCTAATTATCATAGTTTTTGTTTTCTCAATATTAATGTCGAGTCCATATTCATGACTTATACTGTTCACTTGCTTCACTAGTTCCTGTAACTCCTGTTCGCTTTCAGCTAACAACACGGTATCATCTGCATATCTAAGGTTGTTTATTGACCTTCCACTGATGTTCAGTCCTGGTATTTCCTGTATCTGTTTGAAAAATTTTTTCGGTGTATAAATTAAATAGGCAGGGGGACAGCACACAACCTTGTCTGACACCTCTTTTTATGTCTATGTATGGTGAATAATTCCTTCCAGTTCTTACTGTGGCAGTTTGCTCCCAATAAAGGTTACTGAGTATTCTTATATCTTTTCCATCAATACCTATGTCTTCGAGGCATTCAATTATTTTCTCATGATGGACTCTGTCAAAAGCCTTCTTATAGTCAATGAAGCACATATACATACTTTTTTGGACCTCTGTATATTTTTCTGCTAATATTCTTAGGCAAAATATTGCCTCTCTTGTTCCACTGTTCCGTCTAAAACCAAACTGTTTTCCTGGATTTCGCTGTCTACTTTACTTTTTATTCTCTCCTGTATGATTTTGAGCAGTATCTTAATTGCATGACTCATCAGGCTGATTGTTCTGAAGTCTGAACATTCTGTTGCATTTGGTTTTTTGGGCAAT
Source organism: Oreohelix idahoensis (assembly GCA_024509875.1). NCBI lineage: Eukaryota > Metazoa > Mollusca > Gastropoda > Stylommatophora > Oreohelicidae > Oreohelix > Oreohelix idahoensis. Next base: position 9,750 of record JAMPIV010013488.1, read on the forward strand.
GTTATAAAAACTGATGTCTTCATGTCGTGTGGTATATATCCTGTATTGTATACATCGTTGCATATTTCTGTGATTGTATCTATACCAAAGCTCTCCAGAGCTTCTATCATTTCAATTTTTATGTTATCCATGCCTGCTGATTTTCCTTTTTGTATCATATGAATGGCATTCTCTACTTCTGATCTGAGAATGTTTGGGCCTTCATTAGAATCTGGTGATGGTTTTTTACCTCTGTTGTCCTCGAATAATTCTTTTACGTATTCTGCCCATCTGTTTGATATGTCTTTCTCATCAAGTAATATTACACCATTTCTGTTCTTGATACAGCTTCCTCCTTGTGCAAAAGGGATGTAGGATAAAGAGAGAGGGATAGTACCTCACGGTGAGAGACAGTCATGTCCTTTTTAGGATAGTCAGGATCCTATTTGGTTCTCCTCTCTTTATCTAGCTCATGTATGGCTCCTCGAATACCGCTTGTGTACGGCGGTGGCCACATCCCGGGCAACAGTCTTGGCTGACTGGCTAAACTACATGGGTGGAGTAGGAGCAATCTTACTCAAGGGAATGTCCATCCCTAGTACACAAAGACTGAGACGGTGAGTGAGGCGGAGGAATCTGAGAAGATCAACGGCTCGCAAAGCGAAACAGCAAAGTGTGTGGTGCACTGGAGGCGTGTCGGACATAGAAAATGACAATGGCTAGCCACCGTGGAAGAGATTGGGGCCTTACCACGTACTTCCTACAGAAAGTAATGGGATCACAACAACAAGATAAGAAACGATATGTAGAGAACTCTCTGTCCCCTGGGGAAGAATCTACTGTACAAATTAACAGGGAAGAGGCAACTCCTCTAATGAGTAAGGAAGTACATAATGATGAGTGTTCCTTAAATTCTGTTGAAAGGGAGCATTCTGAGAAAAACCACCTAAAAACTAGTAGGAGAAGCCTAAAAATAGGAACATGGAATGTTAGAACTCTGAACGGAGAAGGAAAGCTTGACAATCTTATATTAGAAGCAACAGACATGAAACTCGATATACTGGGAGTTGCAGAGGCAAGACTTTTGGATACAGGCTACATAAAAAAGAGACCAGTACACGCTTATACACTCAGGCGGAGAAAAACATGAAAGAGGGGTAGGAATGTTGATAAAGAAGGAGTTAGAAAAATACGTATGTGGATACTGGACACACAATGACAGAATGATGTTACTAAAAATGAGAGCAAAGCCATTCGACATATCAATCTTACAAACTTATGCACCAACTAAAGATCACAGCGAGGAAGAAATAGAAGAATACTATGAAGAGCTACAACACACACTTAAACCAGTCAAATCAACAGATGTGTTGATAGTAATGGGTGATATGAATGCAAAAGTAGGAAAAGGAAAATACAAGAAAATAGTAGGACAGTATGGATTAGGGACAAGAAATGATAGAGGAGACAGACTTATCCAGTTCTGTGAAGAAAACCAGCTGGTCATATGTAACACCTTTTTTGAACACCACCCAAGGAAATTATACACATGGAAAAGCCCAGGAGATATAACACGAAATCAAATCGACTATATCATGATAAAACATAGATTTAAGAACAGTGTCACAAGTGCAAAGACATACCCTGGTGCCGACATAAATTCAGATCACAATCCAGTCGTCATCAAAATAAATATAAAGCTGAAAAGAGCAGGAAACAGAAGACAGGAGGAACCCCAGATAGAAATATCAGCGCTGAAACAACCAGATATAAAACAGAAATATTTAATCGACGTCAAAAATAAATATCAACAGTTATTGACAGAAAGCATGGAGCAGTATAGAAGAGAAAACCCAGAAGAAAAAGCAACCGCAAAAATGGGAATGCTTAAAAACAAGCATACAATCAGCAAATGCAAATTTACCTAAAAAGGAGTCTAAGAAAAATCAAATTTGGATGACAGATGACATCTTGAATAAAATGACCGAAAGAAAGAAAGCAAAAAACACTCCAGAATATAAAACAATAGACAATGACATACGTACTATGTGTAGAGAAGCAAAAGAACGGTGGATAGAAACAAAATGCAAGGAAATAGAAGACTTGGAAGCAAAGCACAGGACAAGAGATATGCATGAAGAAATAAAGAAACTGGATTGCATCCTTCTAATGTGAGTAATGAGCATCCTTTGTCCACTGTCTTATTTCAGGACATCCTCATTACTCTTTTTCAGCTGCCCAAGGTAGTCTTAACATTCCTCTGAAAAAAAATATATATATACTCGAGGAAGTTGAGGGGAACTGCGGTAAGACGTGGAATACAATGGATGGGTTTGAAAAAAAATCGAAAAAAGGTGATTCGTCTTACGAGGACAAAAGACAAAGAAAATAGTCTACGTTACGGCCACAAGGCCTTCGTCAGGAAAGGAAAGAAAGTGAAGGCTAGATAGGACACATAAAAAACTTAATAAAATAATCAAATAAAAACTGGGTACTTCCCTGAAGGTAAGAACCGAAATTCGCTTTCTGTTCAGCCACGCGCTCGTAAACAGACAGCGAATTTCGGTTCTTACCTTCAGGGAAGTACCCAGTTTTTATTTGATTATTTTATTAAGTTTTTTATGTGTCCTATCTAGCCTTCACTTTCTTTCCTTTCCTGACGAAGGCCTTGTGGCCGTAACGTAGACTATTTTCTTTGTCTTTTGTCCTCGTAAGACGAATCACCTTTTTTCGATTTTTTTTCAAACCCATCCATTGTATCCTCTGAAAAAAAAACCATGTCTCCTGACCTCCAAGGCTTTTCCTGTTTTTTTTTTTTTACTATTTGTCTAAGACTCATTTCTGTATATCAGAACTATCTCTTCATAACACTGAAGAACTCTTTTACTTCCATTGTTTTCAATTCAACCATCTGTGAAATCCAACATTAAGACAAGTTAACTTTTTTTTTTTAAAGTTCTATAGGTCTAGGTCACTACCAGAAGCCTGAAAACAGCAAAATGAAAAAGGGCAACCAAGAAACTAAAGGAGATTTTTTTAAAATCATTTCTTCTTCTTCTTCTGCATTCGTCCTGAAAAGGACGTTTGTTATGTTGTGTCACCGTTTACAGCAAAGCTGCAATATTTGCGTCTTTCAGCCTGACACATTCAGTTTCAGCATGGCCTTTTTGGGACGGGTTAGCCTTTCCTCTTCGATCCCTACTCTCTCAGCCAGACTGCAATGATGCAGCCTGTTTCCAGGACCACCACTTGGAGGTGGAGTAGGGTCTTGGTCAGCTCTGGTTCGCTGACCCTGACGCAAGCAGTCAAGCTATGGGTCGCTGACTGCATTCATTACTGTTGCTGCGTTTTTGGTCCCAAAAAATCCTTTCAAAGGATGAAGGACACCTTGATCTTGTGGAGAACTGATCAGCCAAAAAATAGAAAAATTACCGAACTTTTTAAATTATATCTGTTGTCTAGTTTCCTACTTCTTTATTTCTCACGAGTGACTGAAACATACCTTTATATGTGTAATATTTATTTATTTACTGTTTACAGGCCTCGGGTTTCCCCTCTTTATTTGTTTAAAAATGTTTTACAATACCCTCTGTCCTGTACTGTTCTTAGTCTTCTATAATTTATTAGACACAGTATTAAGGTCATTGCTTTGTGTAATCTGACCTATACTGTATAACAGGGAGACCACAGAAGTGATTACATCATTAATTAAGCTGTTACATGTGGAAAATCGCGCTAATGACCCCTGTACACAAAGCACTATTTTGTGGTGCCTAGTTGACAGGGAGGATAGTGTGATTTGCTTCCATAGCTAGGCTATGGTCCTGGGTTCAGATGGTCCTGGGTTCGATTCTCCAGTGAGCCTATCACTTCTGTTGTTTTTCTGTTGTCTAGTTTTCTACTTCTTTATTTCTCACAAGTGCCTGAAACATAACTTTATGTGTGTAATATTTATTTAGTTGCTTAGTATCCTGACAAATCCCTGGTGTGATAGATAACTCCTCAAGAAAGAAATCTTGAAAAATAAATACAGGTATGCGACCTTGAATTTTGTAAACATTATTTGATTTCCAGTAAGCGCAGTTTTACAATTTAACTGCACTGATTTCATAAATGAAACTAACAGCAACAATGCAGCAAAGAATACCAATTAAAACAATAGAAATGTATGACCTGATAAAGAAGCTGTATCCAGCAATGAACCAATGTCACTTGACTGATGCTATACAAAAAACTGTAACTGGAAGTGAAACTGTATGCATTTGTGAGGGTAACTGCCTATAAAACAGTAACACAGGCACATAACCTAAAAATGGAAGTAACCTGAAACAGCAGGTAACTAACGGAAGATGGATTATGGCAGTGACAGCTACCTTAACTCGTTATCTCCTTCAAGCTGCTCGAAACAGGCTCAGTGGATATTTAAATATTCAGTCATTCATTTATTCTCTTTGCATTCATAACGATGCATAGATTCACCACAGCAGCTGGTCCTGTTGCAGGAAGCCTGCACCAGGCATTCACCATGCTCTTGCAGCAGTGGTTTCTATGACAATTAGTTTTACATGATGAGGTTGCCAACCCCATGCACAACCTAATGGTAGTCAACTTGTATGACACACCTAAGGATGCAGTAGCCCTAATTTTTCTTTGTCCCTTCAGAGACCCTCGAAGCTACAGTTTCACATATTCAGTAAGCTGTTATTTCTGGCCTCTTGATGTGTCAAACGTTTAAACATTGCTTTTTTTTCAGCACATTATTCTTCTTTTTGGCTTAAAAATAATGATACATCTAGCATACGCACTAGGATATAGCTTACTTTAGTTTTTTTTTTTTTTTTTTCCATACGCCCGCTATTACTCGAGGCGAAATCTCAGGTTATTATGTCTAACCTGAGACTGATTTTACATGAGTATCCCTTTTTTCTTGCACAAAGACAGGTGTCCCTCGCCATTAAGGCAGATACTCGCCGATTTCGGAGGTACCCATTAGAGCTGGGTCGGCTCAGGAACCCCCAGTCCTTGGTTGACGACACTCTTCAAATGTCCTCGCCAGGAATTAATCCAGTCCAAATCCCGGTCGACGAAAAATCTTCAAATGTCCTCGTCCGGGTTTGATCCTGGGTCACCCGGTCGCCAGCGCAGTTTGGTAACCACTACGTTAGCGCGGCTCCCTGCTTTCTTTAGTTATTTTAAGTGATGTTTTCTCAGTTCATTTTGTCAACATAATGCACTTGCATAAAGGTGACATAAATGTAGATTTAACATTTTAAATAAAATGCTGCTGAATTATTTTATAAAGATGTCTGTAAGCCTAAAACTGACTGCCTGATGTGGAAAACCATAGCCCGCAAGATATAAATAATCATGAAAAAAATTTGATTACAGCAGAGAGGATGCTTTTGTGGACATGACATCACTGATGGCAGCAGGAAATTATTAATATGGAGATGGAATTCATGTAGACAGTTCTGCTCGTATGCATTTCCCCAATTCAGCCTATCAAAAGTTACCCTGACCATTAACTCTCTTTGTTTCTATCCTTAGAAATAAAATGTGAGCAGATGGTAAATTCTGAAGTTGCAGAAAGCACTTTAAAAACATTTTCTTCAAATTAATATTGTTATTTTATAATAAAAACTACATAAAATTCATTTAAAACGTTAATATTTTCTTTTAACATGAGTTTTATAAGAAAATAATCAACGTTGAAATCACGAGTGAACGCAGAAAACACTTGCCATCATTCTGAATGTTTCGATAAAGTCGGATTTCACTGCCATTGAATAAACATTTTAAAAATTAATTTCAGCAATGATTTTAATGATGAATTCATCACTGATTCTGCAGATGATGATGTCTGGGAACCTGAAACATCGAATTCAGGCATGGATATTGATCATAATGTCCCCTATGACCACATTTTTACACAGACATGGCAAGGTAAGTTGTGAGAACGCCTATTCACTGGCGTCATAGGTTTTAATGGAATGCAAAAGGCTAGTGACCTACTTATAAACGAATTACCACTTAGTCACTATAACCTATTTTCTATTAAAATCAGTCATAATTTAAACATTTATTGTGAACAAGATTGTCTTTACTTCAATTTTTAATAGGTTACCTGTCCATAGCAACAGTTACTAAGGAAATTTATATTTGCAAAAGAAACAGATACTGAGTTTTTTTTTTAAATAAAATAAAACAGCCCAGAAAGTGGTGACAGTTATATTTTTTTTAAGGGAAAATGTTTAAAAATTATTTAAAGTTTGTAATTTTTTTTTATTTATTTATTTGAAAGAATTAATTATACTATAGAATATGTGATAATAAAAAAAAAAGTACTACATTTAGTTTCTCAAACTGCAACTAACATTATTAATCAAAGTTATCACCTATTCTCTGATAACTTTTACGTCTCAGTACAACTTTTGAATAATCTTTTAAAGAAAGTTGTTTGTGCATGTGCAACTACTTGTATTATTATAAAATAGAAAAGGTTTTCCCCAAGTCTTTAAAAAATACAATCATGTGAAAAAAAATATCAGCTCGTTGTGACATGTGTTGCATCAGGTACAGGGAGATGTTAACAATACAGTGGAGAGATAATAACAGTTTCTATCATGTCTAATTTTATGAAAAATAGTGGATATTCAGAAGTTAATAGAAGAACAAAAGTTAATGGGAAATTTAGAAAGTTAAAAGTTAAGCAGCCTAATGTAGTGAAACAATATAATAGTTATATGGGTGGGGCAGACTGATATATTAATAAATATAATGTTCTTAGGGAGACAAACATATTTTGGAAAAGGTTATTTTATCATTTTCTTGACATACTAGTGTTAACAGCTATATTATTTTTTCAAGAGTGGAGAATGGATCATCTCCATGTTGAAGAACTAGAAAGACAAAATCGTTACCTTCTAATAGATTTTACGGAGGAACTTATTAGGGAGCTGGGTGGACTTGAAAAACATCACAATATTCCTTCTTGACACAATGCATCAAAAATAAAATCCATACTACACATCAATTATACCAGAATGTACTGCTACAAGAAGAAATTGTAAACATTGTTTAACAACTCTAGATATTGAACAAAAAATGGAAACAAAATGTAATTATTTTTTTATTCTTTTAAAAAAAAATTATTATTTAAATTAAATAAGTTAATAATTATTTCTAGATAAAGAAATAACATTATCTAAATATTCTATCTAATATTAAGAACATATTTTTTTTTAAAAGATTGACTCACAACATAATCCTCTGTAAGGTTTTATGACATTCGGGGTTGCTTTGTCGGTGCATCACTTTGATATTTAATTAAAAGCTTCCGAAAATATTAAGAGAAAAGGAAGGGAAGAAGGAATATTTCTGCACACACTGATTGAAAAAAGGAAGGGGGGTGGGGTGGGGGTTGGGGGGGTGGGGGGGGGACGGGGGCGTGGGGGGGGGGGGGGGGGGGGGGGGGGGGGGGGGGGGGGGTGGGGGGGGGGGTTGTGTGTGCATTTTGAATTTCCAATTCTTTCAGAATTTATTTATCCCTGCATGACCAGCGCATCTCTGTTTGTTTGTTTGTTTTTTTAGTTTTGTTCTTTTTTGATAACTATATTTAAAGCTCAAACTACGTCTTATATCATTGTTGGTGATTTCAGCATCCATCATCTATCTGATTTGTAAGTACTATAAATTTATTATTATTTTATTTTCAGTGGCGTAGCAACATCTAGGGGCGCCGGTGTGCAAGAAGATTTTACGCGTCCTAGGACTGGCAATTTTAAAACTTAAAAATTGATTCTTTTTTCTCTTAGTCATTTTTTTAAACAGAAACATATAAACTGAACGATTACTAATTTTAATTCTTACTAAAGCCAAGTGGAGGCATTGCTAGCCCTTTGATATCAACTTGGACAGTTATACGATGCATTAGTTGAAGTTGAAAAAGTTTCTCTCACTGGACCTATGGGAACCGCTACTTGATGTGAGGCAAAGAGTCTTGCTAAGGCCATTTCCAAGTTTAAATTTGCTGTCGCCCTTGTTACTTGGCACTTCATTTTGAATCAAATTAACGTTACTAGTTAGCTCTAACAGAAAAAAAAGAATTTGAAATTTATTTCACACTTGAAAAACCTAAATAAAAAACAAATTTTTACAAAAATGCAGAACTGAAGAGGCATTTGATAAAAAAAATAAATGAATCACATGAGTTGGCAGACAACACAGTAACATCCACAACTTTCGAAACGGAGAGACGAATTCAAAGAAAAAAATCAATGCACGATTATGAGCCAAAGGATGAGCCATTAGAAGATCCACAATTGAGATTTAAAATTGAATGGTATTTAGCAATTCTGGATGCAATTCTTACATCAGGTAAAGAAATATTTCAACAAATGGAAGGAATAAGTGAAATGTTTGGCTTCATGTCAGATATTGTGGAATTGGCTTCAGAATCATACCTCCAGGTGCTCAAACATTGTCAAAAATTGGCTTCGACTCTAGAATACTATGGGTGTTCTGACATTTGCATATTAGGATTAACAGACGAGATGAAAGCATGCACGAGGAAAATTACAGCAGGGAGTTCTCCAAAAGATGTTACTGAATTCATTTCTTCCAATAAATTAGAAGACTCCGTTCCTAATATTGTAACTGCATTTAGAATTGTTCTAACTGCCAGTTAACATCACAAGCGGCGAGAGGAGTTTTTCTAAACTAACTCATCAAAACTTATCTATGATCAATAATGAGCGCAGACCGACTTTGTGAGCTAGCTACAAATTCTATTGAAGAAAAAATGGTGTATGATATGGATTTAAAAGAACTTGTGAAAATGTTTGCGGAGGCAAAGGCAAGGCAAGTAAATTTTTGAGGGAAACAATTACAGTAAGTAAAATTCATAAATTGTCTTATTAAATTTCTTTGAAAAAGATCTAGTCCTCTGTGTTGTTGTGATCCCTATTAGCTATTTCTTTCAGCGTAGTAAATCTTCTTCTTTGATCCTTAGCCACTGGTTGTCGAAGCGGTCAGCGGCCATCATGCCTGTTAGCATCTTGAAGGGCAGCAACAAACCTCTTCACTTTGCTCAGTTGGTGGCCATCCTTTTTTCAGTGCCCCAGCTCTGGTTCATTCTTTGCATCTCGGCCTCTACAGTTCTCTGCCAAGTTGTTTTCGGTCAGCCTCTCTTTCGTTTTCTTTCAGGGATCCATAGCATAGCTGTTCTTGTGATGGCATCCGGGTCTCTTCTGAGGATGTGGCCAACCCAACTCCATCGTCTGCAAGCTATGATGGTGTGCATGTCTATTTGGTTGCTCCGAGTAAGCAGTTCTTGGTTGGCGGTGGTATTTGGCCATAAAATTCTGCAAATCTTTTGGCCAAAAGATTCGCAGAATTTTACTCAGGCAGACTGTGTGGAAAGAAGGCAATTTTTGACATTTCTGTCTCTGTTACTCACCAGCATTCTGCACCATAGAGAAACACAGAAAGTATACAGCTCTCATAGAATCTTAATTTTGTGTTTGTGCTGTACTTTGTACTGTGAAGACTTCCAGATGTTGTTGAGACTAGCAAAGGCTGTTCTTGCTTTATTTATTCTGTTCTTGATGTCCTTGCTTATTCCACCATCTGGTGTTACTGTGCATCCTAGGTATGTAAATGTGTTCGTCTGTTCCAGCTTCTGGTTCCTTATTGTTATTGGCTCAGCACTGCCCACATTGAGTGTCATGACCTCTGTCTTCTTTAGACTGATGTTCAGACCCACCTGCTGGCTATACTATCCAGTCTATCTGTTTTCTCTTGAATGTCTTGATGTGAATGTGCGAGTAGCAATGACATCTGCATTTTTCAGATCTTCCAGTGTAGAAAATGTTGTCCATCTAATTCCTCTTGGACTGCCTTCTGTTGTCTGGCGCATCACCCAGCCTATGACTGTCAAAAATAAAGTTGTTGATAAGGGGCATCCCTGTCATACTCCTGTTTTCATCTCAAAGTTAGGTTGCTACTGTTGCATTGTAAATAGAACATTGTAACTCCTTCCGTGCCAATGAATTTGATGACCAGGGGAAGTTAGGGTGGAAAAAGAGGAATGGATGACGACAAAACTTTATTTTGTGATAAATGTTCCATGTCGTATGCATGCAATGTATTGATATTATCACATCTTGCAATAAATCATAATAATATACAGCAAGCAGATAAATATTATAGATGAATGGATAGACAGATGAATGGGTGAAAATAGGTAAGCTTGTTGGTGGACAGGATGACGAATGGATGGTACACAATACAACTGGGGCACAAATTATAAGTCTTGCCTAGGTTGCATGAAACCTTTGCGCTGGCCATACAATTTCTACCTAACAATTTAATTAATTCTTTTTATTTATTAATTTATGATCACATTCTTCTATTTTTTTTTCATATCATATACAAAATTGGATGTACTTTTAAATAAAAGCCACTGGTTTGTACATTTTGCGCTGGTCCTGCCCTTTCTATAGTTCACCAGAAATCATGCTTTAAGGAAAAAAGCTACTTAAGTATTACTTAATTTACTAAAGACTGCCAAATAAATTCTATTCACTAGTTTTTTTAACCTGTCTACTGCCTAATAAGTTTTAGTCATTAGTGGAAAAAGCTGAATTGGCACACATTTGTCCATGATTCACTTCTGATTATAAAATTATTGCTCACTGTTTCACACTGAACATAAAGAGGTTCTGAATTCCCAACCCATGTTCTGGTGAGAATTTTTAAGAAACACTGTTTCAAGTTTTAAAAATAATTCTTCATTTGCTTACCTTCCATCATGCCGCCTGATGGCCCGAGAAAAATTCTCCACACTTCCTGACGTGACGTATGAAACTGGACCACCCCAACAGTATGGCTCATCATTCCAGTTCTTTTCTATGTAGTCAAGGAAAGTGTAAACCTCTGGCCCAAAAAATACTGCAAGATGCTCAAGAACAGCCTTCTGTCTTACTTTGGCCTGAATGTAAAATCAGAAACATTTCTCGTCTTATCTGATTTAAGTAATATTAAATCTACATAATAACTGTTAGAAGCCTTCTTTACTTCTCCTGCATGTATCTTTTCACATGGTCACAATTACAGTCCATTTTTGGTCTTATTTTCACAGACATCAAACTGCTTCTACATCTCCTAGCTACCAGCATGTAGTCAATTTCGTTATAAGTACTGGTATAGTTAAGGTGCTACTGTCTTGCCAGTGGCTATGTAATTTAGTTTTAAGAGGCATTTCTATGGCTAGCTTCCATATATATATATATATATTCGCTTCTTACCGTCTGCCTGGCCCAGCTCACAGAAGCATCTCCACCAAGAAACCCTACAAGTGCTGGGCACCCATTATATGATGTGGCATCATATGTAATGCACAAGGGACCTAATGAACCCCCAGGCACGGTTGCTTCCCCTCCATCAGAAACTACCTGTCCAGACTGGTTCTTGCTCCTCCAAAATGTCTGTGAAGAATTGTGAACAATTTCTGTAGATGATGTCAGTACAGACAGATGCTAGTTCAGTGTTTTGTACGCTGCTCATGAATGATAAAATAATGAATGAAAAGGCGATATATCTTGAAGAAATGAGGCTAATTGTATAGAAGCTACTGTATTATACTTTAGATAATAATAATGATAACCTGATAATGCACTGGCAAAACCAGGTAATTTGCTACCCAAGGTAAGTGACATATGATGTCACCCCTATTCAACTCCTCTGCCTGTTGCTACAGGCCTGCAACCTTTAATCTGAAACCCTTAGGACCTGATATGGTTCAGTATTTGGAACTTTCAGGATTTTCAGAATGAAAGTACAGCATATGTACCATTTATTATGGTAATAGCCTAGTGAGGTCATTTTTCCTATTTGACATTAGTTGTTGGTCATCACTGTCAGTAAAGCTTCAACAACTTGTCTTTATGTCTCTTAAGGTCATACACAGAGGTAGTTCCTGCACCATAATCTTCAGTAAGATGCCACACTGACAAACCATGATAAAGCTTCTGCTGTTAACTCCACTTTCAGTGCTACTAATAACGAGAGATGCTTTCCCTTCTTCTTATCAATATTATTCACAGGGGTATCTGCAGCTGTTTTTGACATTTCACAATGAAATTAAACTCACAATAACAAAATAATATAAAAATAACTAAAAGAGTCACAGAGGTATATGTAGCAGTGTAAGACACAACTAACCAAACTATGTCAAAAGGTTTTATGATGCTCTGGCACTGGCATCTACTTGTCTAATGTATTTTTCATGCACTAGTGTGGCAGTGTAAGCATCAAACACCTGCTTGGGTGACACTCCACGAAAAAAAACTTTCGGTTTTCAGAGCTTTTCAAATTTCAGCTAAGAGGTTGCAGACCTGTAGTATTAAATACAAGCTGTTTGACAATATCACTTTTTATATATAATGCGGTTACTAAAGAATTATTATTAGTGCAACTACAAGTAAACTGAGAACAACAAATTGTTATGAGTAAAGAAAGCAATCCTAGGTACTTGATGTGTCTCGATTTCATGGCTGCGAAAGTTGTAACAATTTCATTAAACCCAATTAAATAAAAAATTTCTTTAAGGAATAAATAAGGATATAAAATATTAAACGGTAAAAGGAGAAAACAATGGCATATATAATTTACTTCAACAAGAAGGGTCAGAATTTATATATATATATTTATATGTATCTTTGGATAACAAGCAAACATTGTTAATACTCAAACCAAATAGCCCAGAAACTTTGTTTCTCTTGTAGTTTAACTCAGTGTGATCACAGACCCAGATCTTGCAAGCATTTTATGCCTATAACTTTGAAAATTATCCTACAAAAATTATCTCATTCATCCTTCATCTTATCATGTGTTCAAGATATGAGACAATTCTTAGCTTGTTCCAGCATCTTCCCATTTACTGAAGAAACAATTAAAATCTGTAATTTAAAAAAAAGGTAAAATTTCTTTTTTTTGGTATAGTCTGAGATTTTCTATATCATCCTATCTAACACTGCTTGCAATCTTTACTGATGACAGCCTGTCATACAACTATAATTGTTCTACTTGAAAGAATTATAGTATTCATAACTTCCCTTTTTGATCCTTGTGGAGCATGGAGCAACTTCTGCAGCTGGTCCATTTGCAGGTAGCCTGCACCAAAGCATTCTTGTGCTCTTGCAGCAGTAGTTTCTGAAGCAATTTGTTTTACGTGATGAGGTCGCCAGTCACATGCGCATCCCCATGTTACCCAATAGTCCTGTTTTTTCTTTGCCTTCTCATAGACACCAGACTTGCCACTACTCTAGGCAATGAAAATCATCTACCCTATGAAAATTATCTACCTTATCAAATTTTCTTGTTTCAGACCTATAAATGGCTAACAGTGAATACAATTATCCCCATTGCATTTCTTCACAACCTCCAACTTTATTTAATATTATTCAACCCACAAGCATACCACATTTAAATCAGGTGTTCCCTCCTTACCTTGCAGCGAATGAGAGCAGTTAGTAAACTAATTGAGCATATTATTTAAATGGTTTCCTGGTGGTGGCAAATTAAACAGAGGAAACAGTTTGCACTATTTTTAACCTTTCTTCTAATGACCATTATTAAAATGCCCTGGTCACAGGAACTATCACAAACCTGTCAAACTCATTCTGGATATGTCTGTATGTGAACTCTTAAAACAATGGTAACATTTAATATGCCCCCTTAGGACGTTTTACGAAATCAATGCAATGATTTTTCAGCCAGTGCCCAGAGACAAACAACATGTTAACAAATGACAAAAACTGATACAAAAAGAAACAAAAATGACTATTATATATTCTTTATAAAAAAAAAAATAGTATGGAATCAGTTTTATGATTGGATGCTACACTGGAAACACGGGACATCTCAGGGTTCACTATGTGCCAGCGAAAGTTACAAACAGGAGACAAGGACAAGAAATAAAGACATGGACAGACAAAAATGACTACAGCTCATCTCTTTACAGTAAACCACGCAGCTTGATCTACAATGAATGAAACAAAATGCACACAAATTACTTTATGTCAGCATACCTGTCAACCTGTACGAATTTTTCGTACAATGTACGGATTTTTGATACTTTTAGCAGTGTACGGCCGTACAGACTCGTTGTATGGATTTTTCTCCCCCTCAAAAAAAAAAAAAAAAAAAAAAAAATTGTTTTTTTAATTCTAAAAATATTTTCCAACCCAAGTTTTTTTAAATTTTAAATCAGACAATATTTTCTAGCCCAGGTTTTTTTAAAACCAAAACCAATTTTTTTTATTTTTAATTCCGGAAATCTCGGCGTTCATTTTTAAACTGAGGTTTCTCCCAGCAACTAATCAAATCCTTTTATACCCAAGAATTTGGCAAACACTTTGAATTCGGCCTCAAATATTTTCGGTTTTCGGCGTGACATCACGTATTTTTAAAGTTACCTGTTATCAACGACGCCATTTTGTTTAAAAAAGCTAAGTACTTATAACTTTGTTAAATATTGCTGTTGTTTTGCTTTGTTGCAATTTAATCGCTGCCTTAATCTTTCCAGTTAGGCCTACATCTTGCCCTTCAATATATTTCCGATAAATTGTCATAATATTCTGTGTAGGCCCTACAAAACTAGAAAAAAATAGTTTGTTTGCGTTGAGTAGGCCTACTTTATGCCAGCTCTCAAGATTCGCTGCTTTATTTTTTAATAAAGTGGCAATCTGTTATCACTGGTCTAGGCTACCAACTCGTAAATAATAATTTTGTAAATTTTTGGTGGTACGTTTTTTTCTTCCTAGATTTGATATTCTGTTCATAATTTTGTTTATTTTTATTTTTGCTGTTAGCCGTTTGCTTTGTTCGTTGTATTTTTTAATCATTCTCTTCATCTACAAAGATTATTAGTTGAAATATTTCATCCACTGAATGATGGCTGAGCCTAATTCAAAGAAACAAAAGCTTGCAGGTCATGGTAAGTTTCAGGTCAAATGGGTTAAACTCTTCCCTGCATCCAAGTTAGGATCAACCCATGCTTTTTGTAGATTATGCAGCAAAGATATTAAAGTATTAGCTTCAGGATTATATGATCTGAAAGTACATTTTAAATCAAAATTGCATGAACAAATGTTTGCAATGAAGAAGGGAGCATCTTTTTTGCTCAGCCAAAGCAGGAAGACGGTGGCATTATAAGGGCTGAAGTTTTATTTGCCAATTTCATTGCCCAGCATAACTTAACTGCATCTGTTGCTGATCACTTTTGTGACTTGGCGCCTGTAATGTTTCCTGACAGTGATATTGCCAGAAAGTTCCAGTCGAAGAGGACCAAGACAACACTTATCATTAACAACTGCCTGGCTCCATCTGCAACAGAACCAGTGATAAAGCTGTGCAGGGAAACACCCTTCTCATTAATGGTTGATGAATCAAATGACAAGAAAACAGAGAAGCGGTTAGCTATTATGGTGAGAGTTTTTGAAGAAGGATTGGGACCAAGAACGAGATTGTTGGACATGCCTGTATGCAGTGGTGGAACCATTGAGGCGATATTCAGTGATGTTGATAATCTGTTCACAAAATTTCATATTCCATGGAAAAATTGCATCGGCTTTGCTAGTGACAACTGCAATGTCATGGTGGGGAAATCAAACTCAGTACTTACTCGGATCAAGCAGAGGAACCCTTATGTTTTTAGTATTGGGTGCATTTGCCACCTTGCAAATTTATGAGCACAAGATGGAATCAAACAGTTGACTGTGCCAGTAGAAGACCTTTTGTTAGACATGTACTATCATTTTGAGCACAGCTCAAAACGATGAAAGGCTTATAAGGAGTTCCAACTATTCACAGAAGCAGATGACCTGAATATTCTTAAACATTGTCAGACTCGCTGGCTGTCATTGCAGAAGGTAGTGGATAAAATTATTAACCAGTATACAGCTCTCTCATCTTATTTTGAAAGCCACAATGATGTTGAAAAGCCTGGCAGAGTTCAAAACATCCATAAACTTTTAAAAGCACCACTAACCCAGCTGACCCTTCATGTTCTGAGTTTCATTCTGCCACTGTTAAATGAGTTTAATAAACTCTTTCAAACAGATGAGTCGCAGATTGGTGGCATGATGGAGGAGATGGACAGATTGCTTAGAAAATTTTAAGTTAAATTTGTGGAGATAAAGTATGTTAAACAGGTTGTTGACTTGAGGCATATCAAATTTAGTGATCGTGGGGTGCAGCATGATGACAGCATACTGGCAATTGGCCTCTCGAACAGAACATTTATCGAAGAAAGAGTTCATTTTTTGAGGATGTCAGAACTTTTTACACATCAGTGGTTAAAAAAATTACTGATAAATTTCCCTTTGACAACCAGGTTCTAAAGGACTTAAAAGTGCTAGATCCAAGTACTAAAGATAATCTCAGGTATCCAAACATCTGCAGATTGGCAGATGCTTTTGCCCAAGATCTTGATCAGGAAGCACTGAAAGATGAGTTCGATGACTACTGTATGTTGTCTGATGTGTGTGTGCCTCTACTGACAGATAGTGGTGAGAAAAAGAGCTTCTGTAGCTATTGGCTGGAAGTTGTTGACCAGAAAACTAGTACTGGTGCCATCCGCTTCCCTAATTTGAAAGTCATCATTCAGCGACTGCTGATACTCCCTCACAGCAATGCTGACTGCGAAAGATCATTTTCAATGATAAAAAAAATCCACACAGACTGCAGGAGGTCCATGAATGCGGACACACTCACTTCTATTTTACAGTGTAAGATTAACATTGATACATGCTGTGCAGACTTTAAGCCCACAAATGCAATTCTGCAAAGTGCTAAAAGTGCATGTGTTGATTATAATACAAAACACTGTACATCGAAAGAATAGTGTACATCATGATCACTAA
The DNA here is from genome assembly GCA_024509875.1 of Oreohelix idahoensis. NCBI lineage: Eukaryota > Metazoa > Mollusca > Gastropoda > Stylommatophora > Oreohelicidae > Oreohelix > Oreohelix idahoensis. The sequence goes on from JAMPIV010013488.1 coordinate 26,654, forward strand.
GTTTTTTATATGTAAAGAACAGCATGAGACTATTAGCATGTTTTATATCACAATAATTCAAATGCTAATAGATTTGTATATGTCATTTCTCATTTTAAAACTGTATGGCATATAATTTATTAATATATTTTTTGCGTAAGGATTTTTGGGTGTTTGTAAGGATTTTTTTGGTCCGGCGTACAGATTTTTGTCTCAGGGGGTTGACAGGTATGTGTCAGCAATTAAAGATTATCACCAACAAGACTTCAGACTCGGAGGTGTGATATCTCTATTGATATAAGACAATATTTAGACACATTAACACAAACATTCACCATAACAAACTCGACCAATACAACAGCTTCAAAGTAAAGGTAGCCCCCATAGCACATACTGCCGTAGGGAAGTGAAGTGTTAAAGACTTCACCATACTCAACCCAGCATCGAGAGCTGGGGTCACCAGTTCCCTTCCTTGCTGCCTTTTCCTTCCCTAACTCAAGAGCAAAGTCAAGTACCCATTTACAGCTGTGTAGACTGGAGCGTGATGATACTGTGAATCGAACCCGGTACTTTTACTGCGAGAGACCAGCACTCTAACTACTCTGTCAATCGAACGCTCAAGCTTCAGTAAGAATGGTAAAGGACATATTTACCTACAATTTTCCAACAATTCTTGACAAATCCCAAGCTGATTAATTCTCCTTCATCATCATGGTCCTTTACGCTCCCTATAGAGCATGGAGCCACCACAACAGCTGGTTCCCCCTGGGGAGGGGGGCCCCCCACAGGATGCCGGCACCAAGCATTCACATGCTCATGCAACAGTGGTTTTTGTGGCATTTTGCGTTGCATGAAGTTGCCAGCCTCATGCATAACCTCATATTAGTGGACTTGTGTGACAGGCCTGATGATGCAGGAGTTCCTTTCTTTAATGCTGCTTAGTTATTGTATGATGGTTGGGTAAGGAAAAAAATATCGAAAAAAGGTGATTCGTCCGACGAGGACAAAAGACAAAGAAAATAGCCAATGTTGATTCCACAAGGCCTTCGTCAGGGAAAGGAAAGAAAGTGAGGGCTAAATAGGACACATAAGAATTGTAAAAACTGCTGTCTCAGGAAATATACTTGATAGACAAAATTTCATCTTGTCCCACCTCCCCCCATGTGTTCTTTACCCTTTCCCTGTCTGTGTTCCATGTGACTGTTAGTTGTTTTCTATCAGTGTCTTCAGACTGTTTCCTGTCCAACTGACTAAGCAGTTAGAGCGCTTTCCTCTCGCAGTGAAGCTACCAAGGTCAGGTATCAAAACCTGGTAACGTCTTGTTATAGTCTACCAGCTGTAAATGGATTCCTGACTCTGCTCTTGAATTAAGTTAGTTAGTTGCTTATCCTTTACAGGATGTGGCAATCAACCCCAGCTTTTATTGGATGTTTGTGATTTTTCTAGGCATTTTTTTCATTCAGTAGTTTGCTATTGCTTTCTGAACGGTACGGCGCTTATACCATTGTTAAAAATCCACACAAAGCGATCTGCTACCAAACCGCCTGCAGCAGGTTTCGAACCTGGTATATCTGGATTATGAAACTGCGTTCATATCCATTAGGCCACAGTCGCTTTTGAATTAGAGAAGGCAAAAGGCAGTGAGCAAGAAAATTGTCACACCCATCTCATAAAAAAGCTGGACCTAGCATGGTAAAGTCTATAACACTTCAGTGAAGTCTCTAACATTTCACTCTCCTACAGAACTATCTGCTATGGGACTACCTTTTACCTGATCAAGATGCTAATGACCACTAGCACAGAAGAGAAAACCAATGATGGTGAAGATGACATAAAGATGGAAGAACTGAAGGCAGCACTGGAAAAAATCAAGATGGGCAAAGCAGCAGGGCATGATGGTATAACACCAGAAATGGTTAAGTACATGGGAGCATCAGGTGACCTATTACTCTTAAGGGTTTTACAGGCAGCGTGGCACAACAAGACCATACCAAAGGATTGGGAGATTGCCATCATAACACCAATTTCCAAAAGGGTAACAATCGACAGTGTGGAAACCATAGAGGCATATCCCTTCTCAGTGTCCCTGGTAAAATCTACTCTAGAATCCTAGAGCAGAGACTCTGACGCCTAGCACGGCTGTTTGCCAGCGATCTTTTAGTTATTTCCCCTTTTCCCCCGACCGTGCTATTTATAGCCCACTTGACAGAGGTCACGTGGTCAGCTTCCTAATGGGAAAAACATGTGGCGATGTTTACTTTTGATAGGGCTTAATTAATGCTTTTAGGCTACTTTATTATTATAAATACCGGCTTTAATTTTGCGTAAAGCTAGACTAGAAATGTTAGAGTAAATTTTAGAACAAGAACAAACATTTTATCACAATTAGAACAGAAGATATAATAGTCTGAAATAGTGTAAAATTTACGTTTTTTTTATATTTTGTTATGGTTTGTTTATAATGCAATTTTCACTAAATCGGTCACAATCAACATGCATAACAAATTACAGAAATCAAAAGTAGAAAACCTGCAGAAAATGGATATCAAAGATTTGTTTTGGTTTCATGCGTCAAACATTAATTATTGAAAGTTTAAATTGCAAGTCCACATTTATTACCTTAAAATAACACACCCAATTGTCCCCAAAACATGTTTGAATTGCTTTTATGCTACTTTATTATTATAAATACCGGCTTTAATTTTGCGTAAAGCTAGACTAGAAATGTTAGAGTAAATTTTAGAACAAGAACAAACATTTTATCACAATTAGAACAGAAGATATAATAATCTGAAATAGTGTAAAATTTAGGTTTTTTTTTTTACATTTTGTTATGGTTTGTTTCTAATTCAATTTACACTAAAACGGTCACAATCAACATGCATAACAAATTACAGAAATCAAAAGTAGAAAACCTGCAGAAAATGGATATCAAAGTTTTGTTTTGGTTTCATGCGTCAAACATTAATTATTGAAAGTTTAAATTGCATGTCCACATTTATAACCTTAAAATAACACACCCAATTGTCCCCCAAAACATGAGAGCTAACAATTATCTCAATCATACATCATGAGTTCTGATCCAGTCTGCGCAATGTTTTTCTAATATGTGCTGTTTATGAATTGTCTTACTGGGGAATAGCTTTCTGAACAAAGACATATAAGTCTCTATCGATGCTGTTATTGATTCTTTACTAATTGGTTTACTGTGTGATATTTTGTTGTGTACTTTCTCAAATGCTTCTTTCAGTGAGTTGAATTGTTCTTGGGCAATAAAAGCTATGTTAGTTATATCTTGTTTGTCTGTAATTTTCAGTTTTTGTGTAATGATTGCTCTTGTAAGATCTTTATAAACTTTTTGTGTGAGATATCTGTGGCAGTGATTCCCTATAAATGCTCTGCTATTATAAGCCTGTTGTATGATTTTGTGTTTGGCTAGTACCTTGTCCAAGTGTGAGCAAACTGGACCAGACCTAGTACACAGATCTTGAAACTGAAGTTTGGCCAGCGCATCTTGTGCATTTTCAAGTCTAACTTTAAAATTATCTGTCTCCTCCTTATCCTCACAAAGTTCAATACCTACCTGAAAAATTCAATTTTAGCTCCTAATTCTTCTGCCTATTTCCAGTTCCTACTAAATCTCTTCAAGTTCTTAAAAGTACTAATGTTTGCATGTATCTCTTGCGAATTCTCAAATATCTTTGCGTCTATTGTATCAGCTACCTGTTCTAGAAGTCTGTGGTGTTGTCAAACAATGCGTAATAAAATATGAAGGTAAGGAGGAGCTACATTTTCAATTTCAATCTCTAACATTGGTTTGTGTAAACAATTATGGTAATGTGCCACTTGCCTTTTATTCCCTTTCCCATATTTCATATATCTATTGTAATCTCTTATCAACATGGCCAAACTTCTTGGTTTGCAAGTTGTATGCTCTCTGGATGTCTTTGATGAAAATGTTTGGTTTGTCTGGAGCTCAAGGAATATACCCATGTCTGTGGTGTCTCCAGCAAAACAAGGAAATAATCCCCGAATAAGAAAACAACAACTTGTTTACCATCCCACTCTAAATATTTTAGTGACTCTATCTGAGCTTCATGCCATTCATAAATATTTCTAAATTATCATATGTATCTCTGACTCTAGCCATTGATAAAAGGATGGTATTAGATTTAGAATTTGGTTTCTCTAAATTTACTACCTGCATTGTAACTTTGAATGAAAGAAGACATACAAACAGTTACTTAGAATTCTTTGGCAGCCGTCGTGTGCACAGGATTGTCTACCAAAGAACACCAATGGAACAGTCCTTATCTCACACACAATAAAAAAAAAAAAATTCATATTATAAATAGAAGATTAACAAGACTTGAAAGATAGATCAAATTATGTGGAAGTAATCTATCTATAGCTTTACATGTTTTCTGACGCTTATATACGTAGCTAAATATCATTATAAATGAATGAAAATGCAAAAACAGATGGTGCTTTACAAAAAGTTATTTTTTTACTACCTTATTTAAGATTTGTGAGTATCAGGAATGCGTTTACAGGGATTTAAATGCTATAAAATCTGGTGACAATATGCTTGTTCTTGTAATGCCACACTCACAAAACTGACTACCACACATTCTCAAGATATGAAACCAAAAAAAAAAGTACGTGGAAATAATCTTTAGCTTCCCTTCGAGAAGTCTTTATAATTATAAACTCAAACGAATGGGCCGATTTTTAGATATTAAATTAATAAAAAGATTACTTATTTTATGAATTTCCTTAAATGATGACGCTGTTTTCAAAAGTCTGTAACTCCGTCAAAACTAATTTCAAACAAATAAAAATGCAATCAAAAATAGAACACAGAACAAAGTTATAGTACACAAAAGAATTTTAGCGCTGTGTTTATCCAGAACGAGTGTGTAATGATTTATATTTTACTGATTTTACTCACACATCAGCTGATTTTCCCCGCCAAAAACTTAAATAGTCTTTTACGGTGCACACAAAATTTTATACCCGGTATCAGAATTCCGGTCATCGAAACTAAAAGAGCGCTCTGGTATAGGGCACAAACAGCCGTGCTAGCTGAGCCACAATTGGAGAAAATGAAGGTCCCAGTAGCGGGGATTTCCGGAGCAAACGAAGTACTCAAGACCTGAATACTTCACATCAGCTCAGAGTACTAGCGACTGAGTGAAAAGGCCCTTGTAAGTATAAGAAGTAAGAGTGAGATCCATGCTTTGTTTCATAGGGGATGTAAGGAAGAAAACAAGAAAGTTATTTTCAGTGGGGTACTGGAAAGATGAGACAAGGGTCTAAATAAGAGATAATATCAGAGGTTAAGCTACTCGCCGGCATTTGCAGTGGGGGATAGTTGCCCTGAGTTGCAAAACAATCAGTAGGTAGCAACATCTCGCCAAAAATCCAACTGCAAAGTCTGGAAGGAAGAGCTGGAGAAAGAGAGAGGGATGGTCCATAGGACAGTCTCTAAAACAAAATCCATGGTGATGAACCATGAGAAAAAGAAAAAAGAGACCTATCAGATTAAGCTTGGGAGAACAGGTCCTGGAGCAGGTCGACCACTTTAAATACCATCGTCAGCGATTATTAGACCGAAGAGGGAGGCCATCAAAGAAGGAGAGTTGGCCAACTCGAAAAAGCATGCACAGCAAAGGGCAGAGGGGGCAAAAGTCTGGGGAGTACTTTTTTTTACAGGCCATAAAAGAATCGGAGGATTTCCCGGTTTTGGTCTCCTCAGGCATTAGAGAAAGAGGTTGTAAAAATACGAAGATGGTGGCTATGTATAACCCAAGAATACCGCTCCATCTATGTCCCAGTAATGAACATATTAGGTGAAGCGAGGTCATGTCAAATGACGTATCAGGACCACAAGAAGAGAAGGCCCAGTCCAAACATCAGAAATGAGGTATCTGGAAGGTGGTTGAAGTAACAAGACGAATGAAGAGACATTTATTATGCAAGAAACCAACCAGAGACGATCCGTCAAGGCCTAATAATCCAACCAAAAACCCCCCATGCAAAACCCACTTAGAAAACAGTGTGGGTTGCAACCCTCCATAAAACCACCCCGCCCTGCAGAACCCCAGTTAGAACAGGGAGCTACTCCCAGATTGAAGATGGATGTTTGTGGCCACTGTCAGCAAGGGATAAGTGAGGTGAGATGAAGACATTACTGGGCAACCACCCAGTCGCATAGTGAAACAAAGTAGTCACTGCCCAGAGTCTGTACTGGTTATGAGGGTACAGCAAATCAGAAAGTGAACTAATTAATTATGGAACCAAAATCTTTGAATGGACCGTGTAGACAAAGATATAAGAACCATGTCCAAGGTGAGGGCAGACAGACCGATAGGATAGATCATTAGTCCACAGTACCGGATAGGTAACGTCATACGCTCCTTACCTAACCCTCTAACAAGCCAGTCACTTGTAGATTAAAGGGAAAGCGCCTAATGTAGAGATAAGAATAAGAGTGCGCTCTAAAGAAATACTCACCTCTTCTCTGTGAATGGTGACTAATGACCTGGTCTCCCCTATTTGTATTCCTCATGGGCATGTGTTTATTTTTTCATGTAACATCTATTCTGTCTTCTGACGCAGAGCTCGAGGCTGTAACAAGATAATTGTCTTCTGGAAATAACAATAACAAAAATAACTTGGATTGTTACTTACTGCCATTCTTGGAGAACAGGAAAATAACAAAGTTTAAAAACACGACAAATCATGACAAGTATTACGTCGTGTGGTAAAATGAGAAACATGAAAATTATTTGAATGTAGAAAAAATGTAAAAACGTTGAAGAAGAATTTGGGATAATAAGCGTGGTGGGCTTTGCGTAAGGCAAAGTGCTGGGGTAAATGAGAAGGGTATGGGCGTAGAAAGTAATGAGGAGTCTTACAGTGTGATATATAGAAAAAACTTACCGTTTTTTCATTAGTAGCTTAATTGTCACGCCAAAATGTTTTCTGGTAAATCCAAAAAGCAAACCCTCGAGCCCCACATCCTCACCACTACCTAGCTAGACATAGAAATGCCCTTCCATATTTATAACCAAACTTTACACACTTGAAACAGGTAGTTGCATTTTTACAAAATACCCAAAGGTGTTCCATTAAGTGGTGGATGTCCCCATTGAAACCACCCCATCTCCCCCCCCTCCCCCCCCCGCCCCACCCCCATTCCCCGACCCCCGCCCCCAGCTCCCTGCCCCCCCCCTCCTCCCTCCCCCGATGACCCCCCCTCCCCCCACCACCCGCCCCGCCCCCGGCGCCCCTCTCCATACCTGACTGCCTCCCCGCGACCCGCCCCCCCCAGCCTGCCGCATAAGTGAGATCCACTAGACCATCGCAGTTTGTTATATATACAAAATGCTTGTACCCGGCAGTGTCCACGACAACGACCTCGCGTCCGATACAAACGCGCGCCCCGCTAACCCCGCAATCCCAGTCCCTCCGTAGGCTTATAGTATGTTATGTTTTTAGTTAGAAAAGAAATAATAACGTAAAACCACTAGTGAACGTATAACTAGGGAATGAGAACATTTCTACAAAGTTAAAGAGGAAATACGAGTTACACGAAAATAAAGCGTAAAAAATCACCATGGCCTTTGTGTGTACCCCGAACAACTTACCCGCAAAATAAAAACTCACATGAACCGGGTCTGGCGGCTGTGAGTGTAACACTAATCTGTAATACTATGATATCAATTAACATTATTACCCAGCACAGTTTATAGGAACTCAGAGTAGGTAGGGTGAACTCTGCCTTTCAATGCTATCCACGCCCCGGACCTCTGTGATAACGCTCGATAACAAACTATCGCTCTGCGCTCACGGGGTGGCTTGGCAGGCCTTCGTATGCCAACGTCCGAACACGATCCTATGAGATCAGAAGACAGTGTTTAAAAACCCATAGGTAAAAGGAATCCGACCCCCAAACCGCGTGGGGAAATACCAGTCAAAAGAAAGACGCGTGTACCCAGGTTCCCGAACCTCTCGCTGCCCCGGTTGGCCTATTACTTTATGCTTTTTTTCTCTAACTTCAAAGGAAAAACAGAGTTCAAGGAGAGTAAATTCGGTCCTAATTTACAAATTATACAAGCTGTTTAGTGATGAGCCTTGTGAATGCGGCGAGACAACCTGTTATTGAAGTGGTTGTTTATCAGAGTACAATCACCATTACAAATAAGGTCCGATCCAGCTATATTGTGAACGACAGAGGAGATGTGGGCCTGAAGGTCACCTATCGATCTAAAAAGAGGGTACTTCAATGCTTTAGATTTAGAGTGAGGTGAACTCGAAAAGCACAGTATGTATCACCTCGCCCGCCGGCGTGTTCTCCCAAGCGTCCGCTATCTGTCATCCCGCCATCACCTCTTGAGATGCGTAGTTGTGAACCTAGTTAGATGTGAAGGAGAACTAAAACCCTACAGCCCTACCCGGGAGTTTAATCCAATACCCATCATAATCACGCAGGTTGCGTAGTTAGGGTTACCTATACGCGACGATTACTGTCTCTGAGATATAGTAGAATCATAATTGGCACCGGGCTAGCTGTAGGGAAGGGTAACGATGATATTTTACAAAAAACTGTAGGTACCAGCTAGTCATTATAGTTCTGCTATACAAATACCGAGTGACCATCTGTAACAAGGTGGGGTGGGTACCAGCCCGACATCTTGGATAGCGCTAGACAGATTCGTAGAATGCTAACAATTCCCATAGTGCGGACTGGAAACATTTGATGAGGTACAATGAAGATACACCCTAGTGACTAACCAGCTGAGAAAAAGGTTACCCTTCCGTCTGAATACTGGTTGAGGGTTAAGAAAGTAAGTGCAACAGCCAACGTCATCGAGGAAGGGAACAGTATGTCACACATCATCAAAGTCTTAACCCCGCTGTAAATATAGGGTACCTGCCTCTGATCTTGGAGTTAGAAGAGGCAACGGGGCAAGGCGCGAGGAAGGTGAACAGGTGTCACACATGTCTAACAGCTGTAAAAGTGGTACTGGCCTTTGATCTTGAGTTAGAGGAAGGCAACGGGCATCGAGGAAGGGAAAGTGTCAACATCAGTTCTAACCAGGCTGTTTAAAAGGGTACCTGCCTTGATCTTGCGTTAGAGGAATGGCTACAGGCAGCGAGGAACGTTGGAACAGCCATCCCGCACTCAATAAAGCTGTCTGGACCAGTACATCGAAGTCTATAACACGGTTCATTCCCCGAACGGCAGATTGTGCTACGAGGTACTACAGACCTTGGTCAAACGGCAGGCGTGTATTTATATAATTAAAAAAATTCTTCTATCCCAGAGACGTGGAAAATCTTATCGTGCCATTTGTCATTTGATAGCGGTGTCCAGAGACGTGGAAGATGAATTTCCTGGAGGTGTCAGATTTTACACGTAACAAAGAGAACTGTGTGAAGTTTTTACAGAATCGGGGCATTCTACACACCGTCAGACTGTGTGCTAACAATCACCAGATGAGTTTGTCCTTGACAGTTCGCCAAGATCGTTAGAGATGTCACATATGTACACAGGATATACCTATTCGTTCTGGCACATGGTTACACGGCGCACGTTTATCCTTCAGGCAGATTATTCTGTTCATTTACTGTTGGAGTAAAGAGTGGACTAGCATTGATTTCTGTAAATCAGAGCTAGGAATTGCCAATCACGCTGTCATTAAATGGAACAGCAACCTCCGTGAGGTTTGTGCAAATGTACTCATTGCAAATCCCGCTGTAATTGGCGGTCCCAATACCACGGTAGGTAGAGATAGACGAAAGTGTCTTCACACGCAGAAAAAATAACGTCGGTCGTGTATTTCCACAGCAGTGGGTATTTGGTGGCCTATGTCGTGAAACAAGTGAGTGTTTCATGGTTCCAGTGCCGGACCGCTCAGCGGCTACACTTATGCCCCTTATCATAGCCAACATTCGTCCTGGTACGACAGTTGTTTCTGATCAATGGCGAGCATATAGTACCATTCAGAATTTGCCAGGTTTAACTCACCAAACGGTGAATCATTCTGCAAAATTTTGTCGACCCAAATACAGGGGCAAATACACAACGAATAGAGAGATTGTGGAAATCTGCGAAAGAACGCAACAAACGTCAGAACGGAACACACAGACACATGTTAGATTCCTACATGTGTGAATTTTTGTGGCGACATCGGAATAAAGTTCGTCAGTCAGACCTGTTCGACAATATACTGCTTGACATTGCAGAATTTTGGCCTCCTCTGTAAATTATGTAGCTACGAACGAAAATGTGTATGTCCTGATATGTGCCAAGCTTCAGCGATCTTTGGTAATCTGTTCCCCTCACGGTCCTTTTCAGGGCCCACAAAACTATACCCACCACGGTCCTTTTCAGGGCCCACAAAACTGCACCTACTACGGTCCTATTCAGGGCCCACAAAACTATACCCACCACGGTCCTTTTCAGGGCCCACACAACTGCACCTACCACGGTCCTATTCAGGGCCTACAAAACTTTACCCACCACGGTTTTTTTACAGGGCCCACAAAACTGCACCACGGTCCTGTTTAGGGCCCCCAAAACCAACAAAACTGTACCCTGGCAAGAAAGCCTTTTTTTTGTTTTCACCGCTGGGTGTGGAGGGCTGGGTGGGGAGTTGGTCCCCTCCCTCACTATACACTGATCCTTGTCAATATTTACCTAATCAGAGCCGGATTAACGTAGTAGCAAAAGTAGCATATGCTACGAGCCCCTTTCTTTTAGGGCCCGGCGCCAATAAATATGTACATCATTTTTTGGTCATCTTCTCATACGAGCGTTAAACCAATGATCTTGTGATGTATGCCATCTTTAGCGCCTTTTCATTTAGTGTCACGAAATTGTGAGAGAAAGAGCATAACAGGGTGACTTAGTTTGACTCTTTATTACTTTTATCTTAACTGTTTGCGGACAGAAGCAGTCATTTTCTTTGGATTTGTTGAAAGCCTGTACACCTTCTTTTCTGCTTCTACCTACCGGTGGGGTCTCCTTTCTACTGCATTATGTGCTAGTGGTACTCATTTGCCCTTTGTGAAAAGACTGTCAGATACCAGGTGGACCGCTTGGGCAGATGCGACAAAAGCACTTTTACACAATTCATAACCCTCCACTCCCAAGGGAGCATAGGCCTTCAACAAACACATGCCAAGTCTTCCTGTCACGTGCCATCATCTCAAGTTCTTTCCATGTTCTCCTCATCATTTTCACCTCTGTTTCCAACTCTCTTCTCCATGTACTTCTTGGTCTTCCTCTGCCTCTCCTGCCCTGGGGGTTCCAGAACAAGGACTGCCTTGTAATGCTATCAACAGGTTTCCTTAGTGTAAATCCGATGTATAGTGGTGAATTCCATTCCAGACTTTGTTCAACTATTATTCTCAAAGTGGCTATCTGGTCTGTACATGATCTGTTTTGTCGAAAACCTGCTTGTTCATCTCTCAGTTTCTTGTCTATGGACTCTTTTAATCTCTCAAGGATAATCCTGTTTAATACTTTTCCTGGCACTGATAGTAACATTATTCCTCTATAATTTGTGCATTCTTGTAGATTTCCCTTCTTAGGTAACTTAACCAGATATCCTTCCTTCCATTCTGCTGGTATCTCTTCCTTTTCCCAGACTTTACCAAGTAATTTATATAACATCTCTGTAGCCGAGTCGATATCTGCTTCGATGGCCTCTGCTGGAATGCCATCGGGTCCAGCCGCTTTTCCATCTCTTAGAAGCTTTATGGCTTTCTTTATTTCTTCCTTCGTTGGTCTTTCACCGTTAATTTGTAGCTCTTCTTCTGCTGGCTGGATGTCCGGCGGGTTTTGTGGAGCTGGTCTATTGAGAAGGTCCCCAAAATATTCTGTCCACCTCTTCATTTGCTCTTGTATATTGCTGAGCAGTTTCCCATTCTTGTCTTTTATGAGGCAACTTGTTTGCTTGTATTTCCCTGTTAGCTTCTTTGTGCTGCTATACAGTTCTCTCATATTTCCTTTGGCTGCAGCATCTTCTGCCTCTCTTGCCAACTCCTCTATATACTTCCTCTTGTCTCTTTTGATACTTCTTTGTTTGCTTCTGTGTACACTTCTTAAACCTTGGTTTTGGAACTTCTGGTTTTGCTTGTGTTTAAATCTGCTTTCTTGTTTTTTCTGTCTTTTATCTTATTGATGGTTTCTCTTGTTATCCATGCTTTTTGTTGTCTTTCCCTTTTCCCCAGTATTTCTTCACATGTCTCCTTCCATACCGTTTTGACCTGCTGCCAATAGTCTTCTGTATTCTCTACATCTTCCAGCTGTTGGAGCACTTGGAATTTGTTGGATACTGTGACCACAAATTTGTCTCTTGATTTCTTAGCTGTCCTACATTAAACTGTTGTCTATAATTTTGCATTATTGCATATTTCTTGAGTTTCATTTTTACTTTGGCTATCAGAAGATGGTGATCTGATGCCACATCTGCTCCTCTATATACCTTTACATCCTGCAATGATGATCTAAACTTCTTTATGCATATATGATCGATCTGATTTTCTGTTCTATGGTCTGGTAATATCCATGTTGCCTTGTGTATTCTCTTATGTGGAAACATGCTTCCTCCTGTAGCCAGTTGATTTGAAGCACAGAAGTTTGCGAATAGTTCTCCATTTTCATTCATTACTCCTAGCCCATGTTTTCCCATGACTTATTCAAATCCGGTGTTGACTGTACCTATCTTTGCATTCATGTCACCCATCAAATTTGTGATGTCTCTTCTTTTTACTTTATCCATAATTTCCTGTAGTTTAGTATAAAATGCTTCTTTCACAGACTCTTCTTTGTCATTAGTTGGTGCATAACATTGGATGAAATTTACATGAATTTTCTTTTTAGCTGTTTTTAAAGTAGCTGTTATTATTCTGGGTCCAACAGCTTCCCATTCAATGAGTGCTTTCTGTGCTTCTTAAGATAACATAAGAGCTACCCCTTCACTGTGGTGTGAACTTTCATCTTCATGTCCTGAGGACAGCACCAATTCACCTGTGATGAGTTTCTTCCTGACTACCCCCTTCCATTTTGTTTCACACATTCCCAGAACCTCGATTTTTTATTCCCTCATTTCTGCTGCTACTTGCGCCACTTTCCCTTGTTCGTTTAAAGTCCGAACATTCCAGGTGTCAAATCTGGAAGTTCTCCTAGAAGAAAGAAGGTTAGTCAGCAACACAGACTCCTTTCGGCTTTCTCTGTGTTGCATCATACGCCTCCCCGCGAGAGGACCTTCCCCTGTCTTGGATGGCTGTGTTTTATTTTCTTTATTTGACTTGTCCATATTTGTTGAAGTTTTTTGTGGTTTACAATTTTTTACAGGATGGGGTAACCGGCCCCATGCCCAACCCTCCTTAGTAGCTTTCTACGACATGCTTGGCAGGGGACAGTGTTACTATTCTTTGCTCCCCTTTCGGGCCCCGGTAACACACGGGTGAACTTTTACACAGCTTTTCTGCAATAAAACAAGTCTTGGACCCATGCTACTACCCCTACCTGCGAAAATGCATAATATAGACTAACCCGCAACCCCTACCTGCCAATTGGATTAACCCCGCGCATGCGGAAAAAAAGAAACATTATTGTAAGAAAAACAATGTAAGAAAAAGGATCGGTGCTCGGTTTGGGTAATAAATTTACAAAATAATAATTTCCCGGTGAATAAACGTACAAGTACCAAAAAACCAAAAGAAGGTAAAGACAATGGGTTCTGTAAAAATTAAAACAAAAATAAAAAGCATATGCTTACTTCAATCTATTTGCTTTCACAACAGAATAATCTGAAAAGATTATAAAAGTACTAGTGTAAAAGCCCGTCATTAGATGGGAATTACATTCAAAAGCCCAAATACCTAACGGAAATTTTACTTATTCAAAAGTATTTTAAAAAAACACTGTGCATCACCACAGTATACGAACTACGTAGCAGCAGCGAGGATCCCAATGTGTGTATACGGGATCACACATTCTATAAATATATTTTTGTGCACACCGTCATTTGCGCATTGTTCTTTGGTAAGTGTAACTATTTTCAGGAGAGTACATATAAGGGAAACAATACAATTAATGTCTAACTTTCAACCAAAGTTGCATCCCTTAGCGTTAATGACAGAAAAAGCTGAGATTTTATATATATTGATACTCTGGATATATGCCCCATGTAGTTCCCACGTATCTCGGAAGATACACAAGCTATGCAGAAGGAACAGGACCACTGCTCTATCAGGCATGTTGTACAAGATGACTAATATGAGACTGTGCATGAGGGTGGCAACCTCATTATGTCAAACAAATTGCCATAGAAACCATCACTGCAAGAGCATGTGACTGCTTTGTGCAGGTTTCCTACAGGGGGGAATAAACTGCATGGTGGCTATGTGCTCTATAGAAAAATGAAAAATGATGAATGAATTATGAATCTGGATATATCATAAAATAGTTTTAAAACTATTAAATCAGATTTCCACTTCCACGTGGTGGTCCTGGAAACAGGCTGCATCACTGCAGTCTGGCTAAGAGTATAGGGATCGAAAAGGGAAGGCAAACCTGGTCCCAAAAAATGCCGTGCTGAAGTCGGATGTGTTGGCCGAAAGACGCAGATATCGCAGCTCCGCTGTAAACAGACGCAACGCAACCAACGTCCTTTTCAGGACGAATGAGGAAGAAGAAGATAATTTCATTTTTTTTTAAATCTATGTATATTTAAAGTAATGTTATTACTTCACTGTAAAGATAATTAACCATGCTCAAAGAAAATCATATATAAGACTGTATTTGTAAGTTTTCCTGTAATGCTTACATCAATTCAATGCAGTTGTAATGTATTTCTGAGCATCTTTTCTTCTTCTTTGATCCTTAGCCGCCGACTGTTAAAGCAATCAGTGGCCATCATGCCTGGTGGCGTCTTGTAGGGCAGCAACAAACTGCTTCCACTTTTCTCGGTCGGTGGCCGTCCTTCATGCAGTACCCCAGCTCTAGTTAATGCTTTGCATCTTGGCCTTCCCAGTTCTCCGTAAAGCTGTTTTTGGCAGGCCTCTCTTCAGGGGTCCATAGCATAGCTGTTCTTATGATGGCATCAGGGTCTCTTCTGAGGACAGGGTCAACCCAACTCCAGCATCTGCCAGCTATGATGGTGTGCATGTCCTCTTGGTTGCTCAGAGTAAGCATCTCTAATGCTTGTGAAAACACTGAAAATAACCTACTGAAGAGCTATTTTAATAACCCTCTTCTTCTAAGATTCTCAGCTGCAAACAGATGCACTTTCATTTTTCATTATCTTGTCTTGATGTTTTCTCTCTCCAGTTGAGAATTCCCAGTTCTATCAGGTCTATTTACATGCTGTACATCTATCTTTTTCTTTGGCACCCCTTGATCTTGCTCAACATAAAACTTTCTGTTAACCTTCACCTTATGTTCCCAACACATTTCAGTCTGTTCCACTTGCAGTCTGTGGTACTCTGTACAACTAGCAAGCTTTCTTATTTGTTCTTATTCTCCATTCAATTATACTAGTTTTTCTTCAATGTCCATAAATTCTTCTTAGTAATTTTGTTTTCAAACTGTTAGTTGTCCTACATCTTAGCTTGCTTGTTCACTTAATCTCAGACTTTTAGAATACTGCAGGCTTTGTTAGTGTCTACACATGTCCATTTCCAATGCGTAAGATGTAGCTTTTGATATTTTAATATCTTATAGGGCATAACACATTCTGTTACCAACCTATATTCTGGTTTGCAAATCTTTTTCTGCTGCATACCTTGCTGACAGCACTCTTTATCCTGTGTTAATTTCACTTCACCTTCACTGAATCTTTGCAGTCAAATTTATTTTTTTTTTTTAAACAACAACAAAAAAACACACACAACAAAATTCCAAATAAACCTTTTAGTACTCCGTATCTGAATAATTATTTAAGGGCAAATCAACTTGGGTGACAAAATAATTTAGCAGACATATCAATAATTATGTCCCCTTCAAATTCCTTTTAACCTCCTTAAACTATTAATTATGATCATTTCTTACCTACAGCAGTGTATGTTGTATTTTACAGATCTGTTTGAATACACATTTTTATGAACTCTATCCATTCTCTACTGCTATATATGTCAGGAACTATATAATGGGTGTGGCATGTGTAGGTTGTAAACAACACTGACTCGTATGAATGAACATGACGCCACTGGTTACAGTTCCATGACATTTATTTGACTGTTACACAAGTCCTGAATACCAATTACATCGTCAAGCACACTGACATAATACTCAGGCTAACACTGCCTGTAGGAAATAACTACAATATTCATGGACTGGCTTCTATGACATACAAAGACTGTACACAAAAGGCCCCTATGCGCAGCATACACTCCTCTCACCAACACATTCACTATCCAGGTGTGAATCACTTATCACAAGTGATTGGCAGCATGAAACATCGCCATACAGATTCTCTAATAAATGCTCTCAGGTGGGAACCAGATAAGGCCTGTATTTACTCCAACATAGCCACAAGGCGGGCAACACACAACGCCTTAACATGTTCGCCACGAACACTACCAAAGTTCCTCCAGGAAAACTCCTAGGCGGGAAGACATCGCCCACAATCACTATATCCATGACAACTGTGGTTTCCCACTGTCACAAAATACGAGCACACAGCTTGACCACAAATCACAGACTGCCCTAGTCACAATCGGGTACTCTTTGTCACCCAGACTTATGATTACCAAACACGCTTTCTCCATGCGCACATACAAGTCACAAATTGCTGACATGAAGTCAGACATGAACTCAATCCCTGAGTTACTTACACTCACTCCATCATTCACCCACATGTAACTGTTCTGTGACGATATATAAATTTAAAATAGAGATACGTTTTCATATGTACTGGCGATGATTTTGCTAGGAAATGTATGTAATATGTAAAAAAAAAAATCAAGACATTTTCCCGGATAACTGGTGCGTGCATGTTCTTCTTATGGGCATTAAATTTAGCTTCTACAGCGCAATGCGGACTGTTGCCATAATTTCCCAAAAATGCACCATGAAAAGATTAAAAGGCATACTCAGTCTTTTGATCGGTATTCAGTTTAGTTTTCATGGTGCAATGTACATCTTTTCCTTATTTTCCTGAAAAAATGGCGAGACTGCTTCACTGCTGGTTACAGAAGTTCCACTTAGTTCTATATACGGGGGAACATATAAAATACGTACAAGTTCAGTCTCATACCTATAGCTTTTGGTGGCATAGCTAGAATGATGAAAGGTGCACTTCCTGTCCAACCTTTTGCTGTTGTTACTGTTACTTCTGATTCAGTCTGTTGGAGAAATCAACATGAAATGACCATCTGTTTATAAGCCTAGGGAAAGCATAAAATGGGTGGGTGTGGGTGTGGATGTAATTTTAAAAGAGGGGGGGGGGGGGGGGGGGGGGGGGGGGGAAATGAGGAAGCTTACAAAGAAAATACTGCGTTCCTATCTCAAGACGTTCACAAATATACTGAATTTTGGTATCGTGATTTTTCATTGGGAATGCAGAAAAAGTACTTTTGATCCCGGGGACGCCATGATTTTAAATTGCAGCTGGAGAGGTCTAGTCTGAAGTTTGCTTAATTTAAACAGTGTTTTACTTTCCCGCAGTCGCTGAAAGATCTACCAAATAATCGCTAAAGATCTACCTGTAGATCTGGATCTACCAGTTGCTGACCCCTGGCTTAGGGCCTCACCATTGAAAAAATTGAAACATAAAAAAAAAAAAAAAATCGCCCAACAATGAGTCAAACGCGTTTGACAAATCTGGCTTTATTTTCTACTGAGTATCAATTTGCAAAGAAAATGAATTTTGATGAAGTCACTAATCAGTCTGCAGACATGAAGGCTCAAATGCAGAGTTTGTGAATCTTGTCCATTAACGTTTAAAGAAGAGGCTGAAAGTGATGCTTTATTTCCTCCCTGTGTGTGCGTGTGTATTTTTTTGCAAATTCTTCTTCTTCTTCTTCTTCTTCTTCGTACACTCTCAGACGTCCACTTGAATGTTCTCAAAGAAAGCAGTAGTCAGTTTGAGGCTATTTGAATCCCCGTAAAGCTTTTCCACGAAAGGAGCTGGCGTTGACCATATGCACTTTCTCTGTACCACATATAAGTGGCAACTTTGAAGCAGATGTTCAGCAGTCATTTTATCAGTGCCACAGTTACACTGATCGGTAGTTCCTATCTTTAGCTTGTTGAATAGATGGTATCTCAATCTGTTGTGGCCAGTGCGGAGTCTGAAGATTACCACTTGTTCTCTTCTGTGGAGCTGGTAGTAAGCATCATTCTGTGTGTGCCCTGGATGTTCTACATTCCATTTGTTTCTGTAACTGATTCTGATAAAACTTTTTTGCAAATGAAGTGTAGTATTACGTGTTCACTGAATTTTTAAAGTAATGCATTTTTAAAAAAATTACAATTTGTTTAAACAAACTGTTTAAACATCTATAGTTGTAAGCATAATGTATTTTTCTGTTGTGTATTTTAATTTCAAAAATTTTTTCTGGGAAAAGCCGGGGTGGAGGGGGGTGTGTGCCAAAGGAAAGCTCAGCCCCGGGTGCCAAATGCTTCAGGTCTGCCGCTGATACCAATTGATAAGAGACAATGACAATTTGTAAAGACATCTCAGAGATTTGTAAGGGTATACAGCAATTTTCTCAAGCAGTTCCGATGAATCTCTGACGACACAAATACAGAATCGGACTTCTGCTCCCTCAGGCACTGTTGTACGAGGTAACTAATATGAGGTTGTGCATGAGACTGGCAACTTTATAAATATAAAACAAACAGCAACAGTAAGCACCGCAGAAAAAGCTCGTGAATTCTTGGTGCAGGCTTCCTGAAAAAGAGAATCAGCTGCAGTGGTGGCTGCATGCTCTATAAGGAGCGAAAAGGAAAATGATGATGGTGATGGTGATGATGGTGGTGATGATGATGGTGATCAGTAAAAGCGTTG
Organism: Oreohelix idahoensis; assembly: GCA_024509875.1. Taxonomy (NCBI): domain Eukaryota; kingdom Metazoa; phylum Mollusca; class Gastropoda; order Stylommatophora; family Oreohelicidae; genus Oreohelix; species Oreohelix idahoensis. Next base: position 45,667 of record JAMPIV010013488.1, read on the forward strand.
CCTTTGGAAAAAACAAAATTCATCTAGTTTCAAAGTCAAACTGCATCTCTCTTATTACCATTATTAAAGTATATGGAATGACAATACAACCTCTCTTACCTATGTATGTTTTTTATACTTGGGATGTCCGTATAATTTTTCTTGCTCTGGTACCTATGTATGTTGTTTATGCTTGGGATGTCCTCATAATATTTTCTATCTCCAGCATCTGTGTATGTTGTTTGCACTTGAGGTTTGCCCTACATTTTTTCTTTCTCTCATAAGTTTATGTGGATTGTTTGACCTTTATAATTTTTCTCTCTCTCATATCTATCTGTGTTGTCTGACCTCACACTGACCTTACAATTTTTTCCTCTCTGGTATTTGAGTCATGTTTGTCCTTGTGAATAACCTTACAATTTTTTCCTCTCTTCAGTATGTGTACTGTTTGTCCTTGCAATGGCCTTACGATTTAATTCTCTCTTGTCTTACTTACTTACTTAGACGTTCCTCTACCGTGAGGTGTAGAGGTTTGGAAGAGACAGCACCAGACTATCCTATCAGCTGTCTTCCTCCTGGCTTGGTTCCATTCTAGTCCTCGGTCCTTCAAAGATTGTCTAATGTTGTCCTCCCAGCGGACTCTGGGTCGTCCTGGGGGTCTGGATCCCTGGCTCTTTGTTTCCCATGCTTGTCATGGTAGCCGATCTTCTCCCATTCTGCAGACATAGCCAAACCATCTTAGTTGGGACTGTTCTACTTGGGTCTGCAGGGGTGGGATTTTAGGCCTTGATGTATCGTCTGGTTGCAGATCATGTCTCTTCTTGTTACTTCAACCACCTTCCTCAGATACCTCATTTTTGAGGTTTGGATCTGGCTTTTGTGGGTTGTAGTCATTGTCCATGACTCGCATCCATATGTCAAGACTGGGACATAGGTGGAGCGGTATACAGCCATCTTCGTTTTCTTACCAACCTCTCTCTTGCTGAGGAATCCTCGATTTATGGCCTGAAAAAGTCTCCCAGCTGCTGCTTTTCGAGTGGCCAACTCTTCTTTGATGCCTCCCTTTCGGTCTATAATAGCTCCGATGTATTTAAAGTGGTCGACCTGCTCCAGGACCTGTTCTCCCAGCTTAATCTGATGTCTTCTTTCTTCTCATTATATCACCATGGATTTTGTTTTAGAGCTGCTTATGACCATCCCTCTCTTCTCCAGCTCTTCCTTCCAGACTTGCAGGTTGGATTGGAGATGTGCCTCTGAATTAGCAATCAGGGCAACATCATCAGCAAATGCCAGCTCTGAAATACAGACCTGTCTCATCTTCCAGTACCCCACTGAATACTTTCTTGTTCTCTCCTTACATGCCTTGATAACATCGTCCATGAGGAGTATGAAAAGATAAGGTGACAGGATATTACCTGTCTTACCCCAGTGGTGGTCCTGAACTCTTCTGACTTATGGTTTGCTGTCCTCATATAATTTCTGCAAGACTTGTAGAAGCTCTGTATATCATGAATCAGAGGTGCTGGAATGTTCTTCCTTGCCAAACAGTCCCAAAGTTTGCTCCAGGGGACCCTGTCAAACGCCTTTTCCAGATCTATGAAACAAAGATGGATCTCACTCTTATACTCAAGGGCCTTTTCACTCAGCTGTCTGAGTGTGAAGATTAGGTCTTGAGTATTTCAGTTAGCTCGGAATCCGCACTGGACCTCATCCAATTGTGGCTCAGCTAGGCGTCGGAGTCTCTGCTCTAGGATTCTAGAGTAGATTTTACCAGGGACACTGAGAAGGGATATGCCTCTATCGTTTCCACATTGTCGATTGTCACCCTTTTTGAAAATTGGTGTTATGATGGCAATCTCCCAATCCTTTGGTATGGTCTTGTTGTGCCACGCTGCCTGTAGGACCCTTAAGAGTAATAGGTCGCCTGATGCTCCCATGTACTTAACCATTTCTGGTGTTATACCATCATGCCCTGCTGCTTTGCCCATCTTGATTTTCTCCAGTGCTGCCTTCAGTTCTTCCATCTTTATGTCATCTTCATCACCACTGGTTTCCTCTTCTGTGCTAGTGGTTATCATTTCTGATGCTTGACCTTGCTCACCATTAAGGAGTTCTGAGAAATATTCTTTCCATCTTTCCATTACTTTCTTCGGGGCAGTAAGCAATTTGCCTTGCTTGTCCTCTATAAATTTGAGAGGGCATTGTTTTTCCTTCCTCATGTTCTTTAGGGTCTTATAGAACAATTTCTGGTTTTCTTGCGCATCTTTTTCTAGCTTTTCTCCAAATTCTTCCAAGGACTTCTGTTTTGCTGCTAGCACCTTGTTTTTTGCTTCTGTTCTGAGTGTCACATATTCTCTATATTTCTCTATTTGTCCTGCTGTGTTTTTAGCTCCTAAGTATTGTTTCCATGCCATTTTCTTCTCTCTTATTTTCTCTTTGACTTTCTCTGTCCACCAAGGTGTCCTCTTTCTCTTGTTCTTAAGTCGGACTTCACCACATGCTTCTGCAGCAGCTGTCTTTATGATGTCCTTGAATTTAAGCCAGAGGGTTTCCAAGTCATCAGGTTGTTCTTCTGTGTTTCTCACCGCTGTAGCAATAAGCCCTTGATATCTGGTCTTAATTTCTGGCTCTCTCAGCTTGTAGGTCTTAATGCTCATTTCTCCCGTTTGTTTACTTGGTTTCTTGCGTGATGTTGGGCAGTTCCTAGGCTGAGCAACTCTTTCAGTTCTCTTGTCTATGTGTATTAATTGTCCTCAGACAAGTATCATGGGCATTTCTTACAATGTTTCTTTCACCCATATCAATATGTGTTGTCTGTCCTTTGAGATACCCTTAAAATGTTTCTTACCTATACATATTTATGCAGCTTGTTTGACAATAGAATCCTGAATAATTTTTCTTTCTCTCATATCTATGTGTGTTATTTGTACTTGAAATGCCCTTAAAATTTGTCTCCTCTCTAATGTCCTTATAATTTCCTTTAACTCTCACAAACACCACATCCTTGGTATTTCGTGGAAGGACAAACTGACAAATGTTGAGTTGCTGTCACGTGCTGGCCTTCAAAGCATGTATACACTGCTTAGACATCGCAGATTACGCAGGCTTGGTCATGTCTGCCACATGGAAGATGGTCGCATCCCGAAAGATATCTTCTACGGACAACTAGCAGATGGTGAAAGAACAGTTGGGAGACCGCAGCTGAGGTTCAAAGATGTGTGCAAGAGAGACATGAGGGCACAGGACATAAATCCAGCAACCTGGGAGGTTGAAGCTGCCAATCACACCAAGTTGCGATGCTCTCTATGGCGCCATTATGTTTGTCCCTAAAATCTTGCTTCCTCTCATTTCTGTAAGCGTTGTTCGTCCTTTGGAAGCCTTAAAATGTTTCTTCCTCTCTTATATATGAATGTTGTTTATACCTGGAATGCCCTTACAATTGGTTTCCCGTTCATGTCTGTGTCTTCTATAAAACAAAAGATATAAATAGATTTAGAATGATCCTGGACAGAAGAAATTGAATCAGAGAGGTCTATTAAAAGAGTGCAGAGCAAGGGAAATATATAAACATTATCATCATCATCATGAGCCTTCCACTCCCCAAGGAGCATTTGCCTTCAATAGATTTATGCAAGTCTTCCTGAAGCTTGCCATCAGCTCAAGATCCTTCCACATCTTCTTCATCCCCTACATGTATGTTTCCCAGTGCTCAGCCATTTTCACAGCTGAATGTTCTTCCTCTTAACAAATTCTTCTTCTTCCAAGATCTCCTGTTTTTGCATCAAATTTTACACAGCAGAACGCCTTCATACTTGCAAATGTTCTTTCGTTATAAATACTGCTCATATATTATACTAGGCGACCTACTTTTGGACCTTGCAAAACCTCGAACTGACCTCTTCCGAAGTTGTTTTAGTTATGCAGGTGCTTTAGCATGGAATTCCCTACCCAAGTCTGTCAAAACTGATAATTACATCTCATTCAAAAGATATCTGCATTCACATGTCATGAAATCTTGTACACACATTTAACGACAATTCTGTTTCAGTTATTTCAACGTTTCCACGAGCATTTAACTGTCATTGTAATATTTTCATTTTAAATTGAATTTTTTTATATTAAGTATCTCTCTCTCTCTCCATCTCTCTCCCTCTCTCTCTCTCTCTATCCCTCTCTCTATGTGCATGAATGACTATGAGTAAATGTACTTGTGTATGCTCAATTTCTGATTGTGATGATAATATTAATTAATCCTGTCTGAAGTTGTTAATATTTTTATTTTTATTTGTAAAACGCTGAAAACTGTATTGCAGGGCAGAAATGTAAAAAGGCAATTATGCCTATTTCTTTACCCTGATGAAATAAAGATTTTGTTCGTTCGTTTCCAATTATCTTATCCATATGTTCTTTGGTCTTCCTCTACCTTTCTTGCCCTGAAGATTCCAGAACAAGGACTGCCTTGTAATGCTATAAACAGGTTTCCTTAATGTGTGTCCTTCCCACCATCAGTGTCTTCCTCATCTCTTCTTCCACTAGCGCATCTGGTTCTTGTCATCAATTCTACATTAGTGATCTTGTTACACCACTTCAGTACTTCTACACCACACAAGCACCCATTTATGAAAGTCTATAGCTTTCTGGTTGTTTTTTTTTTCTGCCTATATAAACATAATGACAGAAAATGTTATAGCTGAAGTTATATTGAATGTTTAATGACATGATAAAAGATCTTGGTGATGCTTAGTAGCAAAGATAAAAATCTGTCCATTTCAAAAGGAATCAGATATGAGAATGACAAAAGTTTTCATTTTCACAAGTAATCTGATCAGGAAAAACAAATTAGAAATCATTTTTTTTTAAAAAGGACTGGACACAGACAAGTCAAACCAACTGCGCACGTCAAAAGTGATTGGCTCAAAGTACCTGCTGAACAGACAAAACTGGATCCCCAAGATGCACTGCATTTTCTCCTACATGATCTGCCAATATTTTGGATATCTGCTGGGCACCACCCTGGAAGCACAGTGTTGATTGAAAATATGCTGTCAAACCAAATTGAATGCTCAAACTTATAAAATGATTACGCAGTTTTTGATGTAATGAAGACTTGAGTCAGAATATCGTATTTTCCTTGTCCCTCCCTATGGAGCCACCACTGCAGCTAGCCCTCTTGTAGGAAGCCTGCACAAAACATTCACATGTTCATGCCGTGGTGGTTTCCATAGCAATTTGCTTTACATGAAGTTGCCAGACACATTCACAACCTCATGTTAGCCACCTTCTACAACACACCTGAGGGAACAGTAGTCATATTCTTTCCTTGTCTCATAAGAGACTTCCAGGAACCACACGGGGCAAGTCTGAATATGGAATACGTGAAATTTAATTTGGTATGTTTTCTTCTATCTCTATCCTTTCAAACTAGAACAATCTGAAAAGATTATAAAGACAGTAGTTTGTTTTTTTTTTAAACATTAAATTGGATGATTTCATTTTTAAAAATCCATGAATACTGGAAGTCATGTTAATACTTTACTTTACAAACAATTAATGATGTTGAACTAATTATGATTTCACTTTATGACTGGAATATGATATGCTGAAAGATGGCAATAAAAATAATTCAAAATTGAAAGATAAACATGGTATGCAGAGATACTCCCTTCACAAGTCATTGCAATGTGCTCCCTCTAGAGAAATTACATTTCCTCCTCCCTTTACCATATTACATTACGGTGGAAAGGGGGGGAAGAGGTACATCTTACTAGGACAAAAGACAAGAAAAATCTAAGCTGTGGCCACACAGTCTTAGTCAGTGACAGATGAACACAAAAACAGAAAGGAAAGAAAACATTAGAAGAAAATTAGAACCAAGTAAAAAACATGAAAAATAAAAGCGAGTACACTTGATTAGAATCACATGGCTGGACCATATTACATTTAGCATGGTTAGGCAACCAGTCGATCCAGATCTACTGCTGGATCACTGGGAAAGATTAGGTAGACCTCTAGGTGACGGTTGGAGGGGAAAAAGGGAAGAATTTTTAAGCTAGGGAAATTTTGGACAAGCCCTCTCCCACTAGCTCTTAAAAGCGCTGTGTTCCCTTGATTAAAGGTACTTTTTCCGTGCTACCAGTCACAATACATGCGCTAGCTTCCTAAAATTCATTTTATTCATGAAACGCATAAAATAGGAATGTGATCTTTTCTTTGAAGTGAAGTTTAAGATTTGGTAAAACTTCATTCATTTTGAATTTTCCAGCACTCTGTTGATGGAATTGCACAAAGAAGATGGTTTGGCAGTGGTTGTTGTTTAACTAGGGCTGCTGAGCTTTTAGCTCTTTTGCAGCCAATACCAAGTTGAAGACTCCTTGGCATTATCTACATTGTAGATCTAGGCTTTTCCTGTGGTTTTTCTGCCATTCCGAAATGTGTTGAGTTGAAGTCATGAGCTCCAGTTTCTCCAGCTTGACTTGCATTTAAAGGATCATCACATCTCGTCCCAAGCTAGGAGCAAGAAGTGTTTGGCATACTGTGCATTCTCTGCCATCCAAGGGGGCTCTCCAAATATATAGAAATAAAATACTGTGCTCTAGTCATGTCCTACAGAGCCACTTCTCAGCTCTCTTTGCCTATCATGGGGTCCACAGTGAGATCCTCCTGCATGCAAGCAACCAGGTAAAAGCCAGAGTTACATCTGGGGCTCAAGTGACTCCTCCAAGCTTAGTGTGCAATGCTGGGTTCTCAACATGTTTCACCAAAGAGGGAATCCATGGAACTTTGTGGATGATTTCAAGAGTCAGTGAGGGTGTAATTAGCCTTACAGACAGGTTCACATCCAAATCTACATACTATAGCATTTTGCATAGCTGATGGTCATATAAGGATGACTCCAGATATGCCTCCATGAATTTGGCAGTGATTAAAGTTGAATATAGGTTAAACTTATTCCAAATTCCAGATGCCTGGAAACCTTAAAACAGACATTATTTTATCAAGGTAGAGCTTTAGAAAGTTCAGTATTTCTGAAGTAGATTCCCCACACCTGCAAGGTTTTAAGAGAATATGTAATCAACAGTGTCATCACAGTAAGCTAAAAACAGACAATTTCCCACCATCACCTGTATTTTCCACTCTTGTGCTGTGTAATCAGTAGCCTCAATCAAGTTTTTTGTACCACCAGCCATGTGAACATATAAAACATAGTAGAGAAAAGAAATCTGATTAGGTTCACATCCCACAATGCATCTGGCTGCCGCATCATGGGCTGCTCGAGCACCTGAAGAAATACCACTTAGTAAAATTTATACCTCAGTAATAATGATAAAACAAGGTATAAATACATAAAAGAATGGGGGGGGGAGAATGACTGAACAAGCTTTATTTTAGAAGAGTTGAGAATTAGGCTCGCAGACCTACTTAAACATTACCCCTCCCTTTCTCTCATCTTCTATATTGAATCCATTTATTCTCACATGCATTTTAAATTAATGTTAAGGAATACAACACTGTAACAGTACAATAACTGTATATTCATATTTACAGCATCTAATTATAATCAAGAATTAAAATCTATGAAAAAGGGCAAAGATGATCATCAAAACTTATACACAATTGTATATATTGATTTGGGAACATAGTTAGATTGGGGGGAGGGCATGTAATCTGAACTCAATGATGTATCTGAATAGTCTGCAACTGGATGAATGGGGACTGAACGTGCTTTTTAAGTCATGTGGAAGATTGTTCCAAAGATGAGCAGTAGAATAAGCTAAACGTTGCTTGAATAGGTCATGCCTAACTTGGACATGTGTAATTTGTTTAAGCGCTGACTGCATCTTCTATTGTATCTGAAAATGGGCCATGTATATTGTGAAAGAATTTGACTTTGCTGAAGAGGAAGCATTTGCTTAAAGGTAATATTTTTATACAGACCTATACACTGCCATCAATGGTACCTATACCTTGTAGTGGTATGGCAGCTTGTGTACCCTGACAATCCCCAGAGCTATGCCAGTGGGAGATTTACTTATGGTAGGTTCAACCAAGCTGGACTGGTCTGCGTGGGTAGGGATCAGACAAAAGCTGGTACTCTGGTCCTCCAGATTGGAGGTTTTAGCACAGGGCCGACACCCCTGTCTATGTAAAAAAATCGCACGTTACGGAAACAACAATAAATGGAAAAACTTTGCTGCGGGACGGACATCCGGAGTCTCAGGCTCGTATGACTGACAGTGGTGAAAGCCTACTCGAAGCAAGCAAGAGGACATGCACACCATCATAGCTGGCAGACGCTGGAGCTGGGTTGGCCATGTCCTCAGAAGAGACCCCGATGCCATCACAAGAACAGCTATGCTATGGACCCCTGAAGGAAAACGAAAGAGAGGCCGACCAAAAACAACTTGGCGGAGGACTGCGGAGGCTGAGATGCAAAGAATGAACCAGAGTTGGGGCACTGTATGAAGGATGGCCGCCGACCGAGCAAAGTGGAATCAATTTATTGTTGCCCTACAAGACGCCACCAGGCGTGATGGCCACTGACTGCTTTGACGGCCGGCGGCTAAGGATCAAAGAAGAAAAAGAAGATGGAGTCTCTTTGCACTGGACATAGAGCAGCCATCCCAGATTGTGAAGCAATAGTCTAGGTGTGTTTTTATTTGAGATACATAGAACATTGTCCTTGCTACTTCATCTGGGAAATGTTTGATTTTAGCCAACTGGTACACTTTCTGTACCATTTGCTTGGTAAGTGCTTGTGCATGCAAGTTCAAACTTAAGTGTTGGTCAAAAATTAGAGATTTATTTTTATTTACGTTTTTTTTTCAATTACTCAAATATCAATGTAGAGCTGAAGTGTTCTTTTCTGTGAATATTGTAATTTTTGTCTGGTTAATTTTGACATATATTTAGTTATACTGATATTTATTTGCATGCCAATTTTGTAGCTGCATTTGATAAGATTACCTGTGTCATTTTTTAACAACGCTTTGTGTGTTGCAACTTCTTTCACTTTTGTAAACAGTACAGTCATCTACAAACAGGTCACAGGATGAGTGCTTGATGTGTAGTTGAAAGTCATTAAAGTATATAAAAAGTATAGGATGAGAATAGAGCCCTGAGGAACACCAGTATTGGTCATGGTTGCTTTGACAAGGAATTATTGTAAGCCACTACTTGTTGTGTGTCGGACAGGAATGGTTTAATTACTGTCCGTAGTTCAAGGTTAATTAATTTTTTTTTAAATTAAAACAATGTGGTCTTTCATATCAAATACTTTTCTACAGTCCACGAAGATTGCTTCACATATGTTATCGGAAGTGATATTTTCGTTCCAGTTGTCTATCATCATAGTTAGAGCTGTGTGATGTGAATGTTTGTGTCTGAACTCTGACTACTGTGAATTAGTCAGTACATTTCTAAATAGATGCTGTAGTGCAGTTTTGTGTACTGTTTTACAATTTTTCTTCCTCTCTTATCTATATGCACTGTTTACACTTGGGATGTCCTCATAATTTTCCTTCTTCTGGTATCTATGTTTGCTCTCTCTCTCATCTCTCTCTGTCTGTGTGTGCTTGTGTGCATGCATGTGTGTATTTTTTCTTCTGCTAATTCACTGTTTGTCAATCAGCCTTCCCTGGGAGTATTAACAATGATCACTCGAAGGTAATGTACATTTCTTTTACTATGATGTAAAGTAAAATACCCCATGTAGTTTGAGGAGATGGAAATAATAGGGTTACCACTTGCGCTGGCATATCGTTTGGAGGTGACCAAAATGAAGTTGTGTATGTGGCTGTGAACCTCACCATGTAAAACAGATTGCTACAGAAACCCCTGCTGCATGAGCACAGGAATGCTTTGGTACAGGCTTCTTGAATGGGACCTGCTGCAGTGGTGGGTTCATGCTCTACAAAGAGTGAAAAAGGAAATGAATAAATGTAACTGGAAACACCTTGTCCCTGATCTTAGATCTTGAATCAATTTAACTGTTAACTTAAAATTTGTTGTAACTTAAAATTTATAAATTTTAAAAAAATTGGACCCATAACAGACACTGTTATAGGGGAGTGAAGTGTTTGAGACTTCACCATACTATGTCCAGCTTTTTTTAATGAGGTGGAGTGGCAAGTTCCCTTCCTCGCTGCCTTTGCCTTCCCTAACTCATGAGCAGAGCCAGGTACACTTTTACAGCTGGGAAGACTGGAGTGTGATGCTATCAGGTTTCAATCTCAGAAAACCGGTAGCTTTGCCGCAAGAGGAAAGCGTTCTGACCGCTCAGCCATTAGAACACTCTAAAATGAGTAGAATGCTTCTTCTTTTTTTTTTATTTAATCACCATGACCCAATATAACTCGAAATATGTTCTCCTCATTGTGGTCTAATTGACCACACATTTCTTTTCCTCAATTTGATCTAACAACAGACCTCACTTCACCTTTCGTATATAGATTTCTGTCCAGATATGCTCCCAGGCTTATGGAATCCCATTCTGCAGCTTTAGGATGAGAATATGGATCTTCCACAGACAGCTGAGACTGAAAGCGATCTATCTGTGAAAAAAAAAACATCCCAAAGAGTGCCAACCATGAACACAAAACTCCCAAAAGTGTTCTAGCTGGGAACATACAACAACCACAAGTGTTCTAGCTGGGAACATACAACAACCAAAAGTGTTCTAGCTGGGAACATACAACAACCACAAGTGTTCTAGCTGGGAACATACAACTACCACAAGTGTTCTAGCTGGGAACATACAACAACCACAAGTGTTCTAGCAGTGATCAAAGAACAACCTTAAGTGTTCTAGCAATGATCAAAGGACAACTTTAAGTGTTCTAGCAGTGATCAAAGAACAACCTTTAGTGTTCTAGCTGGGAACATACAACAACCACAAGTGTTCTAGCAGTGATCAAAGAACAACTTTAAGTGTTCTAGCTGGGAACATACAACAACCACAAGTGTCCTAACAGTGATCAAAGAACAACTTTAAGTGTTCTAGCTGTGAAGACACAACTACCACAAGTGTCCTAACAGTGATCAAAGAACAACTTTAAATTGGATGATTTCATTTTTTAAAATCTATGAATATTGGAAGTGAAGACACAACTACCACAAGTGTCCTAGCAGTGATCAAAGAACAACCTTTAGTGTTCTAGCTGGGAACATACAACAACCACAAGTGTCCTAACAGTGATCAAAGAACAACTTTAAGTGTTCTAGCTGTGAAGACACAACTACCACAAGTGTCCTAACAGTGATCAAAGAACAACTTTAAATTGGATGATTTCATTTTTTAAAATCTATGAATATTGGAAGTGAAGACACAACTACCACAAGTGTTCTAGCAGTGATCAAAGAACAACCACAAGTGTTCTAGCAGTGATCAAAGAACAACTTTAAGTGTTCTAGCTGGGAACATACAACAACCACAAGTGTCCTAACAGTGATCAAAGAACAACCTTTAGTGTTCTAGATGGAAACATACAACAACCACAAGTGTTCTAGCAGTGATCAAAGAACAACCTTAAGTATTCTAGCTGGGAACATACAACAACCACAAGTGTTCTAGCATGGAACATACAACAACCACAAGTGTTCTAGCAGTGATCAAAGAACAACTTTAAGTGTTCTGGCTGGGAACATACAACAACCACAAGTGTCATAACAGTGATCAAAGAACAACCTTTAGTGTTCTAGCTGGGAACATACAACAACCACAAGTGTTCTAGCAGTAATCAAAGAACAACTTTAACTGTTCTAGCTGGGAACATACAACAACCACAAGTGTTCTAGCATGGAACATACAACAACCACAAGTGTTCTAGCAGTGATCAAAGAACAACCTTAAGTGTTCTAGCTGGGAACATACAACAACCACAAGTGTTTTAGCATGGAACATACAACAACCACAAGTGTTCTAGCAGTGATCAAAGAACAACTTTAAGTGTTCTAGCTGGGAACATACAACAACCACAAGTGTCCTAACAGTGATCAAAGAACAACCTTTAGTGTTCTAGCTGGGAACATACAACAACCACAAGTGTTCTAGCAGTAATCAAAGAACAACTTTAAGTGTTCTAGCTGGGAACATACAGCAACCACAAGTATTCTAGCTGTGATCACAGAACAACCATAAGTGTTCTAGCTGTGTTCAGAAAATATCTACAAGTGTTTCAGCTGTACATACAAAATGTGTACAAATGTTCTAGCAGTGAACAAAAAATACGAACAAGTAAGCTGAATGTTAAGGCAGAATGTCTACAAATATCACACACACTGGTTGACACACACAGTTTTTAAAAGGCAGTCCCATAGCAGTTACTGCCATAGGGGAGAGAAGTGTTAGAGACTTCATAATAGGTCAAGTTTTTCACTAGGTGCGGTGACCAGTTCCCTTCGCCACTGCTTTTGCGTTCCCTAACTTATGAGCAGTCAGGTACCCATTTGCAGCTGGACAGACTGGAGCACTACCAGGTTTTGAACCTGAAACTCTGTAACTGTGCTGCGAGAAGAAAATGTTTTAATTGTAGCGAAAGGTTTTTAAGTGTGTAGTGTCTGTAGCAGTACTGAAGAAACAGAACTAGAACTCTGCATGAAAATAGTGAAGTCCCAGTGCTGGAGAGGAACACTGGTATCACAAGATAGTCACGGCTGTGAAGGTGTCTGCTTAAGTAAGTATTCAGAGTAAAGTCCGACCCTACGGTGCCAACTTGCTATGTAACTACCTGTGATAAACAAATAAATCAGAACAAAACTCAACTTCAACAATTATAAAATTAATAAGTCAGCTGAGTACAATTTCTGAATTTATTATGAACATCTATCCTTCTTTGTGCTGAACTGTGAATGTTGGAAGATGGAAATCAATGAATAAATATGTTACAAAATTTGGATGATAGTGAATTTATAATCTAAGTAATTATCTTAAATAAAAGTTTCTTCTTGGATCTTCCACTTGCATGAGCTAAAATGTAATTCAAATGTTCTGTTCTCACTAGTCTCTTGCTATGCTAAAAAGTCAGTGATTATCATCATCAACTTTGATGGCTCACATACACTGCATGAACTGGTCCTATTGTATACTCATCTTTAGAGTAAGGTCTGTTCTTGTTAGAGTGACACACAACACTGTATGCTGAAGATCTTTGCATCAGCCCACATACTGAGGGGGACTAAAGCTGAATTACAGATGGCAACTTATAGGCTCCTGTGAGGTTCCATGTAGCTTGTATTGATCAAGATCTCTGGTATATTATGACACATAATAACCCTCTTAGGATAGATGTTAAGCACAGATTAGACTTGAATTGGTGAAGTAAATCTGCACGGCAAACATACGAAAAAGTATTAGCCTTGGCAAGCTCTCTTCTTCTGTCTATCTCGGGCCTGTTTTGTGTTAGTGTGTTTTGAATATTGCGCTGCCTCTTCTTATAGGGTAGCAGCGGATGTATCAGAGAACAAGGTCAATAAGTTAGTTTCAGCCCCATTGGTTTTCATAGTTCTGAGTGAAACTGTGTGAGCTACCAACCAAACCTCTCCTCCATATATCTAAACACGTCTATCCCTAACCATCTGATATATCTCCTTTTAATTCCCATACTGTGAACTTTCTTTCCACATGTATTAAGCTATAATTGGTTCTGCTATATAATATTTACAAATTTTTAGAGTCTATCGACTTGGTAGTTTTTGATGTGCTGGCTCAGTTAATCTCAATTTTCTCCATAAGTACTTCTTCCATCCACTATTCCTTTGAAATGCATATTCCTGGATTTATCTGAAAAACTAACTAACTTCTATCACTTTCTGATAATGCACTTGCTTATACTAGCTATAAATCCTTTTAGAATTTCGTACATTTCTGTCGCCATGTTAAAAAGCCATAACGTTATCGATCGGCCGCTGCAGGCTCTTACATTTTCACTGGGTGACCCAATTCGTCTCTCGTTCATTCATTAACAAGGCATGTGTATACAAATTACCCTACATTAACCACTTAGCCAATCGTAGGCTCATACAGTAATAATGATTACACTTAACAGTAAAAACAACAGGTAACATTGACCAGCAATAGAAAAAGGTACATATTAAGACAAAGAAGAAGATACATTTATTAAACCTTCAGCACCTAAAGGATCATAGGCCTTCAATAAACTTATGCCAAGTCCCTCCTGTCCATCAGCTCAAGGTCTTTCAATGTCTTTCTCATTCCTTTCATTTATGTCTCCAGTTCTCTTCTCTATATGTTTTTTGGTCTCCCTCTGCCTCTCTTACCCTGAGGATTCCAGAACAAGGACTGCCTTCTAATACTATCAACACATTTCCTGAATTTATGTCCTATCCATCTCCAGCATCGTGTTCCAATCTCTTGTTCCACTGGTTCTTGTCATCATTTCTACATTGGCAATCCTGTCATACCATTTCAATCCTTTTATTCAATGCAAGCATCCATTTATGAAAGTCTAACTTCTTGACTGTTGTTTCTTTTTTTCTCCATGTTTCAAAGAGTTTTTGTTGTTCTCCATGTTTCAAGGCCATACAATAGGACAGATTTGACATTTTGAGTTAAAGATTCTGACTTCTATGTTGGACTTGATTTCTTTTGATTGCCACATATTTCCCAATGCAACAAAAGCTCCTCTTGTATCCTTATTTTGACATCCATATCTGTCTCTCCAAGAAGCAGGTCAAAGGTTATATCGGGGGTAATTAAACATTGTTTTTTAAACTCCTGTATGACAATAATATGCACTTTACAAAAAAATGACAAGTCCAACAATTTATTTGGGACTAACCAAACAAGCACTGGCCCATGTCGTTGTGGAAAATCTGAAGAGACAAATACATAATAGGACTACTGCTCCGTCAGGCATGTTGTACAAGATGATTAATATGACAGTGTACAAGGAGTTGACGACCTCATCATGTAAAATTAACTGCCACATGAACCACCACTACAGGAGCGTATGAATGCTTGGCGCAAGCTTCCTGCAATGGGACCAGCTGCCGTGGTGGCTCCATATTCCGTCAGGTGCTCTAAAGAAAATGTTGTGGGTATTATGGATTAAACACACAGTGAGGATACTGATACCTACAACAACTTGTCGTGTGCTGACATGGAATCCATAGAGAAAGAGTGAGAATTAAGATCAATGAACACAGAGAAGGGGAACTATGACAGAACTGAAGATGGGAGTATACACATGAACAGACGAGGAAAATGCATACGATTAACAGAACATACATTTGCTCCCAAGACAGCCCAAAGCATTCATTGTTTTAACTCACTGGCCCAGTAATTGTAAATGACTGCCCCAATTTATTCTTGAAATAAAAGATGGATACAGTTAAACAAACAAAACAATGACCATAATTCTAATATTCTAGCATTTTCTCAAACAATGATTTCCAAACTACCGTTGCTGGGTTCATTTAGAATGTCACAAAGGGAGTAAAACATCCACACGCAAATGATGAATCATTTGATAGTTTGTTAAGTCTAGGAGAAGGCTAAAGTCTTTTTTGTGATACACAATTTGAATAAACTTGACAAAACACTGCATCACAGTCTCATCAATATAAGTAGTCAAACACATGTTCTGGACAACAGAAACAATCTCAAATATTTGTAGACATACAAAATCAGGCTAACAATTGGTTTTAAGAAATATCTCTTATTACAATGTTCCCATAGTGGCTTCTGAAATGCGCTGGCTGTACATCAGGCAAGAACACTACAATAACTCTTCAGTGCAGCATGCTGGCCTTGCACAAGAACACTACTAGTCAGATGAACTATTAATTACTATTCATCACAACAAACTTTGGAATAAATAATTATAGTAATATCACACCTGATATGGCATGTACCCTCACGTCTTCAAATTATATCCGGACCTTGCAATAAATTACACATAATGCGACATGTACCTTCATATCTTCAAATTACATCTAGGCCCTACAGATATTCACATAAATAGCATGAAAAACCCATCGTGCCTTCAAATCAAAATCACATCTGGTCCCATCAACATCCAGACAACAACTGACTCTTTACTCAGTCCCAACTCAATCATTCAACTGTATTCATTCTTCCATCTTATTCACAGATTCACGCTAAACAAACTTTATTCCTAAATTCTCTCAGACACACCACTTTATCCTTCACCCACATACACAAATCTCCCTCGACATAGAATATCCTTACTAAATAAACTGTACTCTATGTTGTATGATACCAAACATTACTTTTTCATCTTCCGATTCTGTGAACTTTCTTCTCAATAGGCATCCATAATTTGAAGTTTTTTATTTACATTATTTCATAATGCGTGCTTGCGTAGGGAAGGATTGAAATAGAGCGACAAGGTCAACAATGTGGAACTGATTACAAGAACCGGACAAGTGTCAGTGGAACAAGACATGAGAAGAAGATGCTGGCAATGGATAGGATGCACACTGAGGAAACCTGCTGAGAGCATAACAAGGCAATCTTTGTTCTAGAATTCTCAGGGCAAGAGATGAAGCAGCAGACCAAAAATACACGGAGAAGAGAACTGGAGACAGAAATGAAAGGATGAGGAAGACATGGAAAGAACTTGAGCTGATGGTACTTAAGGAGGACTTGGCATGTGTGTGTTGAAGGCCTATGCTCCATGCAGAGCTAATGGGTGTTAACTGATTAATTGATTATGTTATTACCTTGGTTAGAGACCAATGAAGGTCCAGCAAGGCCCAGAGAGGCAAATTAGGTATTTCTGAGGAGTATGACCTGACCTTGGTCTCACCAAGCTGTTGAAACTTGATGCCCTGGATAAACTGAGGATAAGTTTTCAAGCCAAGTTCTTGAAGAAGCTTGATGATATGGACTTGCGACCTGAAAGTTAGAAAAAGCAAAGGTGCCTTTTGAAAAACTAGCGGGTAAGTTCAACTAAAGCTTGAAAAACAGTAGTATATATCACACATATAGTGGTATTCAAACTGGATATCACCACTTTTCTTTAATTTTAAAAATTTTGACGGGCATTATTAAAATGAAAGAAATAAGTCATTTCAGAGACGTGGTTAAGTTGGGTTTTATCAAATAAAATTGAAGCACAGTTTAAAGTAAAAAAAATTGTTTTGAACGTATAGTGTCAGGGATTCAAACCCATGACCATTTGTTCCACAGCTTAAATGCTTATCATCTGAGTTTTCCAGCCAATACAAATATTTACCGTATAGACTATTCATATCATCATCATCCCTTTTTTTGTGCTCCTTGTGGAGCATGGAGCCAACACCACCTAGAAAGGGTCCAACTAATGCTACTGGTGGTCACAGAGAAAGCGCATATGGCCATCACCAGTACTATTCCTAGAAAAACTGTATGGAGATCCTAACAGCCTCAAGCTGACCACTGCTTTCTTTGAAGATATTCAAGTTGACGGAGTTCGTGCACTGCGCTGAGATCCTCCTTGTGTGATCTAAAGGAGGAGATTGGAGCACTGATGGAGTTGTCCGTGTGCAATGAAGATAGTCCTTAAAAACCAAAACAAAACAAAAAAAGCTGACGTCTGAAAGAGAACAAAGAAGAAGAAAATAAACCCCAAAGAAACAATGAAACCATTTCTGTTTTGTGACTGAGTCCCATGCTGGTGATGCTTCACTATCTATGAATGATGTTGCACATTTTCGCTACTGTTTGTTCTAAGGGCTTATTAATTTGCATGTTCTTAAAACTTGATAACAGGTCTGGCCAAGAAGTTGACATCTGGGGGCCCTAAAGGAAGTCCTATCTTTTATTCTCTTAGATATGCTACACACAATAGTTTTCACTGAAGACTGATAATGGTGCAGGGCTGTGGGCATGATCTTCTCTCATGACCCAATTAACAAACAGTGTATTTGACATATTTTCCATTGATGTGGCACATGGCATCATTATACAATTTTAATTTTTTTTTCTTTTGTCTTCAGAAGTAAATATTCTCTGACGATTTTGTCAATTGTGTAATGTCAAGCAATTGTATGCAGAACTAAATTTCAACTGTTTCTATTTTTTTTTTTTTTTTTTTTTTATTAAATTTGCTGTCCTAATTAGGGACCTAAGACGCCTCAACAGTGAGAAATGCAGTTAGCGACCCATAGCTAGACTGCTTGCGTCAGGGTCAGCAAACCAGAGCTGACCAAGACCCTACTCCACCTCCAAGTGGTGGTCCTGGAAACAGGCTGCATCACTGCAGTCTGGCTGAGTGAATAGGGATCGAAGAGGGAAGGCTAACCCGGTCCCAAAAATGCTGTGCTGAAGTCGGATGTGTCGGCCGAAAGGCGCAAATATCGCAGCTTCGCTGTAAATGGACACAATGCAACCAACGTCCTTTTCAGGACGAACGAAGAAGAAGAAGAAGAAGAAGCTGTCCTAATTAGATTAGGCAACAAATTTATAATATGATGATTTGGGAAAAATTAACTAAAAACATGTCCAAGAAGGCTTTCTCCCACAGAAATTCTTTCCAGGCACATGTTTCACTGACAAATGAAAATTTTCATTATCATATTCCTTTGCACTCCTTATGAAGCATGCAGCCACCAATGTAACTGGTCCCCTCCTTGCAAGAAGCCTGCACCAAGCATTCATTATTTTTATTTTATTTTAAAAACACTTTAATTATGATGATTATTGCAAATGTAATATTACTTTTATAATGATAAATGCCTTAATAATGCTTAAAGTAAATGTGAGGATGAAAGGATATTAGTATACATGATGAGAGAGAGAGGAAGGGCAGAATGTCAGACGGGCCTGCGTGCCCAATTCTTAACCCTTTGAAAATAAAGTTCGTTCGTTCGTTCATTCGTTCATATACTCCTGCAGGGGTTGTGTCTGTAGCAATCTGTGTAAAATGATGAGGTTGCCAGCCCCAAACTCATCCTAATAGTCGCCTTGTACAACGTTCCTGAGTGTGTAGTAGCCCTACTCATCATTTGTCTCTTCAGACATGCCTGGGAACTACACAGTTTAAATGAAAATATTGCTAAGTATGTCATAGGAAACTGAATGGTGTAACTACAAGCATGATTGGAAAATGAAAATGTGGTACTTTTAATTTTAACAAATATTTTTTTAAACAATTTCTTTTTACATGTTCAGATTTAAAAAAAACAAAGTCTTACATCTTCCAATAATGGATTAACTAATGAATTTTCAGGCATGATATTTGCAGCAGACTAATATGAGGTTGCGCATGGGACTGGCAACATCATCATGTAAAACAAATTAATACAGAAATCACCACTGCAAGAACACATGAACGCTTGGTGCAAGCTTCCAGAAAGGGGACTAGCTACAGTGTTGGCTCCATGCTCTGTAAGGAGCACAAAGGGAAATGAGGATGAATGATGATGATATTTGCTATTTATAGGTACATTTCTGATTACCAGGCTTTATTCACATGCATTAATCTTCATTACAAAACATAACAATAAATATGAAAGATACTACATTATCGGGTTTGAGTCTTTCCCCAAATGTACTTGGATTGCTCTCACCTGCCTATCCACTGTCCTCCAAGATCCCAGTAATCAGTGCCTTTAGATGATACCAGAGGTATAGTAAGTGTTCTACCCCCAACTCTGTCTGAAAGATAAGTGAATATTGTTCACATAAATACATACATACAATTTGTGTTTTTAAAACAAGTTCAGAATAGAAATGATACTGTTTTTGTTAACTGTTAAACATTTTGTTTTATATACTTTTATATACCGTAATACTTTTGTATTTCCCAGGGGTCTATTGTGAGACAAAGAAAGAAGAGGATTACTTCTCCCTAAAGCATGTTGTACAAGACAGCTAATAATGGGGCTGGCAATCTCATCGAGTAATACAAAAAGCTCCAGAAACCACTGCTGCAAGAGCTTGTGAATGCTTTCTGCAGGCTTCCTGCAAAGAGGCCAGCTGCAGTTCTGGCTCCATGCTCTTTAGGCAACAAAAAGGAAAAAGATGATGTACTTCATAAGTGTTTAATTGGCCATGTGTCCTTTCACAATTCATTCTCATAGCTAGGCAACAACAGCAAAAGGATGGTCTCTGGTTCAATTCCTCAGTGAACAAATCATTTCTATTACTCTTCTGTTGTCCAGTGTCCCCCTTATTTCTTTCGTATGAGTGCCTACTGTTTACCTACACTCCTTTTAGTAACCCTTTCGAAAATGAAATTAGCCTTTCAGATCTAAACTTAAGCAAATTAGCAAAATTCTGAATCACCATCTAACTAAATAAACGACCAAGGTATAGCACACAACTACTTGATAGAACAACACTGTTACGGTGATGATGGGGAGTCGAACAACATTGTTACAAAAATACGCCCAAGTACAATTTGATCAATAATCTAACTCCACACTAAGATCACACACAACATAGTTATTGACATCCACTTTGAATTCTCTACATATAATTTCCATATCATTATTGCTTCTGCTTAATCAAAATATTTGCAATCCATCCATACAGTGAGCATTTCAATGCTTCCGTGCACATAACTATATTTTATTTACATCTTCTGCGACAAGTCCACTAGCGGGCATCAATGCATATCACTTAACTATAATAATTCCAATACAGTCAATTATTATTTATATTCCTTTGTATCCAAGAACATTTCTTAGTCACTTTCCTATACAATTGTAACACCTTGGAATACCTCATTCATAAGATCAGACACATCTTTTAAAATGCATCCAGTCCTGATGGACACATTCCATAAAATCCCTCCCTTGCTACTCCAAACAATCCCACGTCATACTCGCCACCATGCACAGACACAATCGCATCAACGCCTTTGTATGCATCACATAGTTTTCAAATACAAGACCCAATGTAGTGCGCTAAAGAGGTCATAACAAACACACACATGAAAAATAATGTGGACGAGAAGAAGAAAAGAGAACATCTACAGTCAGATCAAATATCTCCGCACTGGCCACAACAGATTGAGATACCATCTATTCAACAAGCTAAAGATAGGAACTACAGATCAGTGTAACTAAGGCACTGATTAAATGACTGCTGAACATCTGCTTCAAAGTTGCCCCTTATATGCGGTACAGAGAAAGCGCATATGGTCGACGCCAGTTCCTTTCGTGGAAAAGCTTTACAGGGATTCAAACAGCCTCAAACTGACTACTGCTTTTCTTTAACTGTTTCAGTCCCAAGCAAAAAAGTGGGTTTGGCCCAAGCAAAAATGGCCACCCCAGTGCGTTTTTATTGTTGTTGTTTGGAAATAATTTTTTAACATGTTCATATGCATAAATAACTTTGTTGTTGTGTATGAAACTGAAGGTAATTGGATGTACTTTACTCTTGTGCTACAAGTATAAAAGCTTTCATTGAAAAATGATTAGTTATTCAAGGTAAAATGGAGGATATGCACTTAAAAAAATGATTAGTTATTCAAGGTAAAATGGAGGATATGCGCTTAAAAAAATCGCTTTAAAAATCTAAAATAAATATCTCAAAACAGAAACACGTTCACTCTTAAACACGTGCGGTATTTAAAAGAATGTACTTGCAGTCGGAAATGACTTTGTGGGTAGTTATAATTAGAAACAGTCTCAAACAGAGGCACATATACTAAAGGCTTTTTAAAGTCGATTGGGTCAAGCGCGTCTAACCCCTGAGCCTTTATAAAGTCGATTGGGACTTAAAGAGTTAAGAACATTCAAGTGGACGTCTGAGAGTGTACAAAGAAGAAGAAGAAGAAGATCAAATACGAGCACGCTACTCATTGCCTCATGTAGTTCCTGGAGATCTCTCACGAGACAAAGAATAGGAACACTGCTCCCTCATGCATGTTGTACAAGGTGACCTAATATGAGGCTGCATATGGGGGCTGGCTACCTCATCATGTAAAACAAACTGCTACAGATACTACCACTACAACAGCATGTGAATGCTTTGTGCAGGCTTCCTGTAAGGGGAGACTATCTACAGTGATGGCTCCATACTCCAAGGGGAGTGAAATGGAAGATGATGGTGATGAATGATAATGCTGCTCATTGCCATTAAGAGACCAGGTGATCTTTTTCAAACTCAGAACCAGCCACTTTTAGACTGTTCAATATCATCTTTTCAACAAATGATAATCTGGGCAAAGCACAGAAAAATTTCTTGTGGGGAAGAGAAAGTTAAAAGGTAGTCCCATAGCAAATACTGCCATAGGGGAGTGAAGTGTTAGAGATTTCATCATACTAGGTCCAGAATCAAGAGGTGGCGTGACCAGTTCCCTTCCTCGCTGCCTTTTCCTTCCCTAACTCAAAGTCAGGTACCCATTTACAGCTGGGTAGACTGGAGCATGTCAGTACAGTGATTTGAACCCGGCACCTTTGCCGCGAGAGACCAGCGCTCTAACCACTCTGTCAATCAGATGCTCTTGTGGGGAAGAGAAGCAAACAGTACAACAAGTCGTCCAGAAATTTCAGTTTCCTGAGAGAAGAAGACTGATGGCACGACAACCATCACCCCCATGTAGGTAGAAACAGTATGATGATGATGATGAGAAGCCTGAGTAAAGCTGCCATGTTTATGGGATCTCATTCATCCATCATCCTTCAGCTTCCAGAGGTGCATATGCTATCAACAAATGTATGCCATCAATAAACCTATGGCATCAACAAACGTATGTCACCAACAAATGTATGCCAAGTCCTCTTGTCACGTGCCATTAGCTCATTGTCTTTCAGTGACTTCCTCATTTTCATTTCTGTCTCCAGTTTTCTACTCCAAACACTTTTCTACCTTTGCTTCTTTAACCACGAGGATTCCAGAACAAGGACTGCCTGATAATGCTATCAACAGGTTTCAACTATGTTTCCCACCCATCTCCAGTCTTCTCATCTCTTGTTACTATATGACAGTAAGTGAGGATAAATAAATTATTTTCAGCCTATTTTAACAGCACTTTATTTTACACACAAAAATACATTCCCTGATGGCGTTACAGGATGTTCAGACATTATGTACCTTGAAGATCATAAGTTTCTGTGAGAAAATTTAGCTTTTTCAAAAGTTATAGCTTACAAAGCAAAGATCATACCTTTGCCTTCAAGGACAACAACCCTTGCTCCTGGGTCTCTCTTTTTAATGTTAAATGCTGCTGTCAAACCTGATATGCCTGCCCCAACTACAATGACATCAAATTTGTTCTCTGTCATTTCTGTGATTCTGAAACAAACATATCACTTATATTTCATCAGTAGAACCAACAACAAAATGAAGCTACTTGTGGTGCACTGACCAGGCATTTGTGGTGACCTGCTTACAAGATAACTGAGCTGAATCCAATTAAAAAAAAAAAAAAAAAAGAGGTGACTGAAATAGATCTGACCATGATGCGATGAAGAACAAATTAAAAATTCCAACATTGTTGGTGCAAGGTTTATGTGCTGAATGAAGTCACAGGTCTTTTCTCCATGATAGTATTTCCCAAACTTATAATAATCTTGTACATCTTATGAGGGTTTACCTGCGTAACTTTCTTGGGTGAAGGTAATTTGGGGGCAGTTTTAATAATGCTATTTCATCTATCAATCAATCAATACCCTTTAGCATAGGCCTTCAACAAACACATGCCAAGTCTTCCTATCCCGTGCCATCCACTCAAGTTCTTTCCATGTTTTCCTCATCATTTTCACATCTGTATCCAGCTCTCTTCTTCATGTGTTTTTTGGTCTAACTCTGCCTCTCTTTCCCTGTGGATTCCAGAACAAGGACTACCTTGTAATGCTATCAACATGTTTCCTCAATGTGTGTCATATCCATCGCCAGCATCTTCTTCTCAGCTCCTGCTCCACTGGCACTTGTCTGGTTCTTGTCATCAATTCCACATTTGTGACTTTGTCATACCATTTCAGTCCTTCTATTCTACGCAAGCATCCGTTTATAAAAGTCTGTAGCTTTTTAGTTGTTGTTTTTGTTGCTCTCCATATCTCAAAGCCATACAATAGGACTGACTTCACATTTGAGTTGAAGATTCTTATTTTCGTGTTGGACTTTATTTCTCTTGACCTCCATATGTTCCCCAATGCAATGAAAGCTCTGCTTGCTTTTTGTATTCTTATTTTTATATCATTGTCTGTCCCTCCAACTTTATCTATATTACTACCAAGATATGTGTACGATTATACATCCTTTTGTGGTGTTTCTTCCAAGTTCAATTCTTGTTATCATTTCTTGCATTTATTTTCATAATCTTTGTCTTTTCCCCGTGTATTTTCAGGCCCACTTGTTGTGACCTCTCATCGAGAATTTTCATTTTCTCTTGCATCTGATTATGGTTATGGGACAGAAGAGCCAAGTCATCTGCAAAATCCAGATCATCAAGCTGTTTAGTCAGATTCCACTGGATTCCATTTCTGTTTGTGATGTCGATGTTTTCAAAACCCAATCTATTGCTAGTAAGAAAAGAAAAGGAGACAAGAGGCATCCCTGTCTCACTCCCGTTCTTATCCTAAACAGTTCTGTAAGTTGTCCTTCATGAAGAACTCTGCATGTCATGTCTTCAAAGGTCTTCCTTATTAAGTTAATGATCTTCATGGGAACTCCATAATGCCTCATCAGTTTCCAAAGTGATTCTCTGTCTACACTGTCAAATGCCTTTTCATAGTCCACGAATCCGATGTATAGTGGTGAATTCCATTCCAGACTTTGTTCAACTGTTATTCTCAATGTGGCTATCTGCATACATGCCACACCTCGGAGATGAAAAACCTGTACAAAAAATCTAAAACCCTGTACAAAGACCAGCAAAACCTGTACAAAGACTGAAAAAAAACATATCAAAAGAGTTAATTCGTGTAAAAATATTTTCAATTACAGTGCGCTCCATTATAAATGAGCACTGGGACTTTGCCTTTTAAATCTTCACTTATTTTAAAACCCAAACAATAAATGTCTGAGTTTATTTTACACTAAAAATAATGTGATGGTGTCATCATTTAGTCTATTTCTGTGCTTAATTGTCACTAACAGACTGGGAAATCCTGTGTTCAATAGGACCTTATAAAAGAACTCTGAGACACAGTAATAAGGGGAATGGGTTAGAAAACCTGTACAGAAATTATGTACAGGGTGTACACATCTGAAAACGCAAACACCTTGTACAGATTATGGGTAAACCATAGCATGTGGCATGTATGCTATCTGGTCTGTAAAGGATCTGTTTTGTCAAAAACCTGCTTGTTCATCTCTCAGTTGCTTGTCTATGGACTCTTTTAATCTCTCAAAGATAATTCTGTTTAATACTTTTCCTGGCACTGATAGTAACATTATTCCTCTATAATTTGTGCACTCTTGTAAATTTCCCTTCTTAGGCAACTTAACCAGATAACCTTCCTTCCATTCTGCTGGTATTTCCTCTCTCTCCCAGACTTTGCCAAGTATTTTGTATAATATCTCTGTAGAGGTATCAATATCTGTTTTGATGGCCTCTGCTGGAATGCCATCTGGACCTGGTGGCTTTTCCATCTTTCAGAAGCTTTATGGCTTTCTTTATTTCTTCTCTACTTGGTCGTTCACAGCTGATTTGTAGCTCCTCTTCTGCTGGCTGGATGTCTGGGGGATTAGTTGGATCTGGTCTATTGAGAAGTTCCTCAAAATGTTCTGTCCATCTCTTCATTTGTTCTTGTATATTACGCAATTTTCCATTCTTATCTTTTATGAGTCCATTTGCTTGATTATATCTCCCTGTTAGCTTCTTTGTGTTGTTGTACAGGTCCCTCATATTTCCTTTGGCTGCAGCTTCCTCAGCTTCCCTTGCCAACTCTTCAATATACTTCCTCTTGTCTCTTTTGATGTTTCTTCTTACTTCTTTGTTTGCTTCTATGTACACTTCATGAGCCTTGGTTTTGGAGCTTCTGGTTTTGCTTCTGTTTAAATATGCTTTCTTGTTTTTATTGTCTTCTATCTTGCTAATGGTTTCTGAAGTTGTCCATGCTTTGTGCCGATGTTCTGTTTTTCTCACTACTTCTTCACATGTCTCACTCCATATATTTTTTACTTGTTGCCAGTGGTCTTCCGTATCTGTTTCATCTTCCAGCTGTTGGAGTACTTGGTATTTGTTGGATACTGTGATAGAAAACTTTTCTCTTATTTCCTGATTTCTTAGATATCCCACATTATACTGTTGTCTATAGCTATATACTGTTGTAAATTTCTTGAGTTTTAATTTTGTTTTAGCCAACAGAAGATGGTGGTCTGATACCACATCTGCTCCTCTACATACTTTTACATCATGCAATGATGACCTAAACTTCTTACTTATGCATATGTGATCAATCTGATTCTCAGTTCTGTGGTCTGGTGATATCCATGTTGCTTTATGTATTCTTTTATGTGGAAATATGCTTCCTCCTATAGCTAGTTGATTTGAAGCACAGAAGTTAGCTAATAGTTCCCCATTCTCATTCATCATACCTAATCCATGCTTTCCCATGATTTCTTCAAAGCCAGTGTTGTCTGTACCTATTTTCACGTTTAGGTCCCCCATCAAAATTGTTGAGTCCTTTCTTTTCTTTTTGTCCAAGACATTTTGTAATCTGGTGTAAAAGTCTTCTTTCTCAGATTCTTCTTTATCATTTGTTGGTGCTTAACATTGGATGATATTTACATTTATTTTCTTTTTGGCTGATTTAAACCTTGCTGTTATAATTCGGGGTCCCATTGCTTCCCATTCTATAAGTGCCTTCTGTGCTTCCCTAGACAGCATTAGAGCCACCCCTTCACTGTGGTGGGCTCTTTCCTCCTCATGTCCTGAGGACAACACCATTTCTCCTGTGATCAATCTCCTCCTCTCTATGCCCTTCCACCGTGTCTCGCAGAGACCCAGGATATCAGTCCTGTAATTTGTCATTTCTGCTGCTACCTATGCAGTTTTCCCTTGTTCACATAAAGTGTGAACATTCCAGGTGCCAATCCTGGAAATTTTCCTAGACGAAAGTATACATGATGGGTGCATCCTCTCATATGTCTATCCCTGCTAGCCTTACATTTTATGCCAAATTCCAGCAATCTTAGCCTTGTTTATTCATCTATTGCAGTTTCTTCTCTAACAAGGGATTATTAAATGTCCTCAGTATCTCTTCTTTATCCATATCCAATGTACCTACTATGGGTGCTCTTGAGGCTAGTCTGTCAGCTCTCTTATTACTGTTTATCCCTGCATGACCAGGACAGTAGATCACACCAGAAGATTCGAAGCTTCTATGGATGTTTTCCATTCATGCTGTAGCCATCCATTTTGAACCTTCCAAGCAAGTCTGACACAATAACCGCCCTGGTTGACAGAGTCTCAGACAGCCATCTCAAGAGTTGCAGTAAGTGCCTGTATCTCCATTCTCATGCTGGAGGCTGTTGTAATGTAAACTCCGCTCTGTTCGGTGATGATCCTACCCTTTACTCTAGCCAAAAAGCCCCAGCCTGATTTCTCACAATGGAGTAAAGACCCATCGATGTACACAATGGCATCATCATTTCCCGCATGATCAGGTAGGAGTTGATTAATTTCCAGCTCTACTTTCCCACTGTCCCAAGCTCTGCACTCCATGCCAAGGCTGATGATGACTTGGTAGTTTGTCCAGTTATCACCTGACTTACTCCACTCTTCTCCCTTTAATATATTTTCAACTGGGGTCACCTGTCTAATCATAACCTCTGTCTGTGCCATCCATGATATCCCTCTCTTTATTCTTGCTCCCTTGATGTCAGCTATGTTCCTTGTATAATGAGATCGACCGAGTTACCATGTGTGTGCTATCCTGGACCCTGTGTTGTTAATAATTTATATGATTCTTCTTCTTCTTCCGTCCTTAGCCAAAGACCGACCAAGCAGTCAGAGGCCATCACGCCTTGTGGCGTCTTAAGGGCAACAGCAGATTGATTTTCTCTGTTGTAGTTTCCCATCACGCCTAGCGGCGTCTTTAGGGCAACAACAAATAGATCCATTTGCCGTTGTTTCCGTAATCGGTGTGACAAGCCAACGGGTGATCAGCCCATTGGGCTTATATGATTATAACCAGATTAATTCATTCATTACCCTTCCGCTCCCTATGGAGCACAGGTCTTTAATGAGTTAATGCACTACTTTGATTTACTGTGCCATCCATTCAAGGTCTTTCTATGACTTTTTTTTATCCCTTATATATTGTATATTGAACTTTTTGTTGTTCTCCATGTTTCACAGCCAAGCAATAGGCCTGCTCTGACATTTGATTAAGGAATCTTACTTTTGCGCCGGGCTTGATTTCTTTTGATTTCCATTAATTTCCTAAAGCAATGAAATCACCTCTTTTTTTAAAATTCATGTTGATATCAATGTCTATTCCTCCAACTTGCCTACACAGCTGCCACATTATAGGCCCATGTATGTGAATGGCCACAGTCACAACCACTAACAGATCCTAAATTTTTTGTCTTGACTATGAATCATGTGACACATTTCTTTTTATTTTAATGAAGAAAAATATCCTCTTCAACTTCTGATGGGTTACAATTAAGATGTATGGTGTAGAACAACCATTTCAGGACAAGGGAAAAAAAAAACACACACACACACACTTTTAATTTACTCTATGTAAACAGATTTGAAAAATGAAAGGATACCATGATCATGTATCAGTGATAAAATTATCATTTGGAATTAGCAATGTTATATCCTAAGTATAACCCAAAGGTTGAATAGGATATATAATGGATCCTTCTTCTTCTTCTTCGTTCGTCCTGAAAAGGACGTTGGTTGTGTTGTGTCCGTTTACAGCGAAGCTGCGATATTTGCGCCTTTTGGCCGACACATCCGACTTCAGCACAGCATTTTTGGGACCGGGTTAGCCTTCCCTCTTCGATCCCTACTCGCTCAGCCAGACTGCAGTGATGCAGCCTGTTTCCAGGACCACCACTTGGAGGTGGAGTAGGGTCTTGGTCAGCTCTGGTTCGCTGACCCTGGCGCAAGCAGTCTAGCTATGGGTCGCTAACTGCATTTCTCACTGTTGACGCGTCTTAGGTCCCTATAATGGATCCCATCTCATTGTAACATCACTGGCAATGAAGAGGCTGACAGATTGGCAAAGGAAGGTGGAAATCTACCTCAGCCTGACGCAAGCGTAACTTTTGAGGAGGCAAAGAATTTTATCAGAATCAGATACAGAAACAAATGGGATTAGCAGCATCAAGCCACACACAAAATGATGCATACTACCAGCTCAACAGAAGAGAACAAGTGGTAATCTTCAGATTCCGCACTGGCCTCAACAGATTGAGATACCATCTATTTAACACGCTAAAGATAGGAACTACCGATCAGTGTAACTGTGGCACTGATAAAATGACTGCTGAACATTTGCTTCAAAGTTGCCCATCATATGCGAAACAGAGAAAGCGCATATGGCCGACACCAGTACCATTCATGGAAAAGCTATAGAGAGATTCAAATAGCTCAAACTGACTAGGCTACTGCTTTCTTTGAAAATATTCAAGTAGACGTTTGAGTGTGAACAAAGAAGAAAAAAAAGAAGAAGAATGGGATATTTTTTCTTCATAATAAAAAATTTCAATGTTGCTTATACTTGTTACATTTTAGTGGAAATTCTCTATTTTATTTTCTTGTGGACGCGTATAGTTAGGTTGTAAAATCGCCTATTCCGTGTTGAAATGAAGAATAGTGACAGATATGTTCCATATGGTCTGAAAAAAAAAAGAATTCAGAGACACAGTAATAAGGGGTAAGGGTTGGGTTTATGAATCCTACACCAAACCCTAACCTTAATCGTAACCCTATGGACATGGGCAATTTATTAAGATGGGATGACATCGAACAACACGTCATACTGTTCTTCATTTCAACCACATTGAACAACTTATATGCCTAATATACAAAGCGGTGCTAATGTTTATCATGTCAGATTGTTAACCAGTTTCAAAATTGGCCTTAGCGTTAAGGGGACGAGGATAAAGACGACATAGGTCAAGAATTGGAACCAACTTGTTCTAGTCTGAGCGTCTACGCCCTGGTGTCATCCATTTTGCCCGAATCGAAATCTATCCCGCGGCCAGTTCAGTCGGCCACGTCGTTAGAGGTTAGGATTACAGTTTGTTTTAGAAATGCTAAACCTAACACTAAAACTCTAATCCTATATTCTTGTTCTAGGTTTAGCATTTCTAAATCTAAACCTGACTCTTAACCTAACGACACGGCTGACTCAATAGGCCGCCAAACAGATAACTATTAGGGCTAGATTTTTTGCGCGCCATCTCATTGTTCATCAGCATTGATAACTACCATACACCACTGCCATAAGCACATCCGATGTTTCATGCGTGAGCAAAAATAGGTCAACCCTTATGGGAATGTACATAAACAAAGATAATGGCTAACATTAATCCTAACCCTACCCTTTCCTCGCCTTTTTTATACATAATAAATCCGATTTTTTTTAAAACAAACCGCAAGACAACATCATACGTTAAAAAATAACGAACAATAAACTTCTAACTTAGCCTATCCATTATAAACCCATTGTCAAATTCTTACTTAAAAATAGATGTTTGGGCTAAAGGCAACACACTGCCTACAGTGCTTCGTTTCAATCATTCTTTACCCTTGTTTGCTTCTTGGGACCCAAAGACGCAGCAATAGAGAATGCAGTCAGCGACTCATAGCTTGACTGCCTGCGTCAGGACCAGCGAATCAGAGCTGGTCAAGACCGCACTCCACCTCCATGTGGTGGTCCTGGAAACAGTCTGCAGCAGTACAGTCTGGCTGAGCGAGTGCGGATCGCAATGAGATGGCAAACCCGGTCCTAAAAAATGCCGTGCAGAAGTCGGATGTGTCGACCGAAAGGTGCAAATATCACAGCTTAGGCGTAAACAGACACAACACAATCACCGTCCTTTTCAGGA
Organism: Oreohelix idahoensis; assembly: GCA_024509875.1. Taxonomy (NCBI): domain Eukaryota; kingdom Metazoa; phylum Mollusca; class Gastropoda; order Stylommatophora; family Oreohelicidae; genus Oreohelix; species Oreohelix idahoensis. The sequence continues at coordinate 76,577 of JAMPIV010013488.1, forward strand.
CGAACGAGGAAGAAGAAGAAGTTTGCTTCTTATGGAGCCACCACTATAGCTGCTCCCCTTGTAGGAAGCATACACTAAGCAGTCACATGCTGTCGCAGCAAGTGTATCTGTGGTAATTTGTTTTACGTGAGAGAAATGTAGCCAGCCCCATGCACAACCTTATTCTAGTCATCGGTTGAAATGAAGCACAGTGGGCCATCTGTTCGATAGGGCCTTAAAAATAAAATTCAGAGACACAGTAAAAAGATGTAAGGGTTAGGTTTAGGTATCCGAACCTAATCCTTTGACTTTGGCGACAAACTGGGACAGCATCAAAGAAGATGACCCACTGTGCTTCATTTCAACCATAGTCATCTTGGCTGTTGAGGGTACAATAGACCCATTCTTTCTTTGTCACTTCAGAGGCCCCTGGGAACTACACTGCACTTTTTGCTAGGAGTGATTTAAAAATATTCGCCAACCCTAATCTTATTTTGAGCTCTTTTTTTTTTTTTAAATATGGTGCAGTATACAGAGGCCATACATTCTTTTTTCTAAACTTCAAACTTACTGCTTATTATTACGTCTCTGCATCCTTGGTTTAGGGCATGTATACTTTTTATGGTTGATTGTGAGAAAGTTAAATGATGTTGATTGTGAGAAAGTTTAATGATGTTGAGTGCAGAAAGGTAAATTGATATGATGGTTTTTTTTTTGTTATTGTTTTTTTTTTTTCCTTCTTTAATTGGTGAACAAAAATATTCAGCTCAACCCCTGATGGGGATAACATTAGGATTTATAGTGTCTCTATTTTCATATAATATGTTCATTTGCTGACATGCGACTTGGCATCACACCTCCTGTCCAGCTATTGTAAATAGAGCAAAATTAAAATTTCCAAATTGTTTGTGTTTCTCCTTAACTCTACAATGGTAGTCTCTTCATACTTACCAAATTGTGTAAAACAACCCAAATATAAATTAAAATCTAAAACAGTTTTAAAAAAACAACAGCCATAACAACAAAAAACAAATCACTGATTGATGAATATGAAAAGATAAACAAAAGTATGAGAAGGTAAACTGATTATTACTGATTTATGCAGTCTAATTAATAATTTAATAGATGATGAAAAGTAATATGTTGGTTAGAAGGGTTAAGCATAGTATGAATGGGTGCACATTTGCTTGCATGCATGAAAGACATTGTATTCACTTTGTTACTTCATTACCCCGCTTCCCATACCGCCTGTCACTCTTATTCTCTTCCTGTTCACATGAACCTCCAGATTTTTCACCATTATCTAATAAAGGCTAGTCACCAGTACATTGGCACTGAAATGCGAATAAACAGTACTGATGAGGTCTGAGACACTGATGCTGAACTTCTTGCTCACACTCGTCCTCTTGGAAGATGATGGACGCTCACTTTTTACATATGTTATGATTCATCCTCTCTGGCTAATTGCATTCAGAGAGGAATAGCAGTAAATATGGGAAACTAAGATCCATGGATCCATACCTCCAGGACGACCCAGAGTTTGCTGGGAGTACTACATTAGACAATCCCTGAATGACCGAGGACTAGACAGGAACCAGGCCAGGAGGAAAACCGCCATTAGTACAGTATGGCAATCACTCTAGCAAACTTTTACATCCCAGGGTAGAAGAGGTACAACTAAGCAAGTAAGTAAGAGGAATAGCAGTAACTCTCAGAATATTTTAGTACCTGACATCCAAATTAGTAGAAGTTGCCTGAATGCCAAAGGTGGATGATTACAGCAGTCTGTAAATGTTTTATTAATGAATCTAGTGGTAGCAAATGTTGCTGTAAGGAGTAAATCTGTAGAAGTCACCAATTTTTCTGTTAAGAGCAACTCTTTAAAGTGATCTAATCATCTTTTCTCCTGATAAAATTTCTACTATTAGAACCTGCTTGTTTAAGCCAGTTCCAGTCATTTCTGGACTGTCTGTATTCTGTTAGCTCCTTCAGTTTAAATCTTTATGTTTCCCTATACGTTCTGTTCCTTCTTTACCCTGTGAGGATATGTTTTTGTTTCCTTGTCACAAACCTTTATTTCTGTCTTTCATTTTTTTTTAATTTCATCAGTGATATTGTTTGAAGGTGATATAGTAGAGATAGAATGTTCGTGAGATAATTAGTTAATTAAAAAATGTTAACTAGGCTCATAACTCCTTGTCAAGTCAGTTGTAGAGGAATATAATGTAGAAAAGGTTAGACTAACAGTGATAGTGTGTGACTCGACTCATCAGATGACATAGTCCTGATCATCCAACCCACACAGTAATCTTTAAAAAAAAGTGGAAAGAGGCAAAGCTGTAGAAACTACCTGTGAAACTATCAAACTAAGGAGATGGTTAGTTAAATCCAGAGTAATAGACATTGGTTTTGCAATGGTGATCTCATATGGTGGCCCAAAATATGAAATAGGTGATACAGTGATGTGGTAGTTCAGATAATTTTAGATAAGATTAGTGATAAGAGGATTTTTATTTAAGCAGTATAACATGCAGCAATGGACAATACATAGAAATTGGCACAGTAAATGTCCCTGACATGTAGCAGCATATGGTATTTGGCATCCCTAAGATTCTGTTACATTATTCGATCAGTGTATGATCATCTGCTATCAGCCATAAACATTGTGAGTTTGGGTAAAATCCAAGGATGCTCACTGCCTGTCATTATAGAGTGTCAAGACAACTATGGGCCAAAACATGACTGATAAGGAAATGTGACTCATAAGGAATGCATCTGATAGCAGATTACTCCCTAATGTTCTGCTGTTTAAAATTATAACAATAAGATTTCAAGCAAAAGAAAGAAGAATCATCGTAATCCAATGCTATTATCGGTTTTCCTTCAACTTTGTCATCCAGTACAGAACTCTGAAGCTCTGTTCCAGAAAAAATTGCATTAAGCTGTTCAACAACAAAAAAGTTTGCCCTACTGTGTGGCTTGAAGAAGTAACATACCATTAATAATATCACGTTCAACCTCTAGTCATCACCAACAAGTACTCCATCACATCATATCAAAAGGCCAGATGTAGTAACAATCATAGACAGTCATAGCCCTATGTAATAAAACCAGACAACAATCAGGCCAGCTGGAGATAAAGAGAGAAAATAATGTTAGATAGGACATAATAATAATAATAAATTCTTTAAGCACCAAACACGGCGCATAAGGCAGAAACCAGTGCTCTCCAGGTTGTTCGTTGTGACGCCACTCCTCTTAGCTCTTGCACATTATTTAGGCCCAACGTTCTTCCTTCTCTTATTATTGTTCTTCTGAGTGTTTCTTTTGGTCTTCCTTTTTTCCACTTACCCTCAGGAACCCAAGTGAGCGCCTGTAGTGGTATTCTGTTGTTTTGCATTCGTAGGACATGACCGATATATGACCATCGTCTTTTCCTTATATAGTCAGAGACATATTTCTGCCTAGAGTCTTCTCTTATTTGTCGATTAGTCTTGAATTCTTTCCAACTGATGTTCATGAGTTTTCTAAGACATTTGTTCTCGAATGTATTCAGCTTGTTCTCCAATGATTTTGTTATTTTCCAACTCTCACAGCCGTATGTTAACACTGAGATAACATTTGAATTAAACAGACAAAGCTTGGTATGTATATTCAATGATCGTAATTTCCAAATGTTAGATAATCTATTGAAGGCGCTAGCTGCCAAAGCAATTCTAGTATGGATTTCTCTTGTTGTGTCACCATCCTGAGTCATTTTACTGCCTAAATAATTGAAACTTTCAACTTTCTGTAGTTTTTCCCCATTCAAGATAGGACATACTTGTAGTAAAATCTGCGAGAATAATCGCTCATTTCAGTAGATTTTGGTCATAAAATAATAATCAATAAACCCGCCCGATTGTGTCTGACTGTGATGGTCTCACACGCCAGCAACGCTGCCTTTTGTGCAGTGCTAAAGCCTATAGAACGATCCCACGGTAAAAATCTAACATGCGTTTTAGTTTCGGTTTCGAAAACGTACTACTAATATTTAACATTTTGCCAGCTCTGCTGCAGCCTAGCATTAAAATTAACGATTTTGCGGAAGTGTGCCGCAAAATAACTATCTGAATTAACTAAATATTTTGACTTTAAGGCTGGTAATAAGTAGAAATCCTTACAAATTTGGTAGTGTAACGCGAGACAACAGTTATAATTAACGCAAATTCTTACCCCGCCACGCAAAACCCCGCTTCGCTTGACACATTCTGCCATGCATATATACACGATGGAGCAAAGCCAACGAGGCAAACACGCAGACAAAATTTTTTTCCTCATATCGGTAATATTACTGACGTCACTAAAACAAGTAGTTATTTGAAAATACATGCCAGCGAGAGGTGAAAGAGGGGGAAAGATGGCCGTCTTGTGTAAAATTTTTATTTGACGATGGACAGTAAAAAAAATTGAAAATCTAAACCAATATGAAACTGACCATAAAAATTATATGGTAGTATAGCTTAGAGTTCAATGAGCAAGAATGTGCTTGAAATAATATGATAGTCCCAGTATTAGCCAAGTTATTGAGAAAATACTAAATGTCTACGGACGCACGACCAGACAGACTGTTGTTCCTGCTTGTTGTTTTGTAACGTTAACAGAGGACGCCGGCTTAGAAATAGCGGCATTGAGGTACATTCAAATTCGCTTGGGTAAACAGAGTATAGGGGGAAAGGGGAGCGGTAGGAAAATATAATCCAAAACGAAACATCTTTTTGTATTGGCATAACTAAAGCAGACTGGCCAATCGACTACCAGACGCAGAGTTTGTTTGGAATTATTTTTGTTTTTCAAAAACTACATTTGAATTCTGGTAGTCGCAAGCTTTCGATTGGCCAGTGCTAATAAATATTAGCAAAAAGCTTTCACTATTCATTGCCATTTGAAAATATTTTTCATTCAAATACGCTGAGAACAGCTGTGTTAAATTTAAACTTAAATATAAAGAAATATTCACAGTCTGGGCAGTGCAGAGGAAACTGAGGCCACTTCTTTGCAAAGTCAGCGTCATTTGTTTATATTTCTTGAAGTGTGGTAAGAATGCTTTATGAATTTAATATGTTTAATCCAACTACAAAGTTAGATACTGCTATTGGGAAAAGTGAAGGACATGCCGGGAGCAGACATTGTTGAGTCCTCACATTGAACTGTATCTAACTGATGTATGTTGTCATGATTATGTTGTCATATTATTGTATTAGAATATATTAGTAAGCCTCTGTGTTCAATGAACACTGTTTAACATGCCTGAAGCATTTATATTTAAAAAAAAGAAAAGAAGAGAAAATCATATCAAAGGAAATGTGGTTACTCCACATTATATTATTAAGGAAAAAATATGTAAACGTACAGTGGCGTATCTGCCATAGGGACCTGAGGTGTGGTCACAGCAAGGTGGGAGTCATGTAAAATTAGGGGCGAGTGCACCTGTAATGCACGCGAGGCTGACCCCATATCACAGTAAGAAAATAATAAAAATACTAGTGATCAGATGTAAAAGGCCAGGGTGTCCTTTTGTTGCAGAGGTTCTATTTCCTGTTGCCAGCTGGTAACAGGAAACCTGCTGAGTAAGAATAACGCCACCAAGTCTCCGACCAGTCGTTTATGCTGTCAAAGATAACAGTAGGAGCTTTGGCGTGTGGTGAAATCGAGATTTTCTGCAACTACACATTGTAATATCTTTCAACAAGGAATCCCAGGTGATGTGTTAAACATCTGGGCATATCTGACACTTTCGTGTAATAAACACTGGTATTTAAAATCATACTCAGGAAGTTTGTGGGGTATGATGATACTACAGCCCCTCATACACAGTGACTCTCCCTCTTAGATGAATAACGTGTAAGCTGTGAACATTCCAACAGGAAAGATATATATATATATATATATATATATATATATATATATATATATATATCTATATATATATATATATATATATATATATATATATATATATATATATATATATATTGACTTTATAGTTAGTGGACAAAGAGTCCAGATATTTTAGTTGATCTTTTCTGTAAAATATCTTGTCCTTATTTTCAAAGACCTGTCCAAAAAATATGACTGGACAGGCAGATTAAATTGTAAAGAAAAAACATTTCATTTTAAAGAAAAACTTAACCACTGGTTTTATTCACTTCCTCATAGAAAATTAGAGTGTTTTTATGTTGTGTACCATCATTTCATTTCTCCCCTAGACACTAGGTACACCAGACACTAGAGCCAAAATAGTGACCGTGTGAGATCTAGGGAGGTAGCGTTAGGTTCCCTGCGCATAATTCATCATCATCATTTATAGAGTCAGGGGCCTACATGTGCTTGACCTCACACGGTTTCTTCTTCTTCTTCTTTCGTTCGCTTGAACTATATTGTCTATATCTGCAATGTTGTTTCTTGTATAAACTTCACTGTCTTTTGTAGTTCATACAGAGGTCCATATAGTTTTGCTTCCAGTGTTGTTTCTCTGGGCCAGTGGGTTTGCCTCAATATATCATATTCGGGGCAATCTTGAAGTACGTGCTCCGCAGTCTGGGGTGCCTGTCCACATGTACACATGGCTGAATTGCCAATCTTGAATTTTGTATACATGTGGCTGCGGAGGCGGTTGTGTCCTGTTCTGAGGCGCAGAATGACTATTTGTTCTGATCTGTTCATAGCTTGGTAGTCATCCTGCGTTGGTGTTTGTGGCTTTCTGATAGATTTGATCATCTTTTTCTTCTGATGGTATGTAACTGGTACATCCGGTTGCTCGTCTGCAGCACCTTCTTTAGCCAGTCCATCTGCTCTCTCGTTTCCTGGTATTCCACAATGAGACGGTATCCACTGCATGGTGACCCTGCGCTGGTTGCACAGTTCAGAAAGTAGGGCTTGTATGCCTGGCAATTTTCTGGACTGAAGTGCTTGGAGTGCTGATCTTGCATCTGTCAGGAATACTACAGGCTGTGGACCGAGATTGGTGTTCAATAGTTTCTCAGTTGCCACCTTGATTGCCTGGACTTCTGCATCATAGTTGTTACAGAATTTCCCCGTTGGTACTCTGACAGTATCCCTAGTGTTGTTTGGGTATTCTATGTACACTCCTGCTCCTCCATTCTTTACTGCATTCTGTGCTGACCCATCCGTGTATACTCGGACCCAGAGGTCCTGTGGGTATTCATCATTCAGGAAACTGAGAGTGACTGTCCTACGTTGCACGCTGTTCTGTTCATCCCTGTCGAATATTCCTTTCACTTTTGTGTGGATGTGTACTCGTAGCCCATGCTCCTCTCTCCAAGGGGTTTGTTCTGGCACAGACTTTAGGGGGCTGTTAACTTCAGGCAGGTCTGAGGTTTGTCTACGTAATCGTTTGGCCTGGTGGATAAAGCTGCTTCTTTTCAGTCGCCCCATTGCTAGGTTTTGGAATCTGTCCTTCATTGGATGGCTCGGCATACAGAGGAACTTTTCTGCCTGTGTTAGCACTTTCGTGTCTCTGCGTTCTCTCAGTGCTTGTATCCTCCCCATTTTCTCCATCTTCACTATAGGCGTTGATTTCATTGCCCCCGTGATGACCCTAAGCGCCTGGTTTTGCACCTTATCTAGTTCTTGTAATGTGGTGTTTGATGCTGGGCACCACGCAGCTGACCCATATTCCAGGTGTGGTCGTATGCCCTGCTGGTAAACTTTACTAAGTATTTTCCCGCTGGCTCCCCATGTGGTTCCATTTAGTTTTCTCAGGATGGCTAACTTCCTCCTGGCCTTTGTTGCTGCTTTGTTGATGTGCTGCTTCCATGTCAGCCTATCATCGAATGTAACTCCGAGATAGGTGGGTTGTTTATCTTCTCTCAGGAGCTCTTCGTTTATCTTGATGACACCAGCTTTTTGTTTGGGAGAGAGGGTGAAGAGCGTAGTGCTGCACTTGTCTGTATTGATGCTGACACACCATCTATTTGCCCATGAGGTTAAGGCATCTATAGCTCTTTGTAGCAGTTTGGTGGCCACTGTTGCATGCTCATCTGTGCACCATATTACCAGGTCATCAGCGTACATTGCCACTTTCATTCCATGTGGTAGTTCAGCAACCAGGTCGTTGATGTAGACTAGGAAAAGTGTGGGGGACAGAACCCCTCCCTGAGGGACGCCATGACGCAGTAGAATTTTCTTACTCTTGAGGCCATCTAGTTGTACTCGGGCTCTTCTGTTATGCAGGTATGCTTTCACCCATTTGTACATCTTACCATTCACTCTACAATTTCTCAGTTTCTTCAGAAGCCCTTCTTTCCAAACCTTGTCAAATGCTTTCCTTAGATCTATCCATGCTGCTAGTACCAGTTTCTTATCTTGGAACGCATCCTCAATCTCTTGGAAAAGGTAAGTTGCCTGATCTTCGGTGGAATAACACTGCCTAAAGCCTGCCTGCTGTGGTACAAGAAGGTTTTCACTTTCAAGGTACCACTGTAGCCTGAGGTTGATGATACGTTCCATTGTTTTGCAGAGGCAGCTTGTAAGGCTGATTGGTCTGTAGCTGGAGGCAGTGGAACTGTCTTTTCCTGGTTTTAGGAGTGGTATCATGATTGCTTCCCTCCAGGTCTGTGGAACTCTGCCTGAGTTCCAACAGATATTGAAGATCTGCAGCAGCGTTGTTTTTGCTGCGGTTCCCAAGTTCTTAATCATTTCATTGGACACTCCATCAACTCCTGGCGACTTTCTCATTTTCAATTTGGATATTGCAAGCTCCAGTTCTCTGAATGTGATTGGTGCCTCCATAACTTCAGGTATGGTTCCATCTCGTCCTGCGTATTGTTGTTTCTCACGAGTCTCCTGTTGCTTCTCTGGGAACTTCGATGTTGTTGTCTTTAGCAAAGGAGTCTGCAAAGTGATCAGCTGCCTGTTTTCCCATGAGGATGTTTCCATCTTTGTACAGAGCAATCCTTGAGTTTCTCTCTGTACCTTCATCGTTAAGTTGTTTTACCAGCTTCCACAGTTTCCTCGTATCTCTTTCGAAGTTCAAGGACTCTGTTTTCTCCTTCCAGCTTCTTCGCCTGGCCTGCAACTTGGCCCTTTGAAATTTGGCCTTAGCTTGCTGGTAGTTATTGTGGTGTTCTTGGCATGGACTGGTCTCTGCCTGCTTTCGAGATGTTTCCACGTCGTTGTGCAGCTGCTCTAGTTCACTATTCCAATATGGTTTGTAGTGCTTACGAGCCCCTCTAGGTATTGTTTCACGAGCAGCCTGTAATATGCATCTGCTGAATTCATCGACTAGCTTATTGATGTCTTTGTCTACAGTCAGATCTCTAGCCAGTATACTAGTACGGTGCTGGTACATTGTCCAGTCTGCCTTCTTGTAGTTCCATCTAGAGAGAGTGCTGCTCTCCTTGACAAGTTCATTTTCCACAATTAGGAAGACTGGCCGGTGGTCGCTGCCTCCAAGTTGTTTCCCTACAACGCGTGTGGTGTTCCACTCCAGGCTGGGTGAGTGGAATGCCAGGTCTGGTGTAGAGGTGGTGTGCCATGATCTCGAGTAGAAGGTTGGTGGGTCGATTGGCTGGTTAATCAGGATAAGCCCATTGTCATCCTGCCAGTTTTCAAGCTCCTCACCTCTCCTGTCCATGTGATCATAGCCCCAGCTCTGTGAGTGGCTGTTGAAGTCTCCGCATACAATCAGTCTTTCTTTTGCTGGGATTGTATCTAGTGCCAGTGGGCGGTCGCTCGGACAGTAGTAGTTGAGCAGGTGGAATTCTGAACTGTCTGTCCTGAGATGAAGCATCTGGTATTCCGCCCCCTCCATATATGTTTCAAGCTGACATGCACTGATGTTATTCCTCACGAGTGTCAGTATTCCACCCTTTCGCCTGTCTATTCGGTCAGATCGGTAGCACTGGTAGCCTCTGATTTTGAAGGCTATGTCCTTGTTGAGGTGGGTTTCTTGCAAGCAACATACATTTACTTGCTCTTCATTCAAGATATTTTCGAGCTCTAATTTTTTGCTGTAGCCATCTTTTTTACTATTGACGCCTTCAGCATTCCAGTGCATTATTTTAAATGGTCTTTTCTTTGCTTGGCCAGTAGCTCTATTCTCATGCCTCCTGGCTCCACGGGGCAATTGAGAAGGACCCCCAGTAGTAGGGGTTGGGCCCTTCCGAGGCAGAGGGCCCGGCACTGCGCCTGCCTGGGTGTCCGTCACAGGGCGAGTGCCATAACGTTTTGCAGATATAGGCATACTTCCATAGCGCATGTGCGTGGCATCCTGATTGCTGTGGTGCGCCTCTTGGCTGGTTGCCTCCGTCTTCAGCACCTTGACTTGCTAGGGCAGACTGTGGTCTTGCTCGAGTGTAGGAGGGCCTGGCCAATCTTGGTTTTTCAGCCGCTGATGGCTGTACTTGAGCCCCATCTCCACGTCAAGGAGCTGGCCTCGATGGGGACACGGTTAATACAGACACTGATATCATTCTTTTAGGATACCATCATAACCTCCCCAGCAAAATCAAACTTTGCTACAGTACTCTCAGGAAACAATCAACCAGTAAAACCAAACATGCCCTTGACTGGAACATATAGGGGAAGAGATGAGTGGGGAGGCCACAGAAGAAACTGCAGAACAGTAGAAGAGGAAGCTAGGATAATTGAGCCATCATTGGTGGACTGAAGAAGAAAACCCAAAATAGCAGTCAGTGATGAACACCAGTTTCAGCCTTATATTCCATGTGGAATTTGAAAATCGTTAACTGCACCACTCTCTTTAAAATCGTGTATCATCATCACTGGTAGGATGTAGTCAAATATTTCTCTAGATTATGTAGTTAGCTACTATCTACAAGCTAGCTTATTTATTAATCCTAATATTTTTTCATTGCAGCAGTTTCACAAAATATCCATTAAGCATGAAGGTTAATAAATATTTAATGTACATTTGTCACTATTTCTTCTTCTTCTTCCTCGTTCGTCCTGAAAAGGACGTTGGTTGCGCTGTGTCTGTTTACATCGGAGCTGCGATATCTGCGCCTTTCGGCCGACACATCCGACTTCAGCACGGCATTTTTTGGGACCGGGTTTGCCTTCCCTCTTCGAGCCCTACTCTTTCAGCCAGACTGCAGTGATGCAGCCTGTTTCCAGGACCACCACGTGGAGGTGGAGTAGGGTCTTGGTCAGCTCTGGTTCGCTGACCCTGACACAAGCAGTCAAGCTATGGGTCGCTGACTACTGCTGCATCTTTGGGTCCGGGAGCCGCGCTAGCGTAGTGGTTACAACACCGCTCTGGCGACCGGGTGATACAGGATCAAACCCGGGCGACGGCATTTGAGGATTTTTCGTCGACCGGGATTTGGACTGGATTAACTCGAGACCTGGCGAGGACATTTGAAGGAGTGTCGTCGACCAGGGACTGGCGGCTCCTGAGCCGACCCAGCTGCAATGGGTACCTCCGAAATCGGCGAGTATTTGCCTGAATGGCGAGGGACACCTGTCTCTGTACAAGAAATAAAGGGATACTCACGTAAAATCAATGTCAGGTTAGACATAAAATAATAACCTGAGATTTCGCCTCGAGTATTAGCGGGCGAACGAAAAAAAAAAAAAAATCTTTGGGTCCCTGTCACTATTTGAGAGGTTGTTGTTGCCTAACTAGGACTGCTGAGCTTCTCGCTCTTTTGCAGCCAATACCACATTGAAAACTCCTTGGTATTTACACTGTTGATCTAGATTTTTCCTGTGGCTTTTCTGCCATTCTAAAACATGTTGAGTTGAAGTCATGAGCTCCAGTTTCTCCAACTTAACTGACATTTAAAGGATCATTACATTTGGTCCCAAGCTAGGAGGAAGAAGCGTGTGGCATGCTGTGCATTCCCTGCCATCCAAGGGGAGCTCTGCAAATATGCAGAGCTAAAACACTGTGCTCTGGTTCTGGGCTCTCCCAAGGAATCGTCATGTCCTACACAGAGCCACTTCTCAGCAACCCCTGTCTATCATAGGCCCATAGTGAGATCCTCCTGCATGCAGCCAACCTGGTAAAAAGTCTGGGGCTCAAGTGACTCCTCCAAGCTTAGTGTGTAATGCTGGGTTTTCAACATGATTCACCACAGGGAGAATCCCTAGAAGTGTGCGGATGATTTCAAGAGTCAATGAGGGGCCTCACAGACAGGTTCACCTCCACATTTGAATACTGTAGCATTGTGCTTACTGGTGGTCATATAAGGATGACTTCAGATATGCCTCCATGCATATTTGGGAGATAAAGTTTTTATTTAAATGTAGTTGTCTCTTTTAAGCAGTGTAAAATTGTCTTTTTTTTTTTAGAGAGAACAGAGTTAAACTGATTGAAACAGTGTTATTATGTGTCTCTAAATCTGTGGATCATTTTTTAATACATTCTTCTGATTAATTAAATATTTGACACTCATTTCTTTTCATTTTTTCCTTTATAGTACTCAAATACTGGTTCCAGGCTGCTGATCTGGGCATCATCCCTATGTCAAAGAATATTCTGGTAATTTTGTGTGTTCTGAATGGCATATGAAGTAATATGATCAATATGATGACGATGACAGTAATAGTAATATTATAAAATAGACATAGATGACAGTAATAATAATATTATAATAGTCCTCTCAACCATCGTAGTTCTGCTAATAAACCAGCAAGTAAAAAAAAAAAATTGCAAATGGTTTTGAGGTTGGTTTTACAATTGAACAATCCACTAGAAACATGAGACATTTCAGGATAACCCTACATCAGCCACAGTCACAAACCAGAAACATGGATGAGAAATTTAGAAAAGCTCTAAGAAAATAATGAAGAACGTGCACACGGGGGAAAAGTTATATGAGAAATAAAAATACATAGCTAGCACAACGAACACATAGAGCTCAACAAAAACCAGGTGGCAGCAGTTGCAGCGGGTCTCTGAGGAGACGAGGAAATAATAGGACTACCACTTCCGCAGACATACTGCAAAAGATGCAATATGTTTTTACATGAAGCTGCCAACTTCATCGTACTAAACTAAGTGCTTCAGAAACCACTACTGCAAGAATATTTAGTGCAAGTTTCTTGCAGAAGGACGCACTGTAGTGGCAGCCCCATGCTTTGTAAGGGCCTTTCCTCTACTGTGGGCTCAACAAGGGACACGCCAACTTACATTGGTATGTTGTTTCCTGAGGTTATGTTGTTCTGTCCATCTCCACTTCAGTTTTTTAATTTTCAACAGGTGTTGGTTGTTGTCCAGTTTTCTTCCATACTTTTATCAACCTAATGTGAAGTGTGAAATGGAGACATTTGTTGATTTTCTATATTACATTTTCAACATTTTGCAACTATACCCATTTTAGCGCGTGTGGTCCTGGGGTATGTCGTACAAGGTGACTAATATAAGGTTTTTTTTTAATGGTGCTGGCTGCTTTTTCATGTAAAATAAATTGTTACAAAATCACTGCTGCAAAGAGCACATGAATGCTTTAGTGGATGCTTCCTGCAAGTAGACCAGCAGTGATGGTGTTTCTATGCTCCATGGGGAGCAAATAGGGAAATAATTATGATACTTGTTTTAGTAATCATGATGATAGTTCTGGTACTTATTTTAGTAATCAGTCAAATACTCTTTACCACTAAAATTGTGTTGCCTTCACAGATGTATCATTTTTGTCAATAACAGATTCATATAGATGGACATGTTGATGGTGCAGTACCATTTGACACGGAAAGTCTTCCTGTGTTCCACTATCCACGTAGTAGACAGGAAATCCACAGAATGATGCAAAGAAATGATATGTTTATTGTGGTGAGGACTTTCTTCTTAGAAATTTTGTTTTAAAGCATATGTGATTTATATTCTTATGGATACTTTAAGCTCTTTTTTAGTTGGGGGAGGGCAGTGTATGCATCATCTTAAGCTGGGAGAACAGGCTCTGGAGCAGATCTTACTTACTTACTTACTTAGTCGTTCCCCTTCTACCGTGAGGTGTAGAGGTTTGGAAGAGAGAGCGCCAGACCATTCTATCAGCTGTCTTCTTCCTGGCCTGGTTCCATTCTAGTCCTCGGTCCTTCAAAGATTGTCTAATGTTGTCCTCCCAGCGGACTCTGGGTCGTCCTGGAGGTCTGGATCCCTGGCTCTTTGTTTCCCATGCTTGTCGTGGTAGCCGATCTTCTCCCATTCTGCAGACATGGCCAAACCATCTTAGTTGGGACTGTTCTATTTGGGTCTGCAGCGGATGGGATTTTAGGCCTTGACGTATCGTCTGGTTGCGGACCATGTCTCTTCTTGTTACTTCAACCACTTTCCTCAGATACCTCATTTCTGAGGTTTGGATCTGGCTTTTGTGGGTTGTAGTCATTGCCCACGACTCGCATCCATATGTCAAGACTGGGACATAGGTGGAGCGGTATACAGCCATCTTCGTTTTCTTACCAACCTCTTTCTTGCTGAGGAATCCACGATTTATGGCCTGAAAAAGTCTCCCAGCCGCTGCTTTTCGAGTGGCCAACTCTTCTTTGATGCCTCCCTTTCGGTCTATAATAATAATAGCCCCTTCAGTCATAACTGACTATGGGAATGCGCCCCTGAGGTGACAGCCCTCAGCTGCTTATTTTCCTGGTGCTCCTTTCGACGTTTTCTCCTCACCTCTGCTTCTTGTGTGAGCCTCTCTTCGCCCAATCTGAGGTGGCGCCATAAGTAGCATCGCCACTTAGTGCGATCGGCAGCTTCATCCTCCCATGTTGCTGGATCCATGTCCAGTGCCCTCATATCTCTCTTGCACACATCTTTGAACCTCAGCTGTGGTCGCCCAACTGTTCTCTTGCCATCTGCTAACTGTCCGTAGAAGATATCTTTTGGGATGCGACCATCATCCATGCGGCGAACATGGCCAAGCCAGCGAAGTCTGCGCTGTCTAAGAAGCGTATACATACTTTGAAGGCCAGCACGTGACAACACCTCGACATTTGTCACTTTATCTTTCCACGAGATGCCGAGGATGCGGCGTAGACACCGCAGATGGAAGGTATTGAGCCTTCTTTCTTGCTTAGCATAGGTCGTCCAGGTCTCGCTGCCATATAGGAGTGTGCTGGTGACGCAGGCATTATATACCGCAGCTTTGGTCTTCATTGTGAGTTTAGAGTTTCCCCAAACACGCAATGTGAGGCAGGCAAAGGTAGCTGCAGCTTTGCCAATGCGGCTGTCGATTTCTGTATCCAGTGAGAGTTTGTCATTGATGGTAGACCCTAGGTATGTGAAGTGGTGCACCACTGCCAATTCATAGTTATCGATAGTGATAACTGGTGCAGCACCAACATCCTGACTCAGCACATTCGTTTTCTTTAGACTTATTGTGAGGCCAAAGTCCTTGCATGCTTTAGTGAAGCGATTCATCAAGCTCTGAAGCTCCTGTTGGCTTTGAGTGACGACTGCAGCATCATCAGCGAACAACAAGTCTCTTATAGTGACCCTTCTGATTTTTGTTTTTGCCTTCAGCCTTGAAAGATTAAACAGACGGCCATCTGACCTAGTGTGAAGGCATATTCCTTCAGTTGCATCTCTGAATGCATGTTTCAAGAGTAAGGCAAAGAAGATTCCGAAGAGGGTCGGAGCCAGAACACAGCCTTGTTTAACGCCACTTCGTATATCAAAGGGCTGTGACGTGCTTCCAGCATATTGGACTGTTCCCTTCATGCCGTCATGGAATGACTTTATCATTTCCAGCATTTTAGAAGGGCAGCCTATTTTCAGGAGGATTTTAAAGAGTCCATCCCTACTAACCAGGTCGAATGCTTTTGTGAGGTCTATAAAGGCGATATATAATGGTCTTTTCTGCTCTCTTGATTTTTCCTGAAGCTGGCGGAGAGAGAAGATCATGTCTGTTGTTGATCTGCCAGCTCGGAATCCACACTGTGACTCTGGATATATGCGCTCAGCTAACTTGTGTAGTCGCATTAAGATGACTTTGGCAAAAACCTTACCAACAATACTAAGAAGAGAGATGCCTCTGTAGTTATTGCAATCACTTCTGTCTCCTTTATTTTTATACAGTGTTACAATCTTGGCATCTCGCATGTCTTGAGGAATAGTTGTCTCTTCCCAGCACTGGCACAGCATCCTATGCAGGGGATGTAATAGCGTGCTCTTACAGCATTTGATTAAATCAGGAGGAATCCCATCACTGCCTGGTGCTTTGCCAGAGGCCAAGCTATCAATGGCCTTGCTGAGTTCCTCTAATGTTGGTTCGGCATCCAGCTCCTCCATAGTTGGCAGACTGTTGACACCATCAAGGGCTGCAGGCGTAACGGTATTGTCTCTAGCGTAGAGCTCAGAGTAGTGCTCGACCCACCTCTCCATCTGCTTACCCTTATCGGTTAGCTTCTCTCCGCTGATGGTTTTTAGCGGTGCCGTCTTACTTTTATGGGGGGCCAAGTGCTTTCTTTATACCGTCATATATTTGTCTAATGTTGCCTGTTTGCGCTGCGATCTGGATGCTCTCACTGAGCTGGAGCCAGTAGTCATTTGCACAGCGTCGAGCAGTTTGTTGAACTTTGCTTCTCGTAGCCCTCAGGATCTGTAGGGTTCTGGCACTCGGTGAACGTTTGTATTCATTCATAGCACTGCGCTTAGCTTCAATGACACGTGCCATCACATCTGATGAAGCATCAAACCAGTCATTTGACTTTGCTATTTTCTTACCAAAGGTGGCAAGTGCAGTACTTTGAATGGTGTTCCGTAGATGCTCCCAGTTCTCTGTAATAGTATCACCATTCTGAGGGCTACTGAGCACTTTCTTGAAGGTCGCAGTGAATTGAGCGATCATGAAAGGGTCTGACATCTTGCTGGTATCAATGCGTGGTTTCTCTTCATGTCTGACACGATAGAGTTTTCTTGGTTGTGCTCTGATTTTGCAGCAAACCAAGGAGTGATCTGTATCACAGTCTGCACTATGGTACGAGCGCGTGGAGAGCACAGACCTGAGGAGTGGCCTTCTGACGAGAATCAGGTCAAGTTGGTGCCAGTGCTTGGATCGTGGGTGTCTCCATGACACCTTATGCTGGGGTTTTGTCTGAAAGTAGGTGTTGGTCACGCAGAGGTCATGGTGGACGCACAACTCTAAGAGCCGTTGTCCATTTTCATTCATCTTGCCAATACCAAACCTGCCCAGACACGAAGGCCATGAAACATTATCGGCACCCACTCTAGCGTTGAAGTCCCCAAGGAGAACAAGCTGTTCTTGCCTAGGTATGCTTTTGATAATTGCTGTTAGATTCTCGTAGAACTCATCTTTAGCTTCTGAGGCAGAGTACAGAGTAGGAGCATACACACTGACAAGGGTGATGGGACCTGTGCTAGTTTGCAGGCGGAGCGTTAACAGGCGTTCTGATCCATTCTCACCTGGTTCAACCATTTTAGTTAGCGATTTTTTGACCGCAAAACCTACTCCGTGTTCTCTAGCTTTATTAAGATCTTTCCCTTGCCAATAAAATGTGTAGTCCTTCTCGCTCACTGTTCCAGAGCCCGCCAGGCGCGTTTCCTGAAGTGCAGCTATATCCACCTGAAGTCGTTTAAGCTCATCATTAATTATGGCTGTCTTCCTTACATCGTTTACATCCTGTAGGTTTTCGGATAGTCCAGTCAACATAGTCCCGGACGTTCCAGCATCCCAATCTGAGAGTTTGCTTATTTCTATTTTTTCGATAATTGCTTGGTGCAAAATTTTCTGTCCACAGTTCGGGTTTGACCCTAATCCCCATGCACCCAATGGGGAAAGCAGACGGTGGCGGGACAACACCTTATTGACTGGGGGCTGCCCAGCTTGAAGCGGGCGGTAGCTGTCCAGTGAGATCCTAGAACCTCTCCCACTGTCGGAAGTAGCCCCCTGGCGCCATGCCCTACGCCAATTGGGCAAAATGCTTATAACCGGTAACTGCTACTTCCCGTGTTTTGCCGACACCTATAGGGTGAAGCTGGAGTGTCCTCTCCAGGGCGCGAGCTTGGGCACAGTTATATGGAGATCAAGCTGTTGCCCATGCAGCATGTTCCCCCTCTCCACACAGCCGGTAGATCCAAAGGAACGGCAGTAGCCGATACAGTTTGGTACCAGCCATGTCGCAGGAGTTGCCAGAATAATGTCGAATCGACATTAGACTGCCTTAGGGACTCCGACTCCGGATTTATCCTCAGGGTTTACTCCCGAAGCCAATTCCATAAATGGATATTCCCGCAAGGCAGCGGTGGTTTGAATTCAGAGTTCCTTCTCTTAGATAAGCTACCAACCAAGGATCACGAGCCCTATCTGCCCGAAGCTGCTGGTTTTAAGGCGCCAGTCGCTCGCCTTTGCCCCTTCTCCCGTCAGTGGAAACAGTTCCGCCGAGCTCAAATTGAGCCACACGTGAAGGCCGGGAGCTGGACTTGGTTGTCAGAGGCTGTTTGAGGCGCGTGCCATAGAAGTATTTTATCTGCAGTGAGAGCTTATCCTCAGTACAACTCCCGGCAATAACAACCTTTGGAACCCTTCACAGTGGTCGACCTGCTCCAGGACCTGTTCTCCCAACTTAATCTGATGTTTTCTTTCTTCTCGTGATATCACCATGGATTTTGTTTTAGAGCTGCTTATGACCATCCCTCTCTTCTCCAGCTCTTCCTTCCAGACTTGCAGGTTGGATTGGAGATGTGCCTCTGATTTAGCAATCAGGGCAACATCATCAGCAAATGCCAGCTCCGAAATATAGACCTGTCTCATCTTCCAGTACCCCACTGAATACTTTCTTGTTCTCTCCTTACATGCCTTGATGACATCGTCCATAAGGAGTATGAAGAGGTAAGGTGATAGGATATCACCTTGTCTTACACTAGTGGTGGTCCTGAACTCTTCTGACTTATGGTTTGCTGTCCTCACATAATTTCTGCAAGACTTGTAGAAGCTCTGTATAGCATGAATCAGAGGTGCTGGAATATTCTTCCTTGCCAAACAGTCCCAAAGTTTGCTCCAGGGGACCCTGTCAAACGCCTTTTCCAGATCTATGAAACAAAGATGGATCTCACTCTTATACTCAAGGGCCTTTTCACTCAGCTGTCTGAGTGTGAAGATTAGGTCTTGAGTACTTCGGTTTGCTCGGAATCCGCACTGGACCTCATCCAATTGTGGCTCAGCTAGGCGTCGGAGTCTCTGCTCTAGGATTCTAGAGTAGATTTTACCAGGGACACTGAGAAGGGATATGCCTCTATGGTTTCCACATTGTCGATTGTCACCCTTTTTGAAAATTGGTGTTATGATGGCAATCTCCCAATCCTTTGGTATGGTCTTGTTGCACCATGCTGCCTGTAGGACCTTTAAGAGTAATAGGTCGCCTGATGCTCCCATGTACTTAACCATTTCTGGTGTTATACCATCATGCCCTGCTGCTTTGCCCATCTTGATTTTCTCTAGTGCTGCCCTCAGTTCTTCCATCTTTATGTCATCTTCACCATCATTGGTTTCCTCTTCTGTGTCAGTGGTTATCATTTCTGATGCTTCATCATGCTCACCATCCAGGAGTTCTGAGAAATATTCTTTCCATCTTTCCATTACTTCCTTCGGGGCAGTAAGCAATTTGCCTTGCTTGTCCTTTATAAATTTGAGAGGGCATTGTTTTTCTTTCCTCATGTTCTTTAGGGTCTTATAGAACAATTTCTGGTTTTCTTGTGCATCTTTTTCTAGCTTTTCTCCAAATTCTTCCCAGGACTTCTGTTTTGCTGCTAGCACTTTGTTCTTTGCTTCTGTTCTGAGTGTCACATATTCTCTATATTTTTCCATTTGTCCTGTTGTGTTTTTTAGCTCCTAAGTATTGTTTCCATGCCATTTTCTTCTCTCTTATTTTCTCTTTGACTTCCTCTGTCCACCAAGGTGTCCTCTTTCTCTGGTTCCCAAGTCGGACTTCACCGCATGCTTCTGCAGCAGCTGTCTTTATGATATCCTTGAATTTATTCCAGAGGGTTTCCAAGTCATCAGGTCGTTCTTCTGTGTTGCTCACTGCTGTAGCAATAAGCCCCTGATATCTGGTCTTAATTTCTGGCTCTCTCAGCTTGTAGGTCCTAATGCTCATTTCTCCTGCTCGTTTACTTGGTTTCTTGCGTGATGTTGGGCAGTTCCTAGGCTGAGCAACTCTTTCAGTTGTTCATTTGATTGTTAGCAGGTAGTGATCACTTCCAATCTCTGGCCCCCTCCAGACTCTTGCATCTCGGACATATCTGAATGAGCTTCTCCGAACAATGGCATAGTCGATCACTGACTTCTCATTCTTGGTTGGTTCACATCTAGTGTATGCATGTATGCGCTTATGGGGGAACTTTGTGTTTGTAATGATCAGCTGGAGCAGATCACCCACCTTAAATACCTTGGAGCTGTTATAGACTGGAAGGGAGTCATCAAAGAAGAGTTGGCTACCCGAAGAGCAGCAGCTGGGAGACTTTTTCAGGCCATAAATAAAAGATTTCTCAGCAAAAGAGAAGTTGGCAAGAAGACAAAAGATGGCTGTATACTGCTCCACCTATGTTCCTGTCTTGACGTATAGATACGAGTCATGGACAACGACTACAACCCACAAAAGCCAGCTCCAAGCCTCAGAAATGAGGTATCTGAGGAAGGTGGTTGAAGTAACAAGAACAGACATGGTCTGCAACTAGGCGATATGTCAAGGCCTAAAAACCCAACCCCTGCAGACCCAAGTAGAACAGTCCCAACTAAGATCGTTTGGCCATGTTTGCAGAATGGGAGAAGATCGGCTACCACGACATGCATGGAAAACTAAGAGCCAGGGATCCAGACCTCCAGGATGACCCAGAGTCCGCTGGGAGGACAACATTAGACAATCTTTGAAGGACCGAGGACTAGAATGAAACCAGGCCAGGAGGAAGACAGCCGATAGGATAGAATGGCACTCTCTGTTCCAAACCTCTACACCTCACGGTAGAAAAAGAACGACTAAGTAAGTAAGTAAGAACAGGCCCTGGAGCAGGTCAACCACTTTAAATACCTTGCACCTGTCATAGACTGGAAGGGAGGCATCAAAGAAGAGTTTGCTACCTGAAGAGCAGCAGCTGGGAGACTTTTTCAGACCTTGACTCAAGGATTCCTCAGCAAAAGATAAGTTGGCAAGAAGACGAAGATGGCTGTGTACCGCTCCACCTATGATCCAGTCTTGGCGTAGGGATGCGAGTCATTGGCAATGACTACAACCCACAAAAGCCAGATCCAAACCTCAGAAATGAGGTATCTGAGAAAGGTGGTTGAAGTAACAAGAACAGACATGGTCCGCAACCAGACGATACATCAAGGCCTTAAAACCCAGTCACAGCAGTCCCAAGTAGAACCGTCCCAACTACGATGGTTTGGCCATGTTTGCAGAATTGGAGAAGATCGGCTACCACGACAAGTATGGAAAACTAAAAGCCAGGAATCCAGACCTCCAGGACGACCCAGAGTTCGCTGGTAGGAGAACATTAGACAATCTCTGAAGGACAGAGGACTAGATTGGAACCAGGTCTGGAGGAAGACAGCCAATTGGATAGAATGGCGCTGTCTCTTCCAAACCTCTACACCTCATGGTAGAAGAGGAACGACTAAGTAAATAAATAAAAAGCTTATGATCAGTTGTCATCTTGAATGTATGAGACCAGTCTTACAATATGGCACTGCAGCATATGAAACAGCTGCAAAATCAAACTTTGATCAACTTAACTAACACAAAAACCATGCCATGAGAATCATAACAGGCGGCATGAAGCCAGCACTTATTGAAGAAATGAAAAAGATTACATGCTTACAAAGGAGGATAGACGAGACAGCAGAGCCCAGCAGAACAATGAAAAGTTCAAAAGGCTAACAGATTGTCCAATTTACTAGAGAAAAAATAACTAGGAAGAAGAAGACTAAAATGGCTCATATGTAGA
The DNA here is from genome assembly GCA_024509875.1 of Oreohelix idahoensis. Lineage (NCBI taxonomy): Eukaryota > Metazoa > Mollusca > Gastropoda > Stylommatophora > Oreohelicidae > Oreohelix > Oreohelix idahoensis. The sequence goes on from JAMPIV010013488.1 coordinate 98,481, forward strand.
ATCAATTAAAAAATGCGAGCAGATACCATGAATGTTTTAACAGCTACCAAGCTCATCCACTGTGACAGCTTGTTTCCTACAACAGAACTTTCCAGTAATGAAATAGATGACACATAAATGCTTTGTCCCCCATGGGTTAACAGTTGTGAAGATAACATCTCTCAATAAAATGAATATGGTAATCAAGCACACTGTGATATGGAGTCATGATATGCAGAATTCTTCATGAAGGACAACTTACAGAATGGTTTCATATAAGACAAGTTGGGGTGCGATAGGGATGCCTCATCAACATTTCTTAATGGCAGTAAATTAGTATATGAAAACATCAACTTCAACCAATAGAAATGGAATTCACTGGACTGTGACTAAACTGATGACATAACCGTAACCAAATGCAAGACAAAAATCAAACACTTGAAGAGAGGTTGCAGCAAGTGAGTCAGAAAATACACAAGGAGAAGATCAAGGTAATGAGAATAAACGCTGGGAATGATAACAAGATTGCACTTGAAGAAACACCTCTGCAGGGTGCAACATCATACATATATCTTAGCAGCAGTATAGACAGAATTTGAGAGATAAACCATGATATCAGAATAAGAAATGGGACCCAAAGATGCAGCAATAGAGAATGCAGTCAGCAACTGTTACTGGGGGAGGTTGTTCCCAGTTGATGCGAAGAGTTTGCTTGTTGATACAAGGGGGTCCTTAATGATTATGGTTTCAGACTGTTTATACTGGCTCTTCTATTTACGTTTACTTCCATTTATCCCTTGTCTTTCTCAGTCAGTTAGAGTATCGTGCTAGTGATGTTAAATTACGCGAAGGTGGGATAGAATATTTGTTGACTTCATAATATAATCAAATTCCAACGTTAGAGACTGGATAAGTCATTCCTAGAGTCCACATGTATTTATTATATCACTTCCATACGAACAGTTCATACATGGTCATTATGAAGAATTATACATAATAAGTTGCAGTTCATATTTCATATATTATTCCTTTACAAATCAGTCCTTTGTCTCGTAGCTTGAAAACATAATAGTCAGAACAACATAACTGTATGCACGCGTGGTTGGTAATTCCAACGACCGGCAGTGAGATTATGCGTCTGGCATTAGTATCACTAAAAAAGGACTGTTAATTCGTCTTGACAAGGTTTTGTCAATTACTAACCTGTGATTTCATCTTTCTTCATCATCACATTGGACTGACCCATGTCCATTATTTAATATAATATAATTGTGCGGCAATACAAGCCCGGCAATATAACATTCCAAGGACACGTCTTCTCGGTTCGACGGTCGTCTAGAAAAGGGTCCCGTCTCTTGGTCACCGTGCGTGACTACTAACGCTGAAACGTCACAGCGTTCACTAGACTAATAATACTTTTACATTACATTACACGTTGTAACCCCTAAAATCGCATGCTGCTAACCTCTAGCAGACCATGCCAATTAATCTACCTTAACAATTCCCTGTCCACCGGGGGAAAAAAATCTATTAGATTTTTTTTTTTCAAAAACTATCTGAATGAATATCAAAAAATTTAACAATATCGAAAAAAATTTTTACCAACAATGCGGCATATGGCCTACGATGTTCTGTCTAGAACAGTGTCGTGGTCATGTCGACATACTAACAGTCATCTAATATATAAATCATCATATTATACATAAATGTTAGACATAAATTTTATATGAACTAAAAGAGAATGGATAATGTTGATATCTAATTAAATAATTAACTTAAAATATGTCGTAATGAAATGTCATGTCAGACTAATCTAAAGAGTTAAAATTAAACTTATTAATTATATTGAGTGTGTAATGAGAATAAAGTTGTTGAAAATCAAATGTAAGAGAAATGAAAGGATATGTTAAGGAGAGAAATAAATAAATGAAGAATAAAGTAGCGAAAGAAAGTAATGTATAAATTTAACTTAGTTATGTGTGTTGGACATCAATTAAGTTTAGTATTAAGTTGTTAATACATATCTAACTAATTTAAACAATAATATAGTAAGTAATGTATCAACATAATCAATAACTATATAATATAGTAGTTACATACAATAACATTATACAAGAATCATGTGAGTTCTTATTTTTTTTTCTTCCTTTCATTTTTTTTTTCAAATTTCACCTTTTTTTTTTTTTTTTCATATTTATCTCACTTTTCATTTTAATTTCCATTATTTTAATGTACTTAATTAAAATTAATTAAAGTTGGATATGATGATCCATACGTAGGCTTGATCCTTGTGAATTACGATAAGAGAAGATTGTTTAAGTGTTCTGATTCAGAATAAGTATCGATATTCTTAACGTCCAAGAGTTCCTATCACAAGCTTCAATTAGTTCGAAATGTCATCAAGTATTAATATCAAAGTTGTTTCAACCAGTTTTATCCGGAACGGACACTAGCCAAAGTCCCGGCGTAAAATACGAACACACTGTCTCTTGATTTAGTTCATTTCGTTTCGCACTCGTCTGTACAAGTTATTTAGTTGAATCGTAAGCAAAAGTTTATCTCCATGTTAAGAATTTAGCGATAGGGTTCAGTCTTCTGTGACACGTAATTTGGTTGACGTATTAGAAAAGTGTCAGTGTTGATTACTCGACATCCAAAGGATTTCTGGATAGTGCGTCTGCGACGATATTGTCTGTCCCAGAAATGTACTCAATCGTAAAGTTGAATGGTTGAAGGAGAATGGCGAATCTGGTGAGCTTTGGACTTTTATTTGCCCGTCGCAGTGATGCTACGGCCTTCTGGTCGGTTTGTACTACGAAAGGGGCTCCTAACAGGAACTTCTCCAGTTTCGTTATCGCCCATACCACTGACAAAAGTTCGCGGTCGACAGTCGAGTATTTGACTTCAGGTGGTTTCAGTTTCCGTGAGACGTACAAGTTTGGATGGAGGATGTCGTCATGATATTGGAGCAAACATGCGCCAATTCCGTAGTTACTCGCATCTGTGCAGAGAATAAACTTTTTGGAAGCATCAGGTAGTCTCAAAATTGGTGGGTTTGAAAATATATTAATTATTTGACGGAAAATTCTATCACATTGATCAGTCCATGTCGTCTTCACTGGCATGTCCTTCTTTAATAATGAGGACCAGACAGCCGTGATAGATGACAAGTAAACCTATGCTGTATTGGGCTGAGCATAGTTGAGACATTTAACCAACTTACTGTCTCTTGTAGGCATGGTAAAACAAATAAGATAGAGAACGTGTACAAATTTAAAGATGTTAAGAATAAAAAATGTTTTTCGAGAAGAAAAAAAATCAATAAATCAATCTATATTAGGATAGATGATTAAGAAAGATAAGAAATGATGACTGACTATGCTGAGTCATCAAGAAAATAAAACACAAGTATGAAAGTAAACCATTATCTGCGTAACGCAGAATCAGGTACTAATTGTAACTTTAGATAACGGTGATGAAAATAAACACCATTATCACGCTCGATAACCCAACGAGCGTCTCGATTGTTACGAAATGTAACCATCGCCTGTCTATTCTGCTCATTGCATGATGGCAGAAGACGAACAAATTTAACGTTTGCTGTATAATCAAAAAAATTTCTAAGTGCCTGCCAGGTAGTATCCTGCGGCAGATTTCGCACTAACACTGTGCGAGAATACGCACTTTTCCCAATATATGTAGTATCATTGTCACGAAATAGTGGACAATGATGATATGTATTCTTTGTCAAAGAATTAACCTTCCCTTTGAACATCGACATTGTCTTTTTATTAGATGATGTATCATCCTGACTTGACTGAGGATGACACCTATTATTACCAAAGGTATTAAGTTTCCTACATGTCGTAGACATGTCTTTGCTGGGCAAAGTAAAAACTTTTTCATCATAATTATTTGTATTAACTTTATGTTTCCTTTTAAGTCCAGCATTATTCTTTAACCTATTATTCTTCCTCGTAATGTTTTTGTCAATGTTGACAACGTCAACAGTTTTCTTAGGATCAGTTGTATCCTTAGTATGTTTTAACATAGATCTATCATCCTCATCAGTTTCCGGGATAGTACTCAGAGTGAAGTTGGAAACTGCTGTGCCACATGTATTCATGTTGTTAGCACGGAGTGTAGCCATAGCAACAACAGCGTTAGCTTTGCTAAAAGAATGCAAATTTTTTTTCTCCCAATCATTAATTTCTTTAGGAGTGCAATCTTTACTCCCATGTATGCGTCCTAATGTAAGATCAGCTGATGGATTCTGTAGCATGCACACCTTGACATTACCTGAAAAAAATGGTGTATTAACATGTACTATGGCAGTGGGGTAGTACTCCACAGTACCCCCGAAGGTCATGCAACGGACATAGTCCCCAGTTGCACAGCTAGGATGTACCAAAGACTGCCGAACTCCAATGGTTGTTGATCCAGAATCTTTTAAGATGGAGACCAAAGTACCATTCACTAATCCTCTATGGAACATCAGGGTGCCCTTGCCATCGTTCGCTGAAAGACCAACTGCTGTATGAAGGTGTCCACAATTCAGCACAGTTTCTTTGGCCTTCTGAAAAATAGCATTACAATCTTGGCAACTATTTGCCACATTAAAGTTAACAGCACAACATGCAGACGAAGATTGTGACTGATTATTATTATCAGAAACACTAGGGGTCGTACCATCCGTGAGTGCCGCCCCTGCATTGTGATCAAACTGTGATGGTCTTCGTGACTGAGACCGATGACGAGAATAATCATTTGAATTATCCCGTTGTCCTCTATTGTAACTGTTATCTCGATGTCTCGAGTTATAATTATCGCTATTGTTCCACTTGTTATCATTATTATGATTATATGACCGATTATAACTTGAGTTACGTGGATTACTGTTGTATCTGGACTGAGGTGAATAATTTCTGTTTTGTGGTCTTCCTCTATTAAAGTTATTGTTATAACTATTACGCCCCTTATGAAAATTAATGTCATAGTTTCCTTTGAACCTACCTCTGTCCACACTGTGTGTTCTGGGTTTGTTATTACTATGATATGCCATATTGGAGGCTACAGGAAGTGGTTCTCTTATTAACGAGCTAGAAATGTTAGCATTCGGATGAGCGGTGCAGTAATTTAAAGAAATTTTTTCTAAATCATCAATAGTTTCTGGTTTCCGTTCTTGCAGATAAGCAAAGAATGGTGGGCTGACAGAAGATAACACTTTATCCCTCAATAACAAATCGACTAACTTGTCGTAAGATTTGTTGACACCTGCTAGTTCAACCCATCTGTTAAAAGTATTGCGTATGTTAGCAATAAACCCTGTGAAGTCTTTATTATTATCTGGCAACAAACTTTTGAAACGTAATCTACATGCCTCTTCGTTCAAATGGAACCGACGTAATAACAACGTCTTAATGGCCTCATAATCTGTGGCTAATGTCGGATCAATATTTTGTGCTGCACTTGCAGGTTCTCCATCCAGAAATTCTTTGAGTTTAAGTGCCCATGCTGTTTTGTCAAGGTTATTTACCTTACATATATCCTCAAAGCGCGCCAGCCATGATGATAGGTCGTCCACGTGTAATTTGAATGGTGGTAGTTTAAAGTAATAATTGCCCTTAAGTCGGTTGGAAGAAGATCCCGATTGAGCATTATCATTTTGGCTTGCTGCAGCACCCTGCGAATTAAGTTTTGCTGTTTCCAATTTGAGCCGTTGCAATTCCATTTCTTGCTGCAATATGATTTCCTGTCGTTTCAATTTATTTTCTTCTTCAATCCGTGGGATTTCATCTCTTGCCATCTTTCTTTCTTCTTCTTGTCTTAATTCTTCTTTCTCTGCCTTAGCAATAGCTTTCCTTTCAGCCTCTTCTGCCTTATGGTTCGCAAGTTGTTGTTCCGCAAATTCCAGGAGTGCATCTCCCTTTTTGTTACAATCTTTTCCAATTTTAATGAAATGATCCAAGGTAAGCATTCTTGAAGTTGAATTATTTCCGTATTCAATTACTTATGTCTAGTAATCACCAATAGAATCTATGTCGATAATTCTAATTACTCAAAAAATGAATAATCAATATAAGAAATTGCAATATTCCTGTACTGTTATTTATAAGTTCCACAAATCTATAATATTTTTACAAAATATTATATATACCCACTAATATCTATCATAAATAGTTATGATAGTTAGTTATATAAGGTGCTGAAATTATATCATGCACTTAGTACTAGTATCCAACAATTATGTGTTATATCCCCAAATAATTAGGTTATTTAATCTTAATAGTTATTAAGTTTACAATGTAGTACTGAGAAAGTGTACTAATTAACATTAAATATGTCTTAATATATTATAAAGTTTTAATAATTAATCATTATATATTATGCCATAATCATGAGATATAAAGTGCATTGCCCATTTCTTGGACCACTACTGCAAATATGTGCAAAGTCCCTAATTCCTCATTAAAGCTCATAAAAATTTAATCATATTCATCTACACTATTATTAATGAAGAAATTATAGCATTAATATTAAATTATAGAAGGATGAAATGAAGACAAACAATACAATGTGTTAACCAAGGATTACAGAACAGTATTACCATACGACAAGACATTTTCACAATAAAAAATGCATTTATAACTTAGTGGTATAAAACGGAAGTGAGAGATTAAGAATGAACTGAATAGAAAGTAAAGCTGCGTACACAACAATTAGTGACGTATACATGGACTCATTGACGATTGTACAAAAAAAAAAAATTTAACTGAATGATAGTAAGGTCAGAAAAACCCGACAGGTTATTCATTCCAAACCGCCGCCCATCCATACCCGCGAATAAAGGACAACATCAACGGACAAAACAGATATAATATAGATATATAATAAACAGGGAGGACATGCCTGCACAGCGAATTGGACTTAGTATTGTGTTAATGAATGACAATCGTCCTAAGTCTAAACTTATCTTTAGAAGGCTCCAGCGATGTCAAGATCATCAACGGACTAGACTAGTGCCTAGTACTGTTTGCTCATGATTGACTGATCACAGTATTCTCTTGTCTGGTCTTCTTGATTAAGCAAATGTTAATCAAAACTGGAATGAGTTGACGGTTGTTCCTTTCGAAGCGCAGCATCTACGCACGATGTAGTGACGTCAGATTTGCATTGCGTAGTCATGTGTTCAACGTAGTATTATGCAAATCATGTGACTTGCTTGTAATGGTAAACAGTTGGCAAAACATGTAAACAAGAAAAATTTTTCCTTCTTCTTTCGTCCCCGCGACGGCCAACCATTGTTACTGGGGGAGGTTGTTCCCAGTTGATGCGAAGAGTTTGCTTGTTGATACAAGGGGGTCCTTAATGATTATGGTTTCAGACTGTTTATACTGGCTCTTCTATTTACGTTTACTTCCATTTATCCCTTGTCTTTCTCAGTCAGTTAGAGTATCGTGCTAGTGATGTTAAATTACGCGAAGGTGGGATAGAATATTTGTTGACTTCATAATATAATCAAATTCCAACGTTAGAGACTGGATAAGTCATTCCTAGAGTCCACATGTATTTATTATATCACTTCCATACGAACAGTTCATACATGGTCATTATGAAGAATTATACATAATAAGTTGCAGTTCATATTTCATATATTATTCCTTTACAAATCAGTCCTTTGTCTCGTAGCTTGAAAACATAATAGTCAGAACAACATAACTGTATGCACGCGTGGTTGGTAATTCCAACGACCGGCAGTGAGATTATGCGTCTGGCACTAGTATCACTAAAAAAGGACTGTTAATTCGTCTTGACAAGGTTTTGTCAATTACTAACCTGTGATTTCATCTTTCTTCATCATCACATTGGACTGACCCATGTCCATTATTTAATATAATATAATTGTGCGGCAATACAAGCCCGGCAATATAACATTCCAAGGACACGTCTTCTCGGTTCGACGGTCGTCTAGAAAAGGGTCCCGTCTCTTGGTCACCGTGCATGACTACTAACGCTGAAACGTCACAGCGTTCACTAGACTAATAATACTTTTACATTACATTACACGTTGTAACCCCTAAAATCGCATGCTGCTAACCTCTAGCAGACCATGCCAATTAATCTACCGTAACAGCGACCCATAGCTTGACTGCTTGCATCAAGAGTCAGCGAACCAGAGCTGACTAAGACCCTACTCCACCTCCACGTGGTGGTTCTGGAAACAGTCTGCATCACTGCAGTCTGGCTGAGAGAGTAGGGATCGCAGAGGGAAGGCAAACCCGGTCCCAAAAACTGCCGTGCTGAAGTCGGATGTGTCGACCAAAAGGTGCAGATATCACAGCTCCGGCATAAACAGACACAACGCAACCAACGTCCTTTTCAGGACAAACGAGGAAGGAAGAAGAAGAATAAGATATCAAAGGATGAGAGGAACTTTCATTGTATCTGGAAATATATAGAAATCAAAAGAAGTCAAGTCAAAATCTTCAACTCAAATGTTAAGTCATTGAGAACAATAAAAGCAATGACAAAGAAGTTACAGACTTTCAAAATTGGGGGCTTGCACAGACTAGAAGGATTGAAATGTTACAACAAGGTCACCAATATGGAACTGATGGCAAGAATCAGACTAGTACTCATGAAATAAGAGATGGAAGAAAGATGCTGGCAATGGATAGGACATACAATGAGAAATCCTGTTATTAGCATTACCAGGCAGTCCTTGTTCTGGAATTCCCAGCGTAAAAGAAGTAGACAAGGTAGACTGAAAAACATATGGAGAAGAGAACTGGAGGTAGACATGAAGGGAATGAAAAAGACCTTGAGCTGATGGCACGTGACAGGAGGACTTGGCATGTGTTTGTTGAAGGCCAGTGCTTCTTGAGGCGCTGAAGGGTATTGATTGATTGACTGTTCTTTGTAGCTTCTGTTTGAAACTTTTTGCCTGTACAAATAATTTTTTATGGTGGGCGTATAAATGCACTATCTTGTTTATCAAATCATGAAATCTTGGGCGTATAAATGTTATTGTCTTTCTGTTGCATTACTGTCTTTCTGTTGCAGATAGCAGCTCTGACAGGTCTTATTGATCATGTCATATGGGTGTGGCCAGACTGGGATGCTGCCAATCATGACAAAGCAGAACAGAACCACGTGGTCCTTGATGTGGAAATGGGTTACACAAAGATTAAAGTCCAGGATGAGATAAACAGACACAAACTTGACTTGTGTGCCTGTTGGAGAGTCCGAGAAACAGACAAGATTTATGAGAATAATAAAGAAAGCATAGCTTCGTGGGAGTGTCATCGAAGAAATTTCAGTGAGATAGAAGCTGAGAATGGCCCAGATATAAATAGAGTACAATGTGAGATTCATGCTAGAGGCATATTTGAAGTTATGAGTGAAAGTGCTGCTGCAGCTGACTTGAGAAAAGTTAAACTTTCAGGGCAGAACTTAGGAGTGATCCTGGATATTGATCAAGATTTTTATGGTTGTTGGAGTGATACGATTACATTGCAGGAAGAAGGGATTCAAAGAAAAGACATTACCCTTATATCAGATCTTGTCGCTGACTTGTTTTTTGGCTTTACGGCACAGGAAGAACAACTTTGTGATGAGTTTTATTCCTCACTCTTACATTTAGTTATGAATCTGAAATCCCAAAGCTGTGAGGTCAAAGGTTGGCATCAGTCAGAAATGAAAGATTGTTACACACATGTTGAAGTGAGTAATTACCTTATTGAACATATTCCCTCCATTATCAACTTTCTACAGAAAAATAGTGGACAGGATATACTTCGTCTGAAAGATCAAACACAAGTTGGCCTGTACCTACAAAGTTTGTTATTATTCCTTCAAAACTTTTCCATAAGACAACTAAAAGCGCTGGCAGATTTAGGAGTATGTTTTAATTTGTCTCCCTCATCTCGTTACTTCCAAGATGAGGGAAAGTTTCATGTTTGTCATGGGGATAACATGCCAAACAGTACAATGGTTACATTTCATTTGCCCACGGAGCAAAAGATAACAACACAGACAGCTAGTCTTCATAAAATATTAAGCTCTTTATTCCAGAGACCAAGTTTAGTTACTGTATGTAGGTCTGTGAGGGATGGGTACACACCAAAACAGTTTTTCAATGTGATTGAGTCATATGTGTTGCAGAGTGTGGCTCTCACATTCAGGGGTGTTCAGTATGAGAATATTCATTTTGATACAGGTTTATTGGGTGGAAAGTTTGGCTGGCCACATCGTTCCAAGAGCTGGGGTCACAAGTTGTTGCAACATCTCTCCCTGCAAGGGTTTTCAGATATATGAAGGTCATTCTTTTAAATGTCTTCAGCAAGTTGGTGGGAATGACACCCTAAATTAACTGCACCAAGTCCTAGAAATTAGAAGGGATTTGGTCATCTCACACATTCGGCCTCTGTCATAGTCTTCAGCAGTGCATGATGTAGCATCATGACAAGAGGATAACAAAGAGGAAGAAGGATGGTTGGTATTCATGAAATCCTGAAGGAGCATGTACTGATCTTATCTAGGTCCATGCACTTCTTACATGAAAAGAAGAAACTGCATCCCATGATGCTTAATGTCACAAGTGGACAGAAAAGCTACACTGACCAAATTAAACTACTCAACAGTCTTTTAGAGCTGATGTGTGCAAAAAGCAGTAGTAACGAACAGGAGCTACATTTTATGTTTTATTGAACTTGAATGGTTGATCTTAGAGCAGCTTTGTTGCTATCTGGGCTTCTGTTATGAATCATCCTGCAATTATATGAGGGTGAGTCAAGAAAGTACTCGTATCTGCAGTGTTTTGTTTTATGACATGGAGTTCCCTGTTTGTGACAGTTCCTTTTACATTGAATGTTTTTTTAAGAACTATCCATTCAAACAAATTATTTGTGTGAGTAATTTAAAAAGTAACGTTAATTGCTTCTATATAGAGCAGTTCAGTTAAATACTGAATCATGAAACTGATAGAGTGTTTTGAAAATTTGTAAAAATGTGTGCATTTTGTCTTGCATTTCTACTTTCTTTCACTATCAGAGTTATAATTTTTACCTTTCCAATCAAGATAGCATAGGTAAACAAGACATGCCTGTATTTTGTTGGCATTATGCTAGGTCTATGCACAAAAGTAAACATAGATAATATATGTTGCTATGTTCAATTTTAATCTTAGCTAATCAGTTTTTTTTTATTACCGAAACAATGATAATATGACCACTCTGCTTGGTGTAAAGTGCCAGAAAAGAGCAGAGTGTAGTTGGTTCAGTTTGTAGTGTGCTAAATTTCAAATCAGGTTAGATCTACTGTTGCCTTTGCATGACCTAGAGAAATGTTTAGAATCATAGAAAAGGAAACTCTCAGATGTATGGAAAGACCTGTTACAGATTTTCAAAATCTGTTGCATTCATTTGAATTAAATAATGTTTGATGCTTTCTGACTCAACCTCATAAATTCTGGCCTAGTGTAGTCTTGCAATATTTAAATGACCATAATCATTCCACAAGCAAAGAAAAGGACTACTTGCTGAGAGTTGTATACTGGAGATGCAGCACACAAGAAAAGAGAGAAGTGAACATCTTCTGCACAGATGAGATATTGAAGCATCCAAAATGTTATCCTCCATTGATTTTATTTGCATAATGTGTAACAGATTGTCAGTCCAGATTATCATAAATTGTCAGTCCATGCTAGCACAGATTGTCAGCCTAGATTAACATATTGTCAATCTTTATTATTTCTGTCATGAACAGGTTGTGGTATCAGTATCAGGAACTTATGCTCCATGTGGAGCTAGATTTGCTTGCCTATTATGTTTGATTAGTAATGAATGATGTTGAGCTTGATTGTATTTACCCATGGTACTGCTAGCTGTGGAATAGTGTTGTTAGTCTCGTGTGATTGAGATGTTTTGAACGAAGATGTGCCCGAATACTGGTCAGTGGTGAAAGGTTTATGATAGACGTTGTGTTTTGGTTAGATGAGTTGAAGGAGATTCAGGGTGTGGAAATGTACGGTTTTCTGATGGAGATGTTTTGTTAAATGGAGCCAGTGGGTGGGAAGTCAGAGATGCGACATTTCTGTGATCCTGTGAGACACATCGTAAAGTTATGGCATAGTGAAGTTGGCACTTATTTCCTTATGTCATAACTTTGTAGTGATGATTGTCTTTATTGAAATTGCCAGATCAGAAAATAGACAGTGTCTTTTTCTGTGATATACGAGTCACAGATGCTATTGGCCAGTGCAGTCTGAACATTACCACTTGTTCTCTTCTGTTGAGCTGGTATGTGAACCTTCTTTTGCCATTCTGTCAGCCTCTTCATTGCCGGTGATGTTACAATGAGATTGGATCAAAATACTTTTGAATCGTTGACGAAGTTTGTGGACAGATTGAGATACCATCTATTCAACAATCTAAAGATAGGAGCTACCAATGAGTGTAACTGTGGCACTGATAAAATGACTGCTGAACATCTGCTTCAAAGTTTCCCCTTATATACAGTACAAAGAAAGCGCATAAGGCCGACGCCAGCTCCTTTTGTGGAAAAGCTTTATGGGAATTCAAATATCCTCAAACTGACTACTGCTTTCTTTGAGAACATTCAAGTGGACGTCTGAGAGTGTAAGAAGAAGAAGAAGATGCTGTGGCTACAATGATAATTTATTTCTTTGGTATTGACAGCTAGTGTGATAGTTTCATTGATTCTCAACCCAACTCCTAACCCAGGTTCTTTTGCTTGTGTGATTGATGTTACGTTGACCCTTGTGTATGTTCTCGACTTAATGATGACCGTAATGTCCCTGTCTTATGTTCGCTGGCTGTGAATATATGTGTCGTACAATGGTGGCTTATCTTGTTCCTGTGTCTACTGAATGAGTTTACATGATCAGACACTTTAATGTCTTGAATAACTTGACGACTCAAATCTGACACCAAACATTCTTTATTTGTTGTCAACAACACATTCACAATGGCTACCTCTGAGCCTGATTATCAATAAATATATATATGAGACTTCATTGTTGACATCTCGACCTCATGGCTGCACTGGTCAGGAGCTATCATTATTTATCTCTGGATTAACTCAAGTTCTCTGCTGTCTACTTTGGTTCTCTATTTTCCCATCTTTTCATATACAACTGCTGTTCTCAATCTACGAAAAATTAAGCTTCGAAGTATTGTCTGGTTAAACTCCAGTGCTGGTAACTTATTCTTAGCTATAAACTGTTCCTAGTAAATTGTCTACACGTCCGACACTGGACTACAGTTCTAACACTTTTCTTTGCCTATCTACGCTCGTTTAAATATGCGAGTGTTTACATACCAGGATGAACTGCTGGCGATATATGCTGAACATATCTTGACATGATTAACTCTGTTGTAGAATTCTTTCATTAGTCTTCTCTTCTCTGCACATTGCAGCAGTACCATAACTTGGTATCTGGTCGATGTTGTTAGTCTAACGCTAACCTGTTCTCAGCTGACGACCATTTTAAGAGTGATCTCTGTTTTTCCCTCAGCTCACTTATTTCTCGTGCTCCGGTGACGTCAGAGCTAAGTCTTACTACTCATAAATTATTCTTACTTAGTCATATCTCAGTTCTTTCCCTTTCCTATCACATACTTCCCCTATCCTAAAAAAAATTTGTCCCTGAGGACAAATTTTTCTCTCCCCTTAATTACTACACTAAATCTTAATATGTCTACTTCCTTGACCAGTACTACAATACATAAACATTTAAATCAAATATATATCATCATTCTACTACCTCATCATATTGTAATCATATGAAGCTGGCCACCAAACATAATCTGTAATCACTACTAACTGTGACCTATTTATACCTTGTACACTTCTTTCATCCACAATTTATTATAACTTTCACACTCCATTTTCACTCTCAACCTCACCATTCCCTACTTTGTTTCTGAGCTCAACATTTTTTTCATTTGCTGTCATATCCAAATCTATTTGTCTACCATTGTAAGTCATTCCATCATGACCTACCGAGCATCATCATACTCGTACTCACTTTCTTATTTATTTTTTTCTGTAGTTAACACGTTTTCACACAATATACTGTAACTGCCTGTTACACTCAATTTATAATATATACCATCGTTTGTGACCCATTTAAACATCATGGTGTCACTGATTCTTTATTCTTGCTATCCCCCTTGGCCAACTTCCACCTATCTGTTGGACCTGAAAATAAAATTATGTGGTCCCCTAATACGAACTACTTGTGTTTCCGTATCGTCTATCTATTCCTAACTCTTTTAATCTTCTTTCTATTTCTTTATCTTCACGTGCCTGTGCACTCATCTGTCCTGCTTTCCGTATTCGTGTATTTCAATCTCTTTCTTCCCTACTCTTTTGTTCCTCATAACATTCTGCCCTTTTTCATAAACCTTCTCTCACTACATTAGTTCAGTCCAGAACTCACATTTACCTCTTGTCGTCTGACTTATAAATCTTCCGTTATATGTTCGTTACATTTTGGTTTCTTGTAGAACCTTTCTCTATATCTCTGCCATTCCCCATCGAGGCCAGCTCCTTGACGTGGAGATGGGGCTCAAGTACAGCCATCAGCGGCTGAAAAACCAAGATTGGCCAGGCCCTCCTACACTCGAGCAAGACCACAGTCTGCCCTAGCAAGTCAAGGTGCTGAAGACGGAGGCAACCAGCCAAGAGGCGCACCACAGCAATCAGGATGCCACGCACATGCGCTATGGAAGTATGCCTATATCTGCAAAACGTTATGGCACTCGCCCTGTGACGGACACCCAGGCAGGCGCAGTGCCGGGCCCTCTGCCTCGGAAGGGCCCAACCCCTACTACTGGGGGTCCTTCTCAATTGCCCCGTGGAGCCAGGAGGCATGAGAATAGAGCTACTGGCCAAGCAAAGAAAAGACCATTTAAAATAATGCACTGGAATGCTGAAGGCGTCAATAGTAAAAAAGATGGCTACAGCAAAAAATTAGAGCTCGAAAATATCTTGAATGAAGAGCAAGTAAATGTATGTTGCTTGCAAGAAACCCACCTCAACAAGGACATAGCCTTCAAAATCAGAGGCTACCAGTGCTACCGATCTGACCGAATAGACAGGCGAAAAGGTGGAATACTGACACTCGTGAGGAATAACATCAGTGCATGTCAGCTTGAAACATATATGGAGGGGGCGGAATACCAGATGCTTCATCTCAGGACAGACAGTTCAGAATTCCACCTGCTCAACTACTACTGTCCGAGCGACCGCCCACTGGCACTAGATACAATCCCAGCAAAAGAAAGACTGATTGTATGCGGAGACTTCAACAGCCACTCACAGAGCTGGGGCTGTGATCACATGGACAGGAGAGGTGAGGAGCTTGAAAACTGGCAGGATGACAATGGGCTTATCCTGATTAACCAGCCAATCGACCCACCAACCTTCTACTCGAGATCATGGCACACCACCTCTACACCAGACCTGGCATTCCACTCACCCAGCCTGGAGTGGAACACCACACGCGTTGTAGGGAAACAACTTGGAGGCAGCGACCACCGGCCAGTCTTCCTAATTGTGGAAAATGAACTTGTCAAGGAGAGCAGCACTCTCTCTAGATGGAACTACAAGAAGGCAGACTGGACAATGTACCAGCACCGTACTAGTATACTGGCTAGAGATCTGACTGTAGACAAAGACATCAATAAGCTAGTCGATGAATTCAGCAGATGCATATTACAGGCTGCTCGTGAAACAATACCTAGAGGGGCTCGTAAGCACTACAAACCATATTGGAATAGTGAACTAGAGCAGCTGCACAACGACGTGGAAACATCTCGAAAGCAGGCAGAGACCAGTCCATGCCAAGAACACCACAATAACTACCAGCAAGCTAAGGCCAAATTTCAAAGGGCCAAGTTGCAGGCCAGGCGAAGAAGCTGGAAGGAGAAAACAGAGTCCTTGAACTTCGAAAGAGATACGAGGAAACTGTGGAAGCTGGTAAAACAACTTAACGATGAAGGTACAGAGAGAAACTCAAGGATTGCTCTGTACAAAGATGGAAACATCCTCATGGGAAAACAGGCAGCTGATCACTTTGCAGACTCCTTTGCTAAAGACAACAACATCGAAGTTAGCCCAGAGAAGCAACAGGAGACTCGTGAGAAACAACAAAAAGGAAGGACGAGATGGAACCATACCTGAAGTTATGGAGGCACCAATCACATTCAGAGAACTGGAGCTTGCAATATCCAAATTGAAAATGAGAAAGTCGCCAGGAGTTGATGGAGTGTCCAATGAAATGATTAAGAACTTGGGAACCGCAGCAAAAACAACGCTGCTGCAGATCTTCAATATCTGTTGGAACTCAGGCAGAGTTCCACAGACCTGGAGGGAAGCAATCATGATACCACTCCTAAAACCAGGAAAAGACAGTTCCACTGCCTCCAGCTACAGACCAATCAGCCTTACAAGCTGCCTCTGCAAAACAATGGAACGTATCATCAACCTCAGGCTACAGTGGTACCTTGAAAGTGAAAACCTTCTTGTACCACAGCAGGCAGGCTTTAGGCAGTGTTATTCCACCGAAGATCAGGCAACTTACCTTTCCCAAGAGATTGAGGATGCGTTCCAAGATAAGAAACTGGTACTAGCAGCATGGATAGATCTAAGGAAAGCATTTGACAAGGTTTGGAAAGAAGGGCTTCTGAAGAAACTGAGAAATTGTAGAGTGAATGGTAAGATGTACAAATGGGTGAAAGCATACCTGCATAACAGAAGAGCCCGAGTACAACTAGATGGCCTCAAGAGTAAGAAAATTCTACTGCGTCATGGCGTCCCTCAGGGAGGGGTTCTGTCCCCCACACTTTTCCTAGTCTACATCAACGACCTGGTTGCTGAACTACCACATGGAATGAAAGTGGCAATGTACGCTGGTAATATGGTGCACAGATGAGCATGCAACAGTGGCCACCAAACTGCTACAAAGAGCTATAGATGCCTTAACCTCATGGGCAAATAGATGGTGTGTCAGCATCAATACAGACAAGTGCAGCACTACGCTCTTCACCCTCTCTCCCAAACAAAAAGCTGGTGTCATCAAGATAAACGAAGAGCTCCTGAGAGAAGATAAACAACCCACCTATCTCGGAGTTACATTCGATGATAGGCTGACATGGAAGCAGCACATCAACAAAGCAGCAACAAAGGCCAGGAGGAAGTTAGCCATCCTGAGAAAACTAAATGGAACCACATGGGGAGCCAGCGGGAAAATACTTAGTAAAGTTTACCAGCAGGGCATACGACCACACCTGGAATATGGGTCAGCTGCGTGGTGCCCAGCATCAAACACCACATTACAAGAACTAGATAAGGTGCAAAACCAGGCGCTTAGGGTCATCACGGGGGCAATGAAATCAACGCCTATAGTGAAGATGGAGAAAATGGGGAGGATACAAGCACTGAGAGAACGCAGAGACACGAAAGTGCTAACACAGGCAGAAAAGTTCCTCTGTATGCCGAGCCATCCAATGAAGGACAGATTCCAAAACCTAGCAATGGGGCGACTGAAAAGAAGCAGCTTTATCCACCAGGCCAAACGATTACGTAGACAAACCTCAGATCTGCCTGAAGTTAACAGCCCCCTAAAGTCTGTGCCAGAACAAACCCCCTTGGAGAGAGGAGCATGGGCTACCAGTACACATCCACACAAAAGTGAAAGGAATATTCGACAGGGATGAACAGAACAGCGTGCAACGTAGGACAGTCACTCTCAGTTTCCTGAATGATGAATACCCACAGGACCTCTGGGTCCGAGTATACACGGATGGGTCAGCACAGAATGCAGTAAAGAATGGAGGAGCAGGAGTGTACATAGAATACCAAAACAACACTAGGGATACTGTCAGAGTACCAACGGGGAAATTCTGTAACAACTATGATGCAGAAGTCCAGGCAATCAAGGTGGCAACTGAAAAACTATTGAACACCAATCTCGGTCCACAGCCTGTAGTATTCCTGACAGATGCAAGATCAGCACTCCAAGCACTTCAGTCCAGAAAATTGCCAGGCATACAAGCCCTACTTTCTGAACTGTGCAACCAGCGCAGGGTCACCATGCAGTGGATACCGTCTCATTGTGGAATACCAGGAAACGAGAGAGCAGATGGACTGGCTAAAGAAGGTGCTGCAGACGAGCAACCGGATGTACCAGTTACATACCATCAGAAGAAAAAGATGATCAAATCTATCAGAAAGCCACAAACACCAACGCAGGATGACTACCAAGCTATGAACAGATCAGAACAAATAGTCATTCTGCGCCTCAGAACAGGACACAACCGCCTCCGCAGCCACATGTATACAAAATTCAAGATTGGCAATTCAGCCATGTGTACATGTGGACAGGCACCCCAGACTGCGGAGCACGTACTTCAAGATTGCCCCGAATATGATATATTGAGGCAAACCCACTGGCCCAGAGAAACAACACTGGAAGCAAAACTATATGGACCTCTGTATGAACTACAAAAGACAGTGAAGTTTATACAAGAAACAACATTGCAGATATAGACAATATAGTTCAAGCGAACGAAAGAAGAAGAAGAAGAAGAAATCTCTGCCATTTACACATGGCTTCTCCCAACATACTTATGTGTACCCTCCATGTATCTCTCTGTTATATCTCTATGGTTTCGCAAAACTTCATTGTCTCTGCCATCTCTTCCTCCCTTATCCACTATATTCGTTCCATCTGGAACAGTATCCCTAAATACTCTTGTCTGTCATCCCCCTATGACTTCTCCGATCTCCAACCTTTTGCCACCGTCACCCTGGCTTCTTAATCACTCCTATACTCCAAGCTTCTCAATTCTCTCATATTCGCCATTTTCCTTATGGTTTATCTTCACCATTTTCCTTCCCCTCATTTCTTCTGACATTACCCATGTCTTTTCTTTCTCTACTATTATCGCCAACCTCCCATGGCCTTTGCTCTGACCTCTCTACACTCGAGTCTTACTTATTCTCTCTCTACTGCAGTAGTCTATCATTCAGATCTACTCAGCTTCTTAATATGTTCAGTGTAAACTGATTGCATCTAGTTTGCCCACAACTAGACTCCCGCTGCAATTTTCTACTTATCTCCTTCTCCCATTTATCTCCTCTACCTCTTGTTCCCTCATTGGAACTGTACTGTCCAATTTCTCAATTATACACTCTATTCATCTCCAAATATTTCTCACCATCACTTATTTCTCCCTATCTCTATCTTCATTATTCCTATCGTCGTCACCACGGCTTTGACCTATAATTTCGCCCATACTACCATGGCTTTAAATCTACCTCTTACCTCTCTCTTACTCATCTCCTCCTATACTGCAGTACCCTATTGGTCAGGTGTACTCAGTTTACCTCATGTGTGGTATAGACCAATCATACTTGTCTCTTTAAGACTAGCAACCGCCACCATCTTATCCCGTATAAATGCTATGTGTCTCCTCACATAGCCGCCTCTATCCCTCCTTATCTTACTTACTCATCAACTCCATCAATTTCATCATGCGAGCCTCTCTGGCTCGAAGCGTTTCTAACGCTATCTGTTTATCTATATCTTGCTGTTACCAATCTGATGCAGGTGTGTGTTCAACTGATGTAGTAAGGCTGATATATATACTGCTATGGTGGTAGTGGCTGGTGATGTATCGTGCTGTAATATAACTAATCGCGAATGTGTGACATGGTAGTTCGTCAAGGTGGACATCTATGTATCAGTGCAGACTGGTATCACCACACGTAACGTACAAGAGTGTGTGTGGCATTCATCACCTTGAAGGATGTAGATGTGAAGTTGATGGGAGCATATGTTGTACTTGTTACAAATATGGAGTCAAAATATAGATAAACAGCTGTGTACGTTTTGATCATTTATTATGGTCACAGCAACAAGACGAAGACGACTCCATGTAAGTATGACACAGGAACATGGCGGATATGAAAACAGTTCACAACAATGGCATGTACATAAGTTCCAATAATTATCTGATTCTCAAAGTGTTGCAGCCTCCAAGATATCTCTCAGTCTTCAACTAGCAGAAAAACCCCGTATTACACAACGGGTAAATACTGTATAAACATCCAACAGTTTCTTTCTGACTCATCAAAGTCATTCTTCTTAAGTCGACCTTCCAAACATGGCGGGCGACGAAATTAGCATAGTCCATCCCTCTAATCGGACGTATCGAAGATAGGCTGTCCTTTCGTAGATAGGCTTATACAACTCCCTTGTACATCAGGCGAGTTTTCATTTTCAAAGTTATAACTAATAACCCATTGTTCTTCCACTCCAGATAGTTATATATATTAGGCCTCTATCAAACAGTACACACTGGATTCCTCTTCTGTAGACATAAGTGTCTGAGTTCAAAATATACCGCCAATCATGCGGGTTATAGAAGATTATCTATTCTCATGGGTCTCTGTGTGTAAATTTAGAAAAACAGTCTTAGATGGCTCCAACGAGTGTAACAAGAGGAATGCTCTGCCTTCCAACCATTTGTGAGCTCTTGTCACTGGTTGACTTAAAAATATGATCCTTACAAAGGAAGTGTGAAAGTTTCGTAATATTACCTTGATACGAATTCCTAACACCACTTAGAAGCAACTGTCGTCTTCCTGACGAACAGAAAATAACACAGGGGACTCTAAATACAGTGGAAGAGTTTCCATCCCCAAAAGGCAATGCAGAGAAACAATCAGACATTCCGTCTGACAGACCCAGAACAAAAAACACGGCCTCCCGCCGGAAATCTTCATAAAAAAACTCTCTTAGTTTGGACATGCACAGTTCGCATCCCCTCTGACCTATCCAGTCAGCTGTTGTCACCTTTTAAAGAGGAGTAACTACATATATACTTTCCCTCAAAGCAAAAGATGAGTATTCGCCCTTAGATTATGGTTCCAATGAAGAATACATTAGACCCAAAAATCTTATTCAACATATAACAAGCATACAGACAGACTACATTATCAGTTATGAAAAACTGCACGTAACAGTCTTACCACACCTCCCGGGAAAAAAAATGAAACTTTTTTTTTTGAAATACATCTAGGAGCAACATACAATAGGCTCACAACGCATGAATAATGCGCAGATGAAAAGTATTAAGAATAAATATAACGCCAAATGTGAGGCTAAGTCGACATATGGAGCGACTGGTGAGAATATATCTCATAATCTCAGAGAAAGCGTTTCTCTAAGTATAAATGTTTCCAGAGAGGTGTCACCAACTTATACTACAATACTGGCAATGACACAATGCATACAATAATTTCATATTAGGTATCTTAAGTTCACGATTAACAAAGAAGAAAAATCATCAAAGAACAGCGGTGAATATACATCAATGAACCGCTAAGTAGTGATACAATCACTGTATTACAAATTACAAATGTGTACCTATATTGATATAGAAAGAAACTATTATAGTCTTAGACGTATTAGGAAGTCCAAGACCTAATAGTTAGGTGGAATCTTGTGGGCATCTAGACAAAATGTCTGCCATCACATTATCTGATCCACGTATAGCTCGAACCGAGAAATGAAATGGTTGAAGAGCAATTGCATATCGAGTAGACCTCGAGCTCTTCAAATTCTTACTCTGTATAGCCGTAAGAGCTTTCTGGTCGGTTTCTACTATGAAATGTGCGCCTAGAAGGAATCTTTGTAGTTTGAGAATTGACCAGACCATAGCCAACAGTTCACGGTCTAAAACCGAGTAATTCCTTTCTGCAGCATTAAGTTTTCTGGAGATATACATTACAGGATGCAGAGTTCCAGAGTACTCTTGCATTAGTGCCGCTCCAATCCCAGTGGATGAAGCGTCACTACGAAGAAAAAATGTCTTATCTTTAGTAGGTAACACTAGAATAGGTGGTGTTGAAAACATAGTTTTGATCTTATCCAACGAGGATTGGCATTCCTGAGACCAGTGAACCATATTAGGAGACCCTTTCTTTAGTAGTGTAGAAAGAGGGGCCATGATAGAGGACAGATTCGGAATAAATCGTCCATAAAATTGTATAAGACCTAAGAGACTTCGCACTTGCTTTTTAGTCTTAGGAATAGAGATGTTAAGTATCTTAGTGATATTATGGTCCTCTGTCTTTAGGAAACCATGACCAACTCGATGGCCTAGGAAAGAAATTTCGCTAAAACCAATGCAGGCTTTAGAGGGTTTCGCTGTCAGGTTATGCTCGCGTAAAGTAGACAGTAATTCAACTAACCCCGAATAGTGATCTTCCCAAGTATCGCTGAAAAGACAGATGTTGTCTAGGTATGCAATGACATCTGACCGATAAGATAGTATTCGACGCATCATGCTTACGAATGTAGCTGGTGCGTTCATAAGGCCGAAAGGCATAAAATTCCATTGAAAAAGGCCTCTAGGTGTAGAAAAAGCAGTAAAAGGTTTGGCGCGTTCAGATAAAGGAACTTGCCAATATCCTTTAGACAAATCAAGTTTAGTGAAAAAATGAGATTTAGAAAGCCTAGTAAGTAGCTCTTCTAGTAAAGGCATAGGTTCAGCATCGAACTTCGTAACTTGATTCAATTTGCGATAGTCAACGCAAAGACGTATGTTATTGTCTTTTTTTCTAACAATAACCATCGGCGAAGAATATGCAGAAGTGGATGGTTCAATTATTTTTAAATCTATCATCTCATCCAACTCCTTCTCAACCTGTGCTTGAAAATGTATAGGGATAGGATAAGGTCTGACTCTAATACTAGGAGTATAGTCAGTTAGAACAATGTCATGTTGAATGACATGAGTTTGTCCAGGGATGTCAGTGAGGACATCCTGAAATGATTGCAACATAGCCGAAACTTGTCGCTGTTCTCCTAGAGATAAATCAGGAGAAACAGTAACATTTTTCCATGATTCACTAGAATGAAGTGGAATCATCGGAAGAGGAAGATTTACATCTGAAAAACTTCTTTCCTCATCCTGTATTACGGACAATGATGAGTAATGACCATGTTGGATTGGTGAATCGTCCGTTGCCTAGAAAATAGGCTGTAAATAATCAGGACGTTCATGGAATTCCGTAAGCATATTGATGTGAAAGGTTTTATGCTTTCCATCAATATCGACAATGTAGTCAACATCGGAAATTTTCGAGATTATATCGTACGGACCTTTCCAAGAAATAAGAAGTCTGTTTTCCCTACAAGGTAGCAAAACAAATGCTTTGTCACCAGGACAAAGTTGTCGTAAGGTTCTTTTCTTATTGGCAAATTGTCTTGCCTTCTGTTTAGCAAATTCAGAAGAAGAAGTTGCCAATTTGCATGCTTCGATAATCTTTTGTCTCGGCGCGATGACATATTCGTAAGAGGATTTTGTGTCATCGGTAATATTATCAGCGGTTATGAGATCATGAAGCAAAGACATAGGGCCGCACGGTTGCGCGCCAAAGACAAGTTCAAAGGGAGAAAATCCTGTATGTTCATTGGGGACCTCTGTAAGCGAAGAGGGCTGCAGGTAAAACCCTGTCCCAATCTTGAGGATGATCCTCAGTTATGTTCCCTAATAAGATTTTGAGTGTTCTATTTAGGCGTTCGACCATCCCATTAGACATTGGATGATAGATACTACTCAAAGATCTCTCTATCTGCAGAGTAGACATCACTTGAGACATGGTATCCGATATTAGTTGGGTTCCATGATCTGATAATATTTCTCCGGGGAATCCCAGACGAGAAAATATTAGCCAAAGAGCGTCTGCAACATCGGCAGTGGAAATGCTCTTCAGAGGTATAGCCTCTGGCCAACGTGTGCACATGTCTACACACGTTAAGATAAACTGATGTCCTCTGGCAGATTTGATCTTAAACGGACCAATAATGTCTATTGCCGTTTTCTGAAACGGCCGAATAGGAATGTCTGCAGCCTGAATAGGTGCAGCATGGCGTGGACCTTTGGATTTGACCTCTTGACATACTTTACAAGATCGACAATAAATCCGTATGTCCTTGTTTACTAATGGCCAAAAGAAAGCCGCAAGAACTCTTGACTTCGTATGGGAAAAACCCATATGTCCAGCACACTGAGAGTCGTGAGCGTGCTGCAAAATTTTAACTCTCAAATTCTTGGGCACAAGAATCTGAGAATGACTTGACTTAGTGGAGTCTTGCACCATACGTACAAGTACGCCATTCTTCATTATAATCCAAGATTTACGCTTTGTATCTTTATTCGGATCACCTTTTGTTGCAAGAGTGAAGAATTTTTTTAGAGTCGGATCATCTTCTTGCTATTTTAGAAACGAGTCACGAGAAATTACCAAGGGATCATCTTGGTTATGCACTTCATTATCTTCAGTAGATGAAGTTTGAGGCATATTAAGAGCTTGAGCTCTAGTGACTACAGCATTAGCAGTTTGCATATTTTGTTTTTCCCAAACGGAAATTTGTTGCGGAGTGCATTCTTTGACTCCGTGAATACGACCGATGATAAGATCAGCGATCGGATTCGGCAGAAGACATGCGTGTACATCTCCTGTAAAGAAAGGAGTAGCAATCCTAATGATAGCAGTAGAGTATTTCTCTAAGGTGCCGCCAAATGTTACACATTTGACTACTTTTCCTGTGGCACGAGAAGGATCCACGAGTGACTGCCTAACACCAATTGTGGTGCATCCAGAATCAAAAAGAACTGAGACTGGATTGTCATTTACTAAACCTTTGTGTAAGACAAGAGAACCTCTTCCATCATGTGCGACTGACGCAGGAAGAGTGGGAAGAGGATGGCCACAACTTAAAGTGGACACCGTAGTTGGTTCAAATAATGTTTTGCATTGGGGGCACTGAGATGCTCTCCCAAAATCAAAAGCGGAACGTGCCATATTATTAGCGTCATTATTATCTTTAGTCTGTTTATAGGCTTCATGTGACTCTTTCTGTGCAGAGTTTGCCTGATAATGTGATTTATGTTTTTTGTATTGTGATCTACCTCGATTATTATTGCCTCTGTAATCATTATTGTTTCCTCTATTGTAACCTCTATTTGGGTTTGCGTCATAGTTCTCATGGTTACCATTATCATGTTCATTATAATGAGTATCTCTATAATTATGATCTTGTTGTCTCCATGACGGATAACTTGGATAGTTTCTATAATGACTTCCTCTGCGGAAATTCCTATAATTATGACCACCCCTGAATCGAGGGCTGTCAGCTCGTCTCCAGTTCTTCGCAGAAGAACCCTGAAATGATTGGTTACCTTGGTTTTGATAACTATTATGGTTACCCCTTTTATCAAACCTGTTTTGTGGTCCCTGAAATTTGTGTGAGTAATTAGGGTTGTATGGTGTTGCTGAAGCAACTGGCATACTTTCCTTAACCTTAGCATTGCTAAAAGCTACGTCTGGATGTGCAGTGACGTATCGGGTACAATATTCTTCCATTTCTTTTAGTGTCTTGGGTTTCCGCTCATGTAGGAATTCAAGGAATGGTTTATTTACACTTGACATAATCTTGTCTCTGAGCAACAAGTCCATAAGGGCTTCATATGTCTTTTCTGTTTTGGACAGCTCAATCCAACGATTAAATGTAAGACGTGTCCTTGCAATGAATTCTGAGAATTCTACCCCTGATTTAGGTACCATTTTCTTAAACAAAAGACGGTAACCTTCCTCTGTTAATTGATATTTTTTTTAACAAGGCTGCTCTGATAACATCATAATTATTCTGGTCAGCCTCTTCTACCAAGCTTAAACTAGTCAGAGTGTCACCTTTCAGTATCTCTGATAACTGATTAGCATATTGTGATCTATCCACATTATGATTTCGACAAGAACGTTCAAATCTATCTAGCCAAACTGTTATATCGTCACTGGATGGATTAAATGCTGGTAGCTTGATCTTGTAAATAAAAGGTTTAACATTACCACCAGATGACTGATTAACATTACTCATGTTTGTCAATTTCAATTTTTCTAACTCAAATGCTAACAGTTTTTCCTCATGTTCCCTTTTTGCCTTTCTCTCCTCGGCTTCAGCTTCTTTGTCTAATCTCTTTTGTTCAGCCTCAGCTTCTCTATCTAATCTCTTTTGTTCAGCTTCTCTGTCTAATCTCTTTTGTTCAGCCTCAGCTTCTCTATCTAATCTCTTTTGTTCAGCTTCTCTGTTTTGTTTTTCCATTTCCATTTGGAATCTCTTTTCCTCCACCTGCATCTGCAATTTCTTTTGTTCAAATTCTAATTCCAATCTTCTATCCTCAGCTTTCAGTTTATCAATTTCCAATTTTTGTGCTTTTTCATATTGACTGGTAGCATACTCCTCCAACTTATCACCAGTTTTGCCCAGGGATTTCCCTTGCACAATAAAGTAATCTAAAGTCGACATAATGTCTAACAATATGTGACTAATATCCCTGAAATAACAAATTAATTTATTTCAACCAAACAGGAGCAAGTTTTTAACAAAAACTTGTATAATCAGCTCCCTTAATTTCAATGTCTTTTGAAGACAAGTCTTTTGTAAGAACTTGTATGGTTATCCTATGATAACAATATCATCAGACATTTATATCATAAATTCAATCAAAATGTCAATAGTGTATGTCTAAGTATGTGTACCAATAGCAAACAAAACAATAACAATAATACGAAGACAAATATTCAAAACACTACGATAACATTCGCAGAAGTCAACTAAAAAAAACTAAACTGAAGGAAATCTCACAAAGGATGTGGTGATAACTGCGAAAATGTAAACAAAACAAATGACGTCACAGTGTAAAAACATAAAGGTGTATAGAACTGAATGACAGAAAAGAGTAGATCTACAAATACAAATAAATTTAATCAAAACTAAATAAATAATGTTACAAAAACAACGAAGAAAAAACACACCTCGTCACAACTAACACAAAATAGCAACAGTTGTCGCTTAGCAAATTTCACTATAGGAAATTTGCATAAACCCTACAGAACACTCTCAGTAGAAAACCTCTGTCACGTGGTATTTTCTAAAGGAGTCCCCGCCCAACCTGAATCCCGCAAAACATATACACAAAATATTACATGTAACACTTAAACATAAATATATATATTTCATGTAATGTAATGCAATGTGCTGCACAGAAGGCTCAGATGTTATTCTAATACAATAGCACTGCCACTTTAATAAATAATTACTTCTAAATTAAACTATTACAAAGTTCAATATAGAGCAGTACAGGAAGCTCCACCGATGAAAAATGTACTACTGATTCTGCTTCAGAAACTGTGGCGATGGTAAATCGGATTTCTGTTCTTCAAAACAGTAATGACAACGTTCATGACACATGGCCTTCTAAAAAGCAGTTTTGACCATCAACGCCGGGTACTTTACATTCTGCACAATAACGTCTGCATAGAAAATCAGAGTCTCACAGGCAACGCCGGGTACTTTGCAATTTGACGAAGGTAACGTCTATGTAGAGTCTCACCTCGTAAACCCACGTATTTGATCACCACTGTTACCAATCTGATGCAGGTGTGTGTTCAACTGATGTAAAAAGGCTGATATATATATACTGCTATGGTGGTAGTGGCTGGTGATGTATCGTGCTGTAATATAACTAATCGCGAATGTGTGACATGGTAGTTCGTCAAGGTGGACGTCTATGTATCAGTGCAGACTGGTATCACCACACGTAACGTACAAGAGTGTGTGTGGCATTCATCACCTTGAAGGATGTAGATGTGAAGTTGATGGGAGCATATGTTGTACTTGTTACAAATATGGAGTCAAAATATAGATAAACAGCTGTGTACGTTTTGATCATTTATTATGGTCACAGCAACAAGACGAAGACGACTCCATGTAAGTATGACACAGGAACATGGCGGATATGAAAACAGTTCACAACAATGGCATGTACATAAGTTCCAATAATTATCTGATTCTCAAAGTGTTGCAGCCTCCAAGATATCTCTCAGTCTACAACTAGCAGAAAAACCCCGTATTACACAACGGGTAAATACTGTATAAACATCCAACAGTTTCTTTCTGACTCATCAAAGTCATTCTTCTTAAGTCGACCTTCCAAACATGGCGGGCGACGAAATTAGCATAGTCCATCCCTCTAATCGGACGTATCGAAGATAGGCTGTCCTTTCGAAGATAGGCTTATACAACTCCCTTGTACATCAGGCGAGTTTTCATTTTCAAAGTTATAACTAATAACCCATTGTTCTTCCACTCCAGATAGTTATATATATTAGGCCTCTATCAAACAGTACACACTGTGGATTCCTCTTCTGTAGACATAAGTGTCTGAGTTCAAAATATACCGCCAATCATGCGGGTTATAGAAGATTATCTATTCTCATGGGTCTCTGTGTGTAAATTTAGAAAAACAGTCTTAGATGGCTCCAACGAGTGTAACAAGAGGAATGCTCTGCCTTCCAACCATTTGTGAGCTCTTGTCACTGGTTGACTCAAAAATATGATCCTTACAAAGGAAGTGTGAAAGTTTCGTAATATTACCTTGATACGAATTCCTAACACCACTT
Organism: Oreohelix idahoensis; assembly: GCA_024509875.1. Classification (NCBI taxonomy): domain Eukaryota; kingdom Metazoa; phylum Mollusca; class Gastropoda; order Stylommatophora; family Oreohelicidae; genus Oreohelix; species Oreohelix idahoensis. Next base: position 127,023 of record JAMPIV010013488.1, read on the forward strand.
AGAAGCAACTGTCGTCTTCCTGACGAACAGAAAATAACACAGGGGACTCTAAATACAGTGGAAGAGTTTCCATCCCCAAAAGGCAATGCAGAGAAACAATCAGACATTCCGTCTGACAGACCCAGAACAAAAAACACGGCCTCCCGCCGGAAATCTTCATAAAAAAACTCTCTTAGTTTGGACATGCACAGTTCGCATCCCCTCTGACCTATCCAGTCAGCTGTTGTCACCTTTTAAAGAGGAGTAACTACATATATACTTTCCCTCAAAGCAAAAGATGAGTATTCGCCCTTAGATTATGGTTCCAATGAAGAATACATTAGACCCAAAAATCTTATTCAACATATAACAAGCATACAGACAGACTACATTATCAGTTATGAAAAACTGCACGTAACACTTGCGTCTCCTCCACTCCTCTAACTTCGTCAACACTTTGCTTCCTCTCTACCTCTCCATGTCCCGCATCTCCACAACTTCTCTCAATCTCTCCACTCCTTACTCCTTCAATCGTTTGCATTGATTTTTCTCTATGTTCAATTTCTTCCTTTTTTGTGCTCTCTGAGTTTCTTTCAGTTTGTATGTCGCTACCTCGACCTTTACTTGTACCTTCTCCATCCTTATTTCTCGTCTTTTACTCCTCTCTACTACTAGATCGGTATCTCCTTCGATCTTTAGTAGTTTCTCTACTTCTAATACTGCTTCTATTCGTCTCCTCCTTCTTAGCTTCTCGGCTGTTGGATCGGTAATCCCTTCGATCCATATTCGTCCTTTTACTATCATTATTAACCTCTCGGCTCTTGGATCGGTAACCACGTCGATCCGTATGTGTTCTATTTCTCTGTGTATCTAGTCCCTCTGGACTCTTGGATTGGTAATTTCCTTCGACCCGTATCTCTTCTATCATCACTTCTATTTCTCAGCCTATCTCGGCTCTTAGATCGGAAATCCCCTCGATCTGTTTTACTTCTTCTTTCTATACCATTATCTCTCCTACTTTCCTTGCTGGCTCTAGTCTTGGGTCGGTATTCTCTTCGACCCGTATTCCTACTTGCCTCCTTAGTATCTCTACTCTCAGATCTCACATCCACCTGTTCTACCTGTCTCAACTTTTTGAGGCGCCTTCTATAATCTGATGAATTGTCTGTAGAGGCCTCACATCTTTTCGTCTTTTGTATACTCCCTTCCTCTATCTCTCTTCTATGGGATCTCCGTTTGCTATGTCTGTGACACTTGTCACTCTCCTCAGACGACGTACTGTCTGAGTCACTTGACATCGATACCTCTTCTGGAGTCCTTCTCTGTCTGCTCCTATTTTCTACATAATTAATCGTTTTCCGACCCTTTCCTCGTGTCGGTCTATCGTCCTCTTGTATTTCCCTGTGTCTGCCTCTCCACTTCGGGCGTACCTGCATCTGTGCTGTATTTCTTATTTTCGCGAGTGGCATATTGTATTCTGACAAATCGTCGGATGACGTATAATATCTCTTCTTTCCTCGTCTAATGTCTCTCGCCCTGTCCTCCTGATCGTCTGTTTGTGTATTTTCTTCCATCTCTTCTTCTTCCTGCTGATTTTCTTGTTGCCTCTCCGCTTCCTGCAACTGTCGTAATTGTTTCTCTTGCTCTGCTAATCTATTTTCTCTCTCCTGCAATCTCTGTACATATTCCATGAGCGGAATGTCCTCTTCGCTCTCCGAGTTATCTCTTACGTTTCTCAACCTCCTTAATTCTTCCGATAATGTTCTGTCAGCCTTTTCTCTCCCCGACGTTCCGACATGATCACGCTGTACATCTTCCTCTTCTTCCTCTATTTCTACCTCTGCTTTCTCTGTCTATTTCTCCCTGTATCCTGTTTCTTATTTTCCTCGCTTCCTCTCTCCCGTTCCTCATGTTTGTTTTGTGAATCATTAAAAATTCCAGATCTTTGGTTTGGGTTTTTAGGTTGTGTTTGTATCTCCACTCTAGTGATTATACGACTTCCACCTGCTCTTGGTGTGTATGACTCTTCTGGAGAACTTTCTTCTGATGTAGCCTCATCTGTGTCCTCTGGTACCACTATCCAATTATCTCCCCTGATGGACCAATCACTGTCTTTTTTTGTTGTTCTGTATGTACCGATGTTTATGGTTGTCTCTGTTTGTATATCGACACTAACCATCTTCTTATGCTTTCCTTCTGGTTTTTCTTCCTGTCTGGGTTGCACGTTATTCCCAGGGTTGTGCTGTGTCCTATCCGTATTCACTAAATTTACTTCTTGGTATCTGTTAACTTTCCTTCCTGATCTTATAGAACCTATGTGTGCCTTCCATCCATCCTCTGTCGTTATGAGACACCCTTGTCCATTCTTTAATGCCACGTTGTTTATCTCCCATATCTTTCTGCTGCTGATCTCGGCAATGAAATTTCTTACTGACATTCTTGTCCTTCTCCTATTCAGGCTATTCCAATATCCTGATCTTTGTTTGTTGAAACTTGGGAGTATGTTTTCATTTGTATGTTGTCTCTTAGTATCCGCCACTCTTCCATGCATTTTGTCTTGTTGTATTGTCCTTTGTTGAACTCTGTCCCTACACATAGCCTATCGCTGACTATGATAACTACCCATATGTGTAGCCCTACTGCTTATTTGTAAGAGCCAGGTCTTACATTCAGTAGATTTACCTGAAAATGTGTCAACATTTCCCTTAACATTGGTAAGTTTACTGTTTTTGTCTAACCTACCCAATGTCTCAGATAGCTGACGTAATACACCTACAGTTTCTGTTCCTTGTTGTTCCATCTTAGCCCTGAAAACCAAAAAAAAATTATGTTAGTGGGACTTCTTGGGGCTCTGAAAAAAATTTCTCTGGTTAATTATCTTGATGTTGTAACAAAACAATTGTTATTCACGTAAAATCTCTATCATAGAAATATCAAGGAAATTACAATACATTCATAAGTTCAAAGTTATACATAAACAATAATTCTCAATAATATCTAACTAACTAACTACACTGTATCCAGACGTTGGTTGCTGATGAATGTTTCTTTACTGGACTGCTGACTTGAATGTGCACACTTTGTTTCGTTCTTTCTTCCTTGTTGTCGTCTGTGTTATGAGCGGCTGTTGTTGATACTTGCTACACTGTTCACATAAGGATCACTCTGGTGTGATGATGTTTGACCCGTACCCGACTGTGGAATTAAGTTGTAAAAAGAATGTATCTTCGTCACCGTTGACTTGAGTCCCTTCGTTGACCTTGTCACGCTCGGCTGCTCTTCATAAGTCTCGGCACGTAACTGTCTTGTTTTCTTCAATGTTGACTTGAATTCATGCTTCGTTGATCTCGACGTTGTTTTTTTTTCAATCGCCTGCGTTTTGATAAACACACTGTTTTGTAACACACGTAATCTTCCCACAAGTGGTCACTGGCACCAAAACGCGAAGTCTGATCACCACTCTATGTTCTTGGTTTTGTTGTTATTAAGTTATCGTCTTGACACTACTGAGTGTACGTTCTTGTACTTAAATGATGACCGTAATGTCCCTGTCTTATGTTCGCTGGCTGTGAATATATGTGTCGTACAATGGTGGCTTATCTTGTTCCTGTGTCTACTGAATGAACTTACATGATCAGACACTTTAATGTCTTGAATAACTTGACGACTCAAATCTGACACCAAACATTCTTTATTTGTTGTCAACAACACATTCACAATGGCTACCTCTGAGCCTGATTATCAATAAATATATATATGAGACTTCATTGTTGACATCTCTACCTCACGGCTGCACTGGTCAGGAGCTATCATTATTTATCTCTGGATTAACTCAAGTTCTCTGCTGTCTACTTTGGTTCTCTATTTTCCCATCTTTTCATATACAACTGCTGTTCTCAATCTACGAAAAATTAAGCTTCGAAGTATTGTCTGGTTAAACTCCAGTGCTGGTAACTTATTCTTAGCTATAAACTGTTCCTAGTAAATTGTCTACACGTCCGACACTGGACTACAGTTCTAACACTTTTCTTTGCCTATCTACGCTCGTTTAAATATGCGAGTGTTTACATACCAGGATGAACTGCTGGCGATATATGCTGAACATATCTTGACATGATTAGTAGAATTCTTTCATTAGTCTTCTCTTCTTCTCTTCTCTGCACATTGCAGCAGTACCATAACTTGGTATCTGGTCGATGTTGTTAGTCTAACGCTAACCTGTTCTCAGCTGACGACCATTTTAAGAGTGATCTCTGCTTTTCCCTCAGCTCACTTATTTCTCGTGCTCCGGTGACGTCAGAGCTAAGTCTTACTACTCATAAATTATTCTTACTTAGTCATATCTCAGTTCTTTCCCTTTCCTATCACACTAGTTTGTGATGATTTATGGCAGAAATAAGTTGACTAGTATTTAAGTTATTCATTTCCAAAAGCTTATCCAGGTTTTCTTTGACCTGCTCACTTTTCTCTTCCCTTGTGAGTTTCCAGACATGGGCGTTGGCTATATTGGCAGGATGTCCAGAGGTTATGATATATACATCTTTGCATAGATAAATTACAATTGCAGCAAAACTGCTTAAAACATAATAATCATCATTTCCCTTTTTTGCTCCCTGTGGAACATGAGCCACCATTATAGTTGGTCTTCTTAAAGGAAGCCTGCACCAAAGCATTTGTGTGCTCTTGCAACAGAGGTTTCTGTATCAGTTTGTTTTACACCATGAGGTTGCCAGTTGTTTTACACCATGAGGTTGCCAGTTGTTTTACACCATGAGGTTGCCAGCTGTTTTACAACATGAGGTTGCCAGTTGTTTTACACCATGAGGTTGCCACATTGTTTTACACCATGAGGTTGCCAGTTGTTTTACAACATGAGGTTGCCAGTTGTTTTACAACATGAGGTTGCCAGTTGTTTTACACCATGAGGTTGCCAGTTGTTTTACACCATGAGGTTGCCAGTTGTTTTACACCATGAGGTTGCCAGTTGTTTTACACCATGAGGTTGCCAGTTGTTTTACATGAGGTTGCCAGTTGTTATACACCATGAGGTTGCCAGTTGTTTTACACCATGAGGTTGCCAGTTGTTTTACACCATGAGGTTGCCAGTTGTTTTACAACATGAGGTTGCCAGTTGTTTTACATGAGGTTGCCAGTTGTTTTACAACATGAGGTTGCCAGTTGTTTTACACCACGAGGTTGCCAGTTGTTTTACACCATGAGGTTGCCAGTTGTTTTACAACATGAGGTTGCCAGTTGTTTTACAACATGAGGTTGCCAGTTGTTTTACACCATGAGGTTGCCAGTTGTTTTACACCATGAGGTTGCCAGTTGTTTTACAACATGAGGTTGCCAGTTGTTTTACAACATGAGGTTGCCAGTTGTTTTACAACATGAGGTTGCCAGTTGTTTTACAACATGAGGTTGCCAGTTGTTTTACAACATGAGGTTGCCAGTTGTTTTACAACATGAGGTTGCCAGTTGTTTTACAACATGAGGTTGCCAGTTGTTTTACAACATGAGGTTGCCAGTTGTTTTACAACATGAGGTTGCCAGTTGTTTTACACCATGAGGTTGCCAGTTGTTTTACACCATGAGGTTGCCAGTTGTTTTACAACATGAGGTTGCCAGTTGTTTTACACCATGAGGTTGCCAGTTGTTTTACACCATGAGGTTGCCAGTTGTTTTACACCATGAGGTTGCCAGTTGTTTTACACCATGAGGTTGCCAGTTGTTTTACACCATGAGGTTGCCAGTTGTTTTACACCATGAGGTTGCCGGTTGTTTTACAACATGAGGTTGCCAGTTGTTTTACACCATGAGGTTGCCAGTTGTTTTACACCATGAGGTTTGCAGTTGTTTTACACCATGAGGTTGCCAGTTGTTTTACACTACCCCATATTAATTGTCTCTTACAACAAGTATGAGGAACCTTAGTCCTATTCTTTCTTTGTCTAAAAAAATTATTATTAACGTAAGATAGTCTGCCAGCGTCTGCTGGGAGGACAATATTAGACAATCTTTGAAGAACTGAGGACTAGAATGGAACCAGACCAGGAGGAAGTCAGCCGATAGGATAGTCTGGCGCTCTCTCTTCCAAACCTCTACACCTCATGGTAGAAGGGGAATAACTAAGTAAGTAAGATAGTCTGAATATCTGTTTCACAGAAGAGCAATACAGCAGACATTGTATTTCAGTGGGGAAAATCTTCATTAGTCACAATGACAAACAAGGAGACACAGAGAAGGTAGATAGTTAATTTATCTCCTCTGTGTTCATTGTTTGTCGTGATTATTGAACGGTTGTTTCTCTGAAACATCCAGTGTTTCTCTCTGAAACATCTAGTGTTTCTCTATGAAACATCCAGTGTTTCTCTCTGAAACATCCAGTGTTTCTCTCTGAAACATCCAGTGTTTCTTTCTGAAACATCCAGTGTTTCTTTCTGAAACATCCAGTGTTTCTTTTGTAATGCTCTTTTATGAAACTTACATAGCTATCAATTTCTACTTGCGCTCATGTATATTTAGCCACATTAATTGTTATGCGGCTCTCTCCCGCAGATCTGTGTTTCTTATTACTTCTGGTCTTCTGATGTGAAGTATGCAATAGAGATGTATGTTAGTAAAGGTCTGGTTTAAACATTATATTCTTGGTAATATGTTGTGTTTCCAAATGAGAGACTTCATTTTAGTAGTAGGCAATAGAGACCGCAGTCAGCGACTCATAGCTTGACTGCCTGCGTCAGGACCAGCGAACCAGAGCTGGTCAAGACCGCACTCCACCTCCACGTGGTGGTCCTGGAAACAGTCTGCAGCTGTGCAGGCTGGCTGAGCGAGTGTGGATCGAAATGGGAAGGCAAACCCGGTCCTAAAAAATGCCGTGCAGAAGTCGGATGTGTCGACCGAAAGGTGCAGATACCACAGCTACGTTGTAAACAGACACAACGCAACCACCGTCCTTTTCAGGGCGAACGAAGAAGAAGAAGAAGATTTTAGTTTGTTTATTGTTTTTTTTTTATTTTTTATTGTTTGTTTGTTTCTTGGAAAAGGGAGGTCACACACAAAAGCATTCATAAAAATTTAGTTTTGATGTACTCTATTTGGACTGAGTGGAGGGGGGAAGAAGGTACTAAATTTGGGATTGGAAACCTGACTTTATTTACTCGAATTAGTACACCACATTTCCTAATTATAACCCGTCAAAGGTTGAATGGGTTTATACTTTTTTTTTTTAATGTGTTTCTAAAATTGTACATTTGTGTTCAACGGCCAAATTTAGTTTCCTTGGAGATAGTTCCAGAAATAATGAGCAGAAAGAATTGAAAGTTAATTTAACTTTGTTAATCCTTCCTGGCACCAACATCCCTATTTGCTCCTACCTCTCTGTCAGTGGTATTTCTCAAATACATGAAGCTATACACTTCTATACTTATCTGAGAAATATGTCTTTACAGAATCTTATTTTCTTATTCATTTATTCTAATTTTCTTTGTTGTATTCTTATTGTGATATAGTTCTCTTTTTGAAACTTCTGCTAATAGTCTTTCTAGTATTTTCCTGCATGTCTTACTAGTTTATCTGACAAAATACATAAGGGCATTTGCAGAATTAAAATCCTCTAGTTGTTTCTCATATGTCTAGTGTTATTCCTTGTTTCCTACCTTCTGTAGTTCACTGCATTTCCCAGCTAGTTCATATAACGAGAATCACCAGAGATAGCAGACATCCCATTGTGATTCTGTTTTGATTGTGTACAACTCTGTAAAAGTTTGCCTTTGTAGTTGTTCTGCAGGTGACCTCTTTATAGAATTCTTGTGATGTTTTAATAAATATTTGTGGTATGTCATAGTGCCTGAGTATTTTCCATATAACAAGGCATAAAATGATATATAATTCTTTCAGTAGAAAGTGTTTGCCATTTAACTGATGTTTGATAATTTTGGACATGTTTAGTGGAGTTAATTTTTTTAATATTCTTATTTGTGAATTGTATTTTGGGATGTATATTGTCCATATCATTAAATGTACTTGCTGATGTTTAATTATTAATAATTTTAACATTTTTAGATCTTTGCATTTAAAGGAATATATTCTGTTTACAGATTATTTTTATATTTCAGTATGACTATATGTTAGCTTAGCAAATTTTTGTGTTGCAATAAAATGTATTATTTGTATACAAAAATCTTAATTATGAGTTTATGTATACTATTTCTAAGAAGTGGTCCATAGTCTTCACTGGACAATCAAAGAGTGCCCATGGCACAAGAAAGGTTAAGAATCCCTGTTCTACAGCTATGACTTGCTGAAAACCCCTCATGTCTCATCTCTGTGACTAGATCATTATATTTGGCCAACATGAGAGCATGCTGTTCATCTAGTCTGGACTCAGATGGAACTATCAGCTCACTCATGAAGATATGGTGTAATGATGGGAAGTGCAGCACTATATCTCGTCGCCATGCAGTGCCACAACTGATAACCCTGGTGGCATGCCTAACAGTTTAACTTGACCTTTTTCTGTGCTTCTATTGTGCTTATGCTTATTCCATATGTAAGCAGTGGCCATAGTAGTCTAAGGAACAGCCTGAGTTGGAGGCAACATGTGTTGAATTTTCTTGTGAGCCTGCTTTGCTCAATGATCTGTAGATCTCTATCTGTCATCCTTCAGATTTGTTGTACAAATCAGATTTGTCTTTTAGTGAGGCTTTATGGCATGAGAGCCGGCGAGATGGAGGTGCCTTAATCTCTCCCCTCCCCACTACCTTGGGGGTGAGAATGTTTAGTTAGAGGCTAGCAGAGATTCTTACCGTACATAAATAGGCAGAGAAGTAGAGGAGAACCCTCTCATATTGCCCACAGTGCAGTCATGGATCAAAGCATTTCTTTATGAAAGAGAACGATGTTAATTCCTGTGTGCATATCAGGGCCCAAAGGGGGGCACAAAAATAGAAGCATATACCAGGCATGTCCAAGCATATAACATGCGACTAAGGAGGGATGGCTTGGGGCCAACAATCCGATCCTAAAGAAACTAAAAGTCGCAAACAAAAATTAACAAGTTATTCAAGGCAGGTAATTCAAATCAGTCATCCAAGGTGGAAAAGGGTCCTCTACAGTTCAGGGGGGAAAAAAGCTGAAAGGAATCTGGGATGCTGCTGACCCACATTTCACTTAGGAACATCTCTAGATTTGGTGCCTTAATTGTTCCGAACAAAGAAAAAATGCACAGGTGGCAGCAGAAATAAAGAAAAGTAACAAATTTTCATTATGGAACTGTGCGAACCTGATGGAAATGAAATCGAAAAGAAGAAATTGAACACAAGAAATAGTGTTTATCCACGAAAACATGAAGAGAAGCGCTAATGCTGTCAAGGTAGCACACAATACATTTATAGAATGGGGAGCAACCTAATAGGAAAGTTTGAGTAGATAAAGCAAGGTGCCGTTGATGTTGTTGCTGTTTTACTAGGGCAGCTGGGCTTATCACAGCCAATGCCAAGTTGAAGAATTTGCACATATTTTGTAGCTGTTGAGTGGTGCTGTATGTAGCGTTTGTGATTGTTGAGGAGTGTAGTTTCTGACTTTGTTTGACCATTTTTTTTTTAAACTCAAGACTTGAAGTTAAGAACTAGGTATATTTAATTCAATGTACTATTGCAAAATAACATTCAGACCCACCTGCTGCCTATACTTATTCAGTCTATCTGTTTTTCTTGGATGTGTTGATGTGACGCTCATTTTAGGTCTAGCTAACTAGAGCACAATTGTATTCCATGATTTATTCTTTGTAACAAGTATGTCCTTCCATTATTACATCTTGTTTCCAAAAGTAAACTGCATTTTCAGTCATTTTATCAAAGCCAGCTTGAGGAGAACTCGCAGTATTACGATTTGACTTGAAATGTTATCGTTGCTTTCAGCATATAGACTTCAACACTGACCATTTGAAACAATTTCAAAGACACGTGCGCATCACTGATTAACCCCTCTTTCTAAGCACTGTATTATAATTATACATTTCGCTTTCATGATATCGTGTTAATGGGGTTAACTATAGCCTGCTGGGAGATAAGAATTGTGTATTCAGATTTGGAAACACTTGAAAATTAATATTTTGTGAAGTCATTCCGATCTTGCTTTCTTCTTCTTCTTTCGTTCGCTTGAACTATTTTATCTATATCTGCAATGTTGTTTCTTGTATAAACTTCACTGTCTTTTGTAGTTCATACAGAGGTCCATATAGTTTTGTTTCCAGTGTTGTTTCTCTGGGCCAGTGGGTTTGCCTCAATATATCATATTCGGGGCAATCTTGAAGTACGTGCTCCGCAGTCTGGGGTACCTGTCCACATGTACACATGGCTGAATTGCCAATCTTGAATTTTGTATACATGTGGCTGCGGAGGCGGTTGTGTCCTGTTCTGAGGCGCAGAATGACAATTTGTTCTGATCTGTTCATAGCTTGGTAGTCATCCTGTGTTGGTGTTGGTGGCTTTCTGATGGATTTGATCATCTTTTTTCTTCTGATGGTACGTAACTGGTACATCCGGCTTCTCATCTGCAGCACCTTCTTTAGCCAGGCCGTCTGCTCTCTCGTTTCCTGGTATTCCACAATGAGACGGTATCCACTGCATGGCGACCCTGCGCTGGTTGCACAGTTCAGAAAGTAGGGCTTGTATACCTGGCAATTTTCTGGACTGAAGTGCTTGGAGTGCTGATCTTGCAATCTTGCTTTCAACTTCATATCCTGTGCCTATTTTCAGACCACTTATTTATCCAGTTCGCGTGTGTGCCATTGGAGTGAAAGTAGTGTCTATAACAATTCTGTACACAAAAATAATTTTAATAACTAATTTAAGTTTGGCATATCGGCTCAAGATGTCCTCTCATTGGATTGAGACTACCTTTCTTAATTTGTAATTATGTAGCCTTGGAAATGTGCGTCTCAGGTATCGAAAACAACAAATTCTTAACCTAAAACAAGCGAAGAAAGAAAGAAAACTATGTACGAGAGTTGAAATCTGTAAGCAGAGCTAGTTTAACACCTTTCGACCCCATGAGCCGTACAGTGCGCCACGATATACTATACCATTCTGCCTCAGGCAGCTTAGTACGCCCGTTTGTTTATAAGGTTTGCTCATGTCTGCACTTTACTCGATGTAAACAAATGTTATTGTTTCACTTACAACTAAAAACATCTCAGTATATTCGGCAATGTGCAATAATTTATGTATATTAGACGATATTCTCTCACGAATGTCTATGTTTATTGCTTCTATTAAAATTTCCTGTGGTAACATTATATTCATAAACCTAAATAGTGTCTGGGACACAAAGAGTTCAGGCATATTAGAGCACCTGTGTATAACAAGTGACAGGCCATAAACATTCAGAATAACAAATTTGAGGTATGATTAAATGTGCAGGTTGCAATATTCGTGCTTCTAGTGTATACAAAATGACACACTTTAAATATACTCAAGTGAGCATGCTCTCCTTACTGTGTAAAGTAGAAAAAAAGGGCTGAAACACTTGTCTGACAGAAGGGGCCCACTTCTGATGATCAGATTGCCTCCTGTTGTAACACTCTGTATAGAGTTTTCTATCAAATCATACTACAGTAATTGCATACATCGTGACAGCTAAGTTTTTACATTTTAAAATAAAATCGGCCTTATGTGAGCCCTCAGAACAAAAGTGAGACGAGGGTCGCCGCAGTTGCAGTGACTACAATAAGCTTAAACAGGTTATATCTGTAAGGTTACTCCAGGGATTTTGAAGAGGTTTGGAATAATTTGTTGAGTCTTCATTGTAGGCTTTAATGAACACTGTCCCAAACTATTAGTGGACCATAAGGTTTTTTTTTTATATTTGGACAAACGCCCTAATATAACCGACGGACCTTGCGTCTTTGCGAGCCTGGCCAAAACTAAGCAAAACTCAAATATATATATATATATTATATATATATATATATATATATATATATATATATATATATATATATATATATATATATATATATATATATATATATATATATATATATATATATATATTATATATATATATATATATATATATATATATATATATGCATACCTCGCTTTATTGCGCTTCGCAGATATTGCGCCTTTTTTTCTTCAAATTATTCATGTTTATTTATTAGAACGTGCCTTATTCTTCCTATAGATTTTGGCTCAGGTGTTGAAGATTTGCATTTTTTTTTTAGCAATAAAGTATTTTTAATTTTACAGTACATTTTTTTTTTTGAGCTAGCGCTATTGCGCACTTAATAGACATCATAGTGTAAACATGATTTTAGGCTTTTATATGCACTGGGAAGCCAAAAAAAATGGGTATGACCCGCTTTACTGTGATATCGCTTTATTGCGGTGGTCTGGAACCGAACCCGCAATATCTCCGAGGTATGTATATATATATATATACCAAAGGTTGTTATAGCCGAAAGTTGTAGAGAGGATAAGCTCTCACTGCAAATAAATGCTTCTATGACACGCGCCTCAAATAGCCTCTAACAGCCAAGCCGAGCTCCCAGCCTTCAGGTGTAGCTCAATTTGAGCCCTCCGTAACTGTTTCCACTGACGGGAGAAGGGGCGAAGGCGATTCGCTGGCGCCTAAAAACCAGCAGCCTCGGGCAGATAGGACTCGTGATCCTTGGTTGATAGCCTATCTAAGAAAAGGTAAAACTCTGAATTCAAACCACCGCTGCCTTGCGGGAATATCCGTTGATAGGAAAGGCTTCGGGAGTAAACCCTGAGGATAAATCCGGAGTCAGAGTCCCCTAGGCAGTCTAATGTTGATTCGACATTATTCTGGCAACTCCTGTGACGTGGCTGGCACCAAACTGTATCGGCTACTGCCGTTGCTTTGGATCTACCGGGTGCATAGAGAGGGGGAACATGCTGCATGGGCAACAGCTTGATCTCCATTTAACTGTGCCCAAGCTCGCGCCCTGGAGAGGACACTCCAGCTTCACCCTTAGTAATTGCAATAACTACAGAGGCATCTCTATTGTTAGTAAGGTTTTTGCCAGAGTCATCTTAATGCGACTACACAAGTTAGCTGAGCGCATATATCCAGAGTGACAGTGTGGATTCCGAGCTGGTCGTTCAACAACAGAGATGATCTTTTCTCTCCGCCAGCTTCAGGAAAAATCAAGAGAGCAGAAAAGGCCTTTATATATCGCCTTTATAGACCTCACAAAGGCATTTGACCTGGTTAGATGGGATGTACTCTTCAAAATCCTCCTGAAAATAGGCTGCCCTGCTAAATTGCTGGAAATGATAAAGTCATTCCATGAAGGCAACAGTCCAATATGCTGAAAGAACATCACAGCCCTTTGACATACGCTGTGGCGTTAAACAAGGCTGCGTTCTGGCTCCAACCCTCTTTTCCTTACTCATGAAACATGCATTCAGAGATGCAACTGAAGGAATATGCCTTCACACTAGGTCAGATGGCAACAACAAAAATCAAAAGGGTCACTATAAGAGACTTGTTATTCGCTGATGACGCTGCAGTCGTCACTCAAAGCCAACAGGAGCTTCAGAGCTTGACGAATCGCTTCACCCAAGCATGCAAGGACTTTGGCCTCACAATAAGTCTAGAGAAAACAAATGTGCTGAGTCAGGATGTGGGTGCTGCACTAGTTATCACTATCGATAACTATGAATTGGCAGTGGTGCACCACTTCACATACCTGGGGTCTGTAGTGGTTTTTGATGTTATTGTATGGTTGCTATGTTACCTAGTGTACTGGATGAGGTCAGCTGTGAAGGCTCCTGAAGATAAAAGTTTATGTGAGTTACAGAATGCCTTTCTGCTACCACTTATGACCTCAAACAGACTTATTCTGCTATTATGTATGTTAGCTACGTTTAATGTCTAGGGTAATGAAATGTGATGTGTAGGTAATTAAATACACTGACACACACATGTAAACACTAATTCTAATAATAATAATAAGCTCTATGATCAAATCAACTAACACTGACTTTAGAAGTTAAATTTTATAATTTTTTTGAATTTATTTAGTCCTGAACCAAATTTTCTTCTGGTCAGGACGTATGAAACAATATGTATTTATCAATAAAAGTGCATATATATATATTGCATAATCAAATGAAAATTTTGTACATAGATATATGGTTACATTGGTTAATATTAACACTAACTACAGTGTCTTTGGAAAACTAGCACTGGATGTCTAGTCGGGGTGGTGTCATCATACCCGATCTCTGTTTACACGAGTCATTGTCTTTGAAATATTGAACTGAAGTATAGTTTTTATACACTAGGATTTTGTTTATTTATTTATTTATTTATTTGTGGAAAGTTTGATGAATCCACAACAGGCCAGGTATTCAACTTATCTGGCCTGTGACGATGCAGTAAAGAATTCAAGTGGCCCACTCTTCACAAGTGCTGGAGTAAAATGATAGGCTTCTTAGGCATCCACTCTTGGACCTCTTCAAGCATCTGGCACTAGCGTAGTGCCAGACCAGAAACTCTGAAACCAAAATTTGTGCCATGTGTCAACACACTGCCTACTGCACCATTTTTACACATAACAACGAAAAAACATTACAAAGATCGGGTCAGATCTCTCTGACTGACTAAGCACATCTCACCCAGGCGGTATCAAATAGCACCAGTTTCCCATGACTGCATTGCATCCGAAATATGTTCATAAGTCTCCTTTTCCATCCAATAAGGTGGGTGATATGTTCCCACTGATCTCAAATATAGATCTGTCTTCTATAGTCTTGGATATGTTTTCCTATATTATTTGTTTGCCTCTAGGCCCTGAACTGTCGCTGGGGACCTAGAATAAGCACTCACTTGTCGTAATCATTTTTCATGACATGGCAGTATCAATCACTCAAAATATTAAATGTTAAATAAAAGGGTTAATGAATTTTTCTCCTTACCACAATTCAAAATTGAAAACACAGTTACGTTGTACTAGCAAAACTCAGCTGAGCTGCTGGCTAGATTATGGCGTCCCACTGATAATATATAATATCTCCTGGAAATCACTCTTCTAGCATTAACGAACTGTGCATCTGGACAGTCTTCTACAAAATGGCAATTGCCTCTACTGTTTTTTCTACAATATAAAAGCTTCTGTCCAATCAGCAGACTTCCCCACTACGATTCAAATATTTAAACTACAATGTCAAATTTAGGTCCAGTTTCTGTCTAGTGTGTAATATTTGTATGTCGGTCTGTCCGTCCCAACTTGGTTTTTCCCAAAATTACACTTGTTTTTAGACAAAACTACAAAAAAACTACACAAATTTTTCCCCACTTACTTACATGATTTCGAGGCAAAGTTATTTTTAGCTTTGTCGTAGATTTTCGATAGGGGAATTAAGACTTGGGTTGGTCCCTTCTGAATAGCTTGGAATGAGTGAGAGTCACAGTGTGAGGTAGTAAAAGAAATAGATTCCACGAGTGAGATGATAGAATGTGATATAGAGGCTGTCTCTGAAAGCGGAAAAAATTCTTCTCCCTCTCACCTATCTTCTACGACAACTTTACAGCGTCAGACAGTCTACACACAGATATATATATTACATATATTTCTATCTGCTCACGGGCACGCACATACACGTGACGACAGTTAAACACACAGACGTGGGAAATCTATAACAATGAATATATATATTAGAACGAGCTGACCAACGCACTGATTTAGTTCAAGAGAGATTTTTATTATTATCATCTAAAAAAATCTTCTCACAACACCAAAAAAATACATCAAGGAAAAACATATACAAATAGTCATAAAATTCAAGAAAATGCTATGAGGATGATAGCCCGTTAGGATCTTACTCTAGGTTTAGCCCACAGCCCCGTTAAGAGAACAGATGATGGCCCAAAGAGTTATAGATACATAGGGTTGAGTCTAAGAGGTTTCTTTCTTTCTCGTAAATGTATGAACAGAGTTGGATAATCTGATTTAGCCTAAGAAAAAGAAACTCTAGCATTTGTAACAAATTCTGCAGATTTAAAAATTTAAGATAGCAAATGGGTGACAATAATACACCGGTAAAATAACACTCTGGCCTGTGTACTCTCATTCATTCAGCCATGGCCTTGCTCACACATATATACTCACAATTTTGCTCGCTGCCTCTGGGAACATAATAATTCTAGGACCTTCACACAGACCCGAAAATGCAGTCATCGACCAAGAAATCCCCAGTTCCAAAAGACGTACTGAACTCTCTGTCTCAGGGAACGATTCCTTGGGTGTTCTTATTTTTCGGGTGTCTGTTAAGTCACATAAAATTTGTCCAGGCACGAAAGTTAGCAGAGCACAATGTCATTAGCTTTGGTTTCTAGAATTTAAGGAATGTCAGATCGGTGTCTACTTTCAGGAAGGTATTATATTTGGTCACCACAATACTAGTCAAAAACTCTGTCGGAATGTTAATGTTATTCTTGTAACTATTCTCGCCGCCAGGCAGCATGTACATTTAAATTTGTGGAGCAATATGAACTGGCTCAAAAGCCCAATATATATTTCTAGTCTTTAGAAACCGTTAGTGGGAGTCGTATTACTGTCTCTCTCTGGTGGCATATGCACTGTCAGACCAGTGTTACTTGAAAATAAAACCCACGTGGTTAAAGATAGGAAATGTCTATGCTTCTCACAAATATGTCTCTCATGCTACTAAATGCTGGCAAGTTCTGGGTTACCCCAGTAATCACTGAATGAAGAAAAACGACATATAATATAATATACAGAATATGTACTCGTTATAACTTTACATTTTAAACGGCAAGCCTACAACTTGACTTATTATTTAAAACTTCCCGTGAAGTAAGTTATATAAAAATCGATCATCAGGAATTAGGAATATCTGCGTATTCCGTCAATATTCACTGATGTCGCATCTAGCGTTTATCAGTTAGTTTAGAAAAATATGATCTCGTCTGATTACTTAGCAGTAAAATTAACTTCATTATAGCTACATTATTGTTTAATGCTAGAAATTATAATTTATACTGCTTTCCACTGAAACACGTCACTAGAAAATAATACAGACTTTATAAATTTGGCACTCTGCGCAAAATCTAGTAAAATGAAATCGGCGATTTAACACTTTATCACTTCACAAAATACTAGAGATCTATTATATATATTATTTTACCTCAAACACAGAAATACTAAGAACTTAAACCACTTCGACCAAACTAAAGGCCATCTCTATTAACAGAGATATTTTAGAAATCGAACGAAGGCTAGTTCGTTCTTTACTGCGAAGTTACTGAGTGAAATGAAAAATCAGATTACAGCTCCTGGGTGGATATTTGAAAACAGGGGCAAACAATCCCATATTTTCTCAAACTCCGAAATCATCTCCCCTTTTACGTGTCAACGCCTACGTCAGCTTAACGCGTGTCGTAACTGCCACCAGTGACCGAGAAATGCGCGTGACAGTTGCAAATCTCAGACAACCGTCTACAACTGCGTCGTAGAGATGTCAGTAATCACGCCTTTCCTGAGCGCTCAGCCGAAAAACCCGCGCGTGACAGGTGTAAATGTAGACATAAAGTCTGCTCTTAGTCTGGGTATGAAACATAATCACACCTTTCGTCTACTGACATCTATGTAATAGAATGCTAGTGCGATTCTCAGTTTTGAGAAGCGAAACAGGTAAAGTTTAAGAATAGTATGAAAATATATTTCGCAAACGAATGGATGCAAAATATACAGGAAAAGGAAAAAAAAAGATAACAATATTAAAGAATTCGGTGAAAGAATAGGAAGACGCTATAGGCAATTTAATGATCAAAACCTACGTGACAGGACGTCCCCCCTTAAGATATGGAAGCACTCCATGTCTACGTTATGGAATTAAATTTCCTATAACCGTAGCTTCGGGGTGTCTGTCTTCTTCCTTCTCATCTTCCCCCTCCATCTCTCTCCAATTCCTACTCAAGTCTACTCTCCACACCTAAGCCTACCTTGCCGTTGGTTGGAGAGCTTGAGTGCCTCAATGATCCTGGGAGCTATGCCGGCGGGAGTTTTACTCCTGGCAGGGTCACCCAAGCCGGACAGGTCCTTGGTGAGGGGCCAGACAAAGGGGCTGTGGAGTTGGTGGAACCCTATAGGTGTAGATGCAGAACCCACCGGCGAGTGGTACAAGCTCTGGTCTGCACCAATCCACCCCCACTTCATGGGTTAAATGCTTTCTTGCCTCATTCTTCGCTGTTTGTCTCCTATCCAATAATCCCCATGGATGACGAAGAGATGCAGGCCAGCGGACATTGCACCTTTGTCCCTCTGTGACAGCCTCCTAGGTGGCGGGGAACGCCAGATATACCATCACTGCAGAAGGGTTGGCAAAGCTGACTGAAGAATGATGAATTAGCTGACCCAGATGTATATGCTATTTTTCTGGCAGGACGTGACGATCCTGGGATACTGATACACTGGACTGCCTCCCTTCGGGGATACTGAAAAATGCATCCATACCCCCCCCCCTGAAATCATGAACATGCCTCTAAGACAACAGACTCTATACGAGCTCGGGTGTCGCCTCGGTTATCAAGGCCCGCGCTGCCCTTCGGTACCTGGGGAGGGTAGTGAAAAGTATACTACCAGTAATAATAATAATATATGTAACACAGACTCACTACGCATCCTCCAACTCAACATATCAGGAATCCGAAACAAAATACTTGAACTAACCAAGCTTCTACTGGACCTAAAAATCCATGTTGCAGTTATCCAAGAAGCAATGCTACCAAAAGACACCTCCTTCCATATCACAGGCTATACAGTGTACCAGTGCAAGTGTATAAAATGTCAAGGATTAGTGACACTTATCCGGAATGATACACAGGCTGAGGTTTCTGCTCTTGAAACCAATGACGAAACAGATCTACAGGAAGTGATAGTCTGGAGTGGTGGAAAGCCATTGAAAATCATTAACATTTACAACCCGCCAAAAACACACCTTGCTCTGAAGCCTTTCCAGACCACGGACTTGAGGAGAATGATCATTGCTGGTGACATGAATGGTCATTCACCTCTGTGGGGCTACACAGACAGGAACCCAACAGGAATAGCTATAGAAGAACTCACTAACACTACCACACTCATCCTACTGCAGAATGCTCACACCCCACCGACATTGCTCCACCGCGCCAGTGGAACAAAAAGCAGACCAGATCTCACCCTAGTAACAGCAGATATCCACCCACATTGCTCAGTTAGAGTGCTCGACGACATCGGAAGTGACCACAGACCCATCCTCCTTGAGATCACAAACACCAGGGAAATAAAAAGAAATTGCTTAACATCACCCCCATGGAACTACAAAAAGGCAGACTGGCATTTCTTCAGGAGACAAGTACGACAACAATTCGAGGCCATCGACATGACGCTAGACATAGACAAGGTATATAGTAAAATCACTACAGCACTACTGCAGTCTGCTAAAGAAGCCATTCCACGAGGATGTAGGAGAAAGTTTAAACCTTACTGGAGTACAGAACTGGAGGCTGCTGTAAACGAGAGGAAAAAAGCAAGACGGCAAGCTGAGAAACACCCAACCCCTGCCAACAAAGCAAATTATAACCGCCTAACTGCAAAAGTTAAACGTCTGAGCAAAAAAGCAAAAAGAGAAACATGGGTTAAGAAATGTGGAGAGTTAAACTTGCGGAAAGACGGAAAGAAAGCATGGTGCCTCATATCAAATCTCTCAGGAATTAAAAGAAAGAAAAACCCTGAACCCATCATTACAAGCACTGAACCACCACTAACAAGGGATGCACAGAAAGCAGAAGCCTTCAATAAGCACTTTGCTAACGTAAACCTCTCCACATGTAAGCCTACCTTGCCGTGGTTGGAGAGCTTGAGCGCCTCAATGATCCCGGGAGCTATGCCGGCGGGAGTTTTACTCCTGGCAGGGTCACCCAAGCCGGACAGGTCCTGGGTGAGGGGCCAGACTAAATGGGCTGAGGAGTGGGTGGAACCCTATAGGTGTAGATGCAGAACCCACCGGCGAGTGGTACATGCTCTGGTCTGCACCAATCCACCCCCACTTCATGGGTTAAATGCTTTCTTGCCTCATTCTTCACTGTTTGTCGTCTATCACGCCCATGGCGACCGTTGCCTCAATTGGCTGTGTGTGGTGTACCCGGAAACGGGGCCTCCCAGTACTGAGGCAAAGTTAAGTCCCCGATGTCACTTATCGGTGCAGAATTGAGAGAGATGGCTGAGCATCACAATCCCTCCTGTGTTGCAGCATGATGAGAACCCAGCATTGCACACTGAGCTTGGGGGGATCACTTGGGCACCAGACTTAATACTGGCTCTTGACTGGATGGCCGCATGCAGGAGATTTCTACAATGGAGGGTTGGCAGGTGGTGGCTATCGGGAAGTGGCTCTGTGCAGGACGTGAGGATTCCTTGGGAGAGCCCAGAACCAGAGCACAGCATTGTGCAAGCTCTGCATAGTTGGAGAGCCCCCTGGATGACGGGGAATGCACAGTGTGCTACCCCACCTATCCCCAACTGCTAACTTAGAACCAGAAGTGGGGTCCTCTGTATGCGTGCCAGGCCAGGATAAAATGCCTGGGAAAGAGACTGGAGCTCAGAACTCCCTAACTCAAAGTTGCAGGATGGCAGAAAAGCCACGGGAAAGACAGGGCTATTTTGAAGATAACGCAACCATATTTTCACCATACGAGCTCGGACGCCGCCTCGGTAAACAAGGTCCGCGCAGAGCAGTGACACCCCCAGGCTGCTTGCGAATAGTCTACTACTGGGAACATAAACAGATTAGGGATGAGCCCACTCTCCCGTTGAACAGGTGCTAAAGTCGTAGATACTGGGCCAGAAGGCGCACCGGAAACCACAGTATCATGCAACTCGCTTTTTTTTTTTTCTATGGAGAGTACACCGTCAAATAAATCTCGTTCTGGTGCTCGCCCTGTGGAGCTCCACCAGGCAGGTGCAGTGCCGGGCTCTGAGCCTCGACAGAGCCCACCCTCAGCTACTGGAGGACCCTCTAGACCGTCTTGTGGAGTCAACAGACGGCGGAGGGAGAACTACTGACCAAAACAAAACAGAAAAAGAGAAACCCAGAGTGCCACTTGTCATGATGCACTGGAATGCAGAGGGAGTGAACAGCAAGCAGGCTGGATACAGCAAAAAGACAGAGCTGGAAAACATCTTGTATGAGAAGCAAGTCAGTGTTTGCTGTATCCAAGAGACTCACTTGAAAGCAGATCAAACCTTTAAAATAAGGGGATATCAATGCTTCAGATCCGACAGACAAGATAGACGAAAAGGAGGAGTACTTACTCTTGTAAGGAATAACATTCCTGCACACGAAAGGAAAACCTTCATGGATGGAGCAGAATATCAGCTGCTGCAGATAAAGGTAGACAAGATGGAAATAGAACTCCTGAACTATTACTGTCCGAACAACAAACCCCTGAGTCTCAGCTCTATACAGGTACCAGCCACCAACTTTATAGCAGTTGGAGACTTTAATAGCCACTCCCAGAGCTGGGGCTATAACCATCTGGATCACAGAGGTGAAGAGGTTGAAACTTGGCAAGATGATCACTCCCTAATCCTAGTCAATAATGCCACAGATACTCCTACCTTCTACTCCAGAGGATGGCACACAACCTCAACACCAGATCTTGCCTTCTCCACACCAGATATAGCTGGATCTATTAGTAGAGAAGTAGGAGACCAACTAGGGGGAAGCGACCATCGCCCAATCTTTCTTACTGTCCAGAGTGCAACTCTCAGTACAGGCCCAGCCATTACAAGATGGAACTACAAAAAAGCCAACTGGGGTTTATTCAGGCATCAGGTGAACACGCTGCTGTCTACCCTCAAGGTACAGAACAGAGACATTAATGAAGTGGTAAAAGACTTCAACAGATGTATACTACAAGCTGCAAAAGAAACCATTCCCAAAGGATGCCGGCGTAACTACATACCATACTGGTCCAGCACACTCCAAGAACATCAGGAAGCTATGGACAAGGCTAGAAAGGACGCAGAGTCTCAGCCTTCACTTGAAACTCACAACAAATGGAAAAAGGCTGTAGCAGAGTTTCAGAGAACAAAGCTAGAGGAAAGGCGGAAAAGCTGGGGAACTAAAACGGCATCGCTGAACCTTGAGAAAGACGGCAGGAAACTTTGGGGATTGGTCGGGTCTCTGGATGAAGAGCATTCCTCACCGGGGCAGACTATCACATTGGATGAAGGTGGCAAACTTTTCAGAGGAAAACAAGCTGCAGACTTGTTTGCTAGAAGATACAGTTCAGAGGGCAACTTGCCCATTGACATAGACCATCAGAGAGAGATAGGAAAAGAAATACTGGCAACCATGGGACAGACAGATACTCCTGCCCCAATGAGGGAACCCATCACACTAGGAGAACTACAGAAGGCTATTTCCAAGCTTAAGTTTCAAGGGTCACCCGGCCCAGACGGAATCAGCAACGAGGTGCTAGTAGGTCTGAGCTCAGCAGCAAAGACAAAACTGCTTGAGATGTTCAACCACGGCTGGTTGAGGGGAACGGTACCCCAAGTATGGAGAGAAGCCATCACAATACCCATACTAAAGAAAGGGAAATGTGAGACCGAGGCTGCAAGTTACCGGCCAATCAGTCTCACAAGCTGTGTTGGGAAGACTATGGAGCGAATAGTCAACCACAGATTGAAATGGTATTTAGAGTCTGAGCGGATCCTGGTGCCGGAACAAGCTGGATTTAGAGAATGCTACAGTATAGAAGACCAAGTTACTTACTTGTCTCAAGCAGTGGAGGATGCCTTCCGGGAGAAGAGAGAGGTCCTAACGATCTGGGTCGACTTCAAGCAGGCCTTTGACAAGGTGTGGAAAGATGGCCTCATTGCAAAACTTAGGAGAAGTGGAGTCCGGGGCAACATGATGAAATGGATCCAGTCGTGCTTGCATGGCAGGAGAACTGGAGTCACTCTTGACGGTCTGCAGAGCAGAAAAGTGTTGCTCCATCAGGGGGTACCTCAAGGAGGAGTAATTTCCCCAACACTCTTCCTTGTTTACATCAATGACCTGGTGAGAGATCTCCCTGCAGGAGTTAAGGCTGCCTTATATGCAGATGACCTAGTACTCTGGTGCGCTGATGAAAATGTCACCACGGCAAATTGTGGAATGCAGCGGGCGGCGGACATGCTAGTGTCATGGGCAGAGAAATGGCTTATCACAATAAACACAGACAAAACCTCCACAGCACTGTTCTCCCTCGCCCCCAAGGACAAATCAGCTAACATACACCTAGGGACGACCGTGATCGGGGAAGAAAGCTACCCCACCTATCTTGGGGTGACATTTGACCAAAGGCTTACATGGAATAAGCATATTGAAAATGCAGAAGGAAAGGCCCGAAGACGACTGGGCATACTCGGAAAATTGGCGGGTACCAACTGGGGAGCAAATGAACGAAATCTAAAGAAGATTTATAATGGAGTAATAAGACCACACTTAGAGTTTAGCTCAGCAGCATGGTCATCAGCTGCTAACTCACATCTGCAGTCTTTGGACAAGGTGCAAAATCAAGCTCTCAGGCTCATTACAGGAGCCATGAAAACTACACCAATAACAGAGATGCAGAGGGTTGCTGGATTGCAGACATTGTCCCATAGAAGAGACACAAAAACCATGATCCAGATGGAAAAGTACAACAGTATGCCAATGCACCCAATGAAGGCAAGACTAGATGATCTGGCATTGGGACGTCTAAAGCGTAGCAGCTTTGTGCATCGGGGGAAAAGACTTGTAAGACAGCATCAAGAAGACCTATCCATGAAGACAACACCACTGAAGCCCACCCTATACCCTGTACCATGGGAGCAGGCCAGCAGTGCCCTCCAAATTAATACAACAGTCAGTGGTCTCACAAGTGGATGTGAGTATAATGATCTGCAAAAACGAACTGCTACATTGAGTATGATCCAAGAGGGCTATCCCGATCAGTCATGGATGCATGCCTATACAGATGGATCAGCAACTAATGCTGTTAGGAATGGAGGTGCCGGTATCTTTATCTCATATCCTGACAACCACTATGAGACTAGGCACATTCCCACTGGTAAATTCTGTTCCAACTATACAGCTGAGGTTCGGGCTCTAGAGCAAGCTGCAAATATGATTTATAACACCAACTCTGACTGCCACCAGGTAGTCATCCTCACAGATGCACTGTCTGTCCTGCAGGCTCTCAAGGGTGGTAAACTCCCGCATCTGAGAAATGAACTAAACAAGGTAGCTGCCAAAAAGAGAACCATACTTCAGTGGGTACCATCTCATTGTGGTGTACCCGGAAGTGAAAGGGCAGATAGGCTTGCAAAAAAGGGAGGAGAATGTGAACAAGAAGATAATGAAGTCACATACTTTGAGAAAGGGAGAGCTATCCAGACTATCAGAAGAGAACAGAACCAACCCAAAGACGACTATCACACTCTCGACCGGCAGGGACAGACAACTATTTTTCGACTCAGGACAGGGCATAACAAACTGAATAAACACATGCACAAGCTACGATTGTCTGCTTCACCACTGTGCACATGTG
Source organism: Oreohelix idahoensis (assembly GCA_024509875.1). Lineage (NCBI taxonomy): Eukaryota > Metazoa > Mollusca > Gastropoda > Stylommatophora > Oreohelicidae > Oreohelix > Oreohelix idahoensis. The sequence goes on from JAMPIV010013488.1 coordinate 151,620, forward strand.
GATTAAACGAACAAACTGCTGAGCATGTTCTACAGGACTGTCCTCTGTATGACCAGTTAAGAAAGATATACTGGCCCAATGACTCAACACTAAACTCAAAGCTATATGGAGTTAAAGAGGAACTTCAAACAACAGTCGAATTCATCATGAGAACTCGTCTGACGGTGTAATCATCAAAGATGCGATCGCAAGAAGAAGAAGAAGAAGCTAACGTAAACAAAAAACAACCACGCAAGAGACTTGACAGTGCTATCAGATCACTCACTAAAATGATGGAGAAACAACCAACAGCTAGCTGTGAGGTCTTTGAAAAGAACTTCACTCTTTCAGAACTCAAGATGGCCCTAAAAAAATGCAAGAAAGGAAAAGCTGCTGGACCTGATCGGCTCACTAACGAGATGATCTCAAACCTCTCAAATTATGAACTCTCCACCATCCTTGACCTCATTAACAAGACCTGGAGAGAAGGCAAGTTACCAACAGACTGGAGAAAAGCCAATATCATCCCAGTCCTTAAGAAGGACAAACCATCCAATGAAGTAACAAGCTATCGACAGATCTCCTTGACATCAAACCTAGGCAAGATCACTGAAAGGATGATAAATGAAAGGCTATATTGGTGGCTAGAAAGCAATAAGATCTTAAACACCAATCAGTCAGGTTTTAGAAGAAACAAACAGACAATGGATCAGTTGATACGATTCACCCAAGAGATAGGTGATGCCTTCCAAGAAAAAAGAAATGTGCTTGCAACATTTATTGATCTTAGACAAGCCTATGATCGAGTCTGGAGGATAGGCCTCCTCTTCAAAATGCGAAGAATGGGAATATCAGGGCGAATGTACAACTGGTTAAAAGGTTTCTTCCACAACAGAACAATCCAAACAACATTCAGTGGAGCAACATCAAAACAAAGAACCCTGGAGGAAGGACTGCCTCAGGGATCAGCACTAAGTTGTACACTGTTTCTTATATTTATAAATGACCTCCCAGATGTCATCACCTGCCAAAAAGCACTATTTGCTGATGACCTAGTCATCTGGACAAAAGGAAAATACCTCCAAACCATCACCAAAAATATGAACAAAAACCTGGCAACCATCTCTGCATACTGCCAGTTTTGGAAACTTGAAATCAATGTAGAGAAAACTGTGTATGGCCTGTTCAGTCTAAACAAGAGAGTTAATGAGAACAACATCGAGGTCTGGATGAATGGAGAGAAATTAGCATATGAAGAATGCCCGAGATATCTTGGAGTCGAGCTCGACCGTAGACTTACCATGAGACCCCACATAGACAAGCTGATTGAGAAAGCATCCACAAGACTCAGGCTCATTAAGCACCTTTCTTCCTGTGGGTGGGGAGCAGACCAGCACTCATTACGCCAACTCTATACTGGATATGTGCGCCCAGTAATTGACTACTCGCTCCCCCTCCAAACTATTGCAAGTAAAAGCCTCTTACAAAAGCTAGACAAAGTCCAAAATCACGCTCTACGGTTTATAAGTGGTGCCATGAAGACAACGCCGACAGATGCATGCGAAATCAACACCAATATTGAACCCTTAAACCTAAGAAGAGAACGTTCAGCAGTGGAAACATACGAAAGGTATCTGAGAATGGACACAAAGGAGGAGAATAGGAAAATGATAGAGCAGTGGCACCAAAAACACAGAATACAAAAGACATCTTTTCTTAAAAATGCAAAAGAAGCTAGCATCAAACACCACCTACCAGCAGTTAGAAAGCCGATGGTAACTGTCAATAATGAACCACCTTGTTGGCAGGCAACTACTCCCATAGTAAGAACTGAACTCTCTGACCCCTCAGCAGACAAGAACACTCTAGGACCACTACTGAAAACCATCGCTTTAGAAACTATAGATTCATATCCACAAGACATCATCCATGTCTACACAGATGGATCTGCATTTAAAGCTACCATCAATGCTGGATATGGCGCAGTGATAAAAATACCCCAACCAGCACCCAGAAGACCACCCTTGCATCTTTGGCCCTTGCGGAGAAATTTGTTCCAGCTATGATGCAGAAATAACAGCACTAGAAAAAGCATTGTGCCGGATAATCTCAGACTTTGAAAGTGGCATCACTCCACCTGAGGATATTGTTATATTCTCAGACTCAAAATCAGCACTCCAAGCCCTAGAAAGCAAAATGTCCCCTAACATTAATAACATCTGTAGATTTATTGACCAACTGTTCACTTCCTATTGCGTCGAAGTTACACTCTAGTGGATCCCAGGGCATGTCGGAGTCCCAGGAAATGAAAAAGCCGACAAACTATCCAAAAGAGGAGCAGCACTGCCCCAGTTCCCATCAAGTACCACACTGCAAACCTGCCAACAGATCCTGAGAAACAATTATAGGGAAGAATGGCTAAACCAATGGGCTTCCTCCCAGACAGGGCGGCTATTCTTCAAACATCAAGCTAAACCAAACCCTCAAGATCCAGTTAAACAACTGAAAAGAAGAGATCAGAGTCTAATTTTCCAGCTGAGAACAGGCCATGCCCCTGTCAATAAACATTTAAATAGAATAGACCCACTACGTGAACCAAACTGTAGGCACTGCCACCACCATGAGGAATCAGTTGAACACCTACTGTTACAGTGCCCAAGACTAACTGACCTGCGACGCCAACTACTCCCATCGCACCCAACCATCCACAATACACTCTACACATCATCACAGCAACTGAGGAAGACTTGCACCTTTGTCAGAGAGGCAATGGGCTGTCAAGAGCTACCTGCTCACAGCTAAAGGGATTATATCATCATCATCATCATCATCATCACTCAAGTCTACTCCCCAAAGTTTCCTTCCTCTGGAATGTCTCCCATGCGCGCTTGAAAGAGCGTCGCCGCTTCTGACATTTTTGAAAGATTTCGTGTGATTGCGGTGGAATATCCCTGCCACTATCATCGTCTTCGTCAGCTCTGGCGATCGTCAGGAGATGGTCGGAGGTTGGCACTGGTCTTTCCAAGTATCTCTTTATCAGATTTAAATGGAAAACCTTCTCCTTTCCTTGAATAGAGATCTGGTAGTTAGCCTTAGAAATCTTTTTCCGGGCGGTAAACGGCCCTTGCCATCCGATCCTCAGTTGGTTGTTCTCGGTAGGGAGTAACACCAAAACTTTCTCTCCTGCTTCCAGTTCTCTTTCTTTCGCGACTTTCCTGTATCGGTTAGCGTGCTTTGTGCGTGCTCGCTTCAAGTTAGTCGTTGCTAGGTCCCACCCTAGTTTCAACCTTTCCTTTAAAACCGACACATATTTACTTGCTGAGACAACTGTCTCATCCGCCTTCTCGTCTGTCAGAGACTGAAGTAAGGCTTCAAGCGGGCCCTTAATGGGTCTGCCGAATAAGAGTGTAGCTGGCGGAAATCCTGTGGAAGTATGAGGAGATTCTCTGTAGCCAAATAATGCTGCAGGAATACAGAGATCCCAATCTTCAGGTTTCACTTGTGCCAGCTTACTTAGCATCATGTTGAGGTTTCCATTAACACGTTCCATGAGCCCATTTCCGGCCGGAGTATAAGTCTTTGTGTAGATGTGTTGGGTCCTCAAGATCTTAACGATCTCATCCATCAACAGGTTTTGGTATGGAGATCCGTTATCCGTCAACACTTGCTGAGGGAATCCCAACCGAGTGAAAATCTGCACGAGGGCTTCTGCGACATGCTTGGCATCTGCGCATGTTAGCGGGATAGCTTCTGCCCATAAAGTGCATGTATCGACTAAGGTCAGGATAAACCTGTTCCTTCTTTTAGTCCTTTCGAAAGGCCCTAAAATGTCGATCACAACCCGTTCGAATGGTGTTCCCATTATTGGCATTTCACCCAAAGAGACTGGGGGTGCCCGTTGCTTGGGTGGCACACGTTGGCACTGGGCACAGGATTTAACATATCTGATAATATCAGTATTTACTCCTGGCCACCAATAATGAGTGGTTATCCGTTGGTTTGTGGCGTTCTGTCCCATATGTCCGCTGAAGGGAAGAGAGTGCCCCATTTCTAGGATTTGGCTTCTGTACTGTTTCGGTACTAGGAGCTGGTTGTAACCTTGGTCAGGCTTGCCCGTTCTGCGATAAAGTACGCCATCCTTAGAAAAAATGTCCCCGTGCTGTCTGGGTTCCTTAGCCATGGGCAGTTTCCTAAAGCAGGGTGCCAAAGTAGGGTCCTTGTATTGCGCTTCTTTAAGTTCCATGGGTAACAAATTAGGCACAGGCTCCCGTTCCTTCTTGGTTTGCCCTCTTGTAGTTACTGCTGCAACAATCGGCTCTTCCCGTTTCCCAATACACACGTATCTCCCGCCAAGTATGACTGGGTAGATGGGATCATCCATAACAGCCGCTTTGATCACACCTCTGACAAAATCAGAGTGGATCTCCACCAATGCGATGGGAATCGCTATAGGTGCATCACTCTTACGAACTCCACAAAATTGGACGGTCTCTGCTGTCTCTTGACCGGGTTTGACCAGGTTTCTGGCAACAATGCAATCATAAGAAAGCCCCGTGTCAAATAAACAAAGACTTTGAGAACCGTTCAAAATAACAGTACCTCGCGTTGGGGGTGTATCCCCAACAGGTTGGGAATCACTGTCAATAATTCCGCCTTGCGAGACTGTTAATAAGCATCCGATGCGTTTCGGCTCGGTGTGCTCGGTCTGATCATATGTCCCGTGCTCAGGGGTTTTTCCTTTGCCACCTTGTCCTTTCTGGCTGTGCTGCCATGTAGGACGGTTGGGTTGATCAGACTGTTTGGGGTGGTTGGGGTACTTGTTCTTGTAGAACTTGGATTTTTCAGGAGGGGGGTTTTGAGGTCCAGTTTCTCTGTGGTTATTCTGATTCGACGCATGAGAAGGTTGATCTAGATTATTTTTTCGAAAGTGCTCCTCTGTCAGTTTCCGCTTTGTGGCCGGTAGTTCAGCCAGCGCATTATGGTAACGCTCAGATTTCTCTAAGATGTCTTCGAGCTTTTCTGCACCCTGCTCAGCTAGAAATCTCCGGGTATCTGCAGACAATGTGTTCTTTATTTGTTCTGTTAAAACAAATTCCTCAAGACCTTCATAGGTAGAGGGGAGCTGCGAGAGCTCTAGGCACTTTGTCAGATAACCCTTCAAACGAGATGAGAACTGCTGAAAAGTTTCAGAATTCTCTTTCCTGCTGTTGCGAAACAGTTGCAAAAATTTGCGAGCGTTCATTTCAAAGCGCTCCAGTAACGCTTTCTTCAACAGATCATAGTTGTCTTGTTGGCTGCTTTCCAGTTTGGCGTAAACATCATACGCAGAACTTTTCAAAGCCTGGGAAAGCTTCATGTTCCAACGCGACCTCTCTAAACCGTACAGAGTTGCAATTTTCTCAAATTTTTCTAGCCAAGTGTCAATCTTCTCATTTGGACACGGGAAAGATTCAAGCGGAAAAGACATAGCAGTGAGATGGGTAGATTTAGTGTTAGAAGGATCAGTTAAGGAAGAATGAGGAGAAGACTCTCCATTGCTGGAGGTAGAGGCAGCGCCCCGACTTTGGAATTCTAGAGTTTTAAGAGCCAACTCATGCTGTCTCTCTTCCCTCTCCTTCTCATGTTGTCTCTCCTTCTCTCTTTCCTCATGCTGTCTCTCCTTCTCTTTTTCGTTCGCTCTGCGAATTTCCATTTCCTCGTCCATCTTCCTCTGCTCTCTAGCTTCAGCTGCTTTCCTCTCCGCATCATATCTCTCGAGTTCGTCTCTGACAAATGCTTTCGCTTCCTCTCCTTCCAGTCCCTCCTCTCTCGCTTCGTCCCTGAGGAGTTGTCTAAGCTTTGCTCTCTCGGCCATATTATGTCAGTGACTGAGACTAGTGGAGAAAGAAAATAGGAAAAAGGATACACTGGTTCCTACCACTTACGAGAAAATAAAATACCAAAAATCAAAAGATGATATATTTAACCCTGGGATACCTCCTCCAAAATAAAATCTAACTATCGCTGCTATTATCGGCAATAAAGCACCTAATGCAAAACACGACTACGCCAACTAAATGGTAGTTAAGATTACTCACTGAAAAATAAGTAGCTACAGTGGAAAAGCAAATAATTATTGCAAAAATTTTCGGAGAAAAAAAAAATCCCCTTAAATTTTAATCCACTATCAAGTTTACCCCTGAAGACAGTTAGGGTGAGGGAGGCAATTAATCTGGACAAATAGTCCGAAACGCACTCCTTAACTTAGTTCAAACACCTTCCTGCTTCAGAACCCTTGTGAATGTTATACACTCACAAAACTTTACCAGCGTTTAGTATTACAAAATCATTAATTAACATGTATTCCGACAAAATCAACCTGTAACTCAAATGTATATTATTCAAAATGCTGTGGAAAAAAAACTTATCAGTTTGTGTGGTCAGCACGCCCATAAAACAGATCGTTAGTCTGGGGGATAAATTATTTTTAAAAGATACAAAACTCACAAGACATCACACTCTTACTCTATATCAGAATAAAGAATCTTAAAGACGAGCTGATATTTGTCGTCTCGTCTTCCTATTCAAAGTTCAAAAACCGGAAACGAGCAACCATTTGTCGTAAATTTTCGATAGGGGAATTAAGACTTGGGTTGGTCCCTTCTGAATAGCTTGGAATGAGTGAGAGTCACAGTGTGAGGTAGTAAAAGAAATAGATTCCACGAGTGAGATGATAGAATGTGATATAGAGGCTGTCTCTGAAAGCGGAAAAAAATTCTTCTCCCTCTCACCTATCTTCTACGACAACTTTACAGCGTCAGACAGTCTACACACAGATATATATATTACATATATTTCTATCTGCTCACGGGCACGCACATACACGTGACGACAGTTAAACACACAGACGTGGGAAATCTATAACAATGAATATATTTATTAGAACGAGCTGACCAACGCACTGATTTAGTTCAAGAGAGATTTTTATTATTATCATCTAAAAAAATCTTCTCACAACACCAAAAAAATACATCAAGGAAAAACATATACAAATAGTCATAAAATTCAAGAAAATGCTATGAGGATGATAGCCCGTTAGGATCTTACTCTAGGTTTAGCCCACAGCTCCGTTAAGAGAACAGATAATGGCCCAAAGAGTTATAGATACATAGGGTTGAGTCTAAGAGGTTTCTTTCTTTCTCGTAAATGTATGAACAGAGTTGGATAATCTGATTTAGCCTAAGAAAAAGAAATTCTAGCATTTGTAACAAATTCTGCAGATTTAAAAATTTAAGATAGCAAATGGGTGACAATAATACACCGGTAAAATAACACTCTGGCCTGTGTACTCTCATTCATTCAGCCATGGCCTTGCTCACACATATATACTCACAACTTTGCTCGCTGCCTCTGGGAACATAATATTTCTAGGACCTTCACACAGACCCGAAAATGCAGTCATCGACCAAGAAATCCCCAGTTCCAAAAGACGTACTGAACTCTCTGTCTCAGGGAACGATTCCTTGGGTGTTCTTATTTTTCGGATGTCTGTTAAGTCACATAAAATTTGTCCAGGCACGAAAGTTAGCAGAGCACAATGTCATTAGCTTTGGTTTCTAGAATTTAAGGAATGTCAGATCGGTGTCTACTTTCAGGAAGGTACTATATTTGGTCACCACAATACTAGTCAAAAACTCTGTCGGAATGTTAATGTTATTCTTGTAACTATTCTCGCCGCCAGGCAGCATGTACATTTAAATTTGTGGAGCAATATGAACTGGCTCAAAAGCCCAATATATATATTTCTAGTCTTTAGAAACCGTTAGTGGGAGTCGTATTACTGTCTCTCTCTGATGGCATATGCACTGTCAGACCAGTGTTACTTGAAAATAAAACCCACGTGGTTAAAGATAGGAAATGTCTATGCTTCTCACAAATATGTCTCTCATGCTACTAAATGCTGGCAAGTTTTGGGTCACCCCAATAATCACTGAATGAAGAAAAACGACATATAATATAATATACAGAATATGTACTCGTTATAACTTTACATTTTAAACGGCAAGCCTACAACTTGACTTATTATTTAAAACTTCCCGTGAAGTAAGTTATATAAAAATCGATCATCAGGAATTAGGAATATCTGCGTATTCCGTCAATATTCACTGATGTCGCATCTAGCGTTTATCAGTTAGTTTAGAAAAATATGATCTCGTCTGATTACTTAGCAGTAAAATTAACTTCATTATAACTACATTATTGTTTAATGCTAGAAATTATAATTTATACTGCTTTCCACTGAAACACGTCACTAGAAAATAATACAGACTTTATAAATTTGGCACTCTGCGCAAAATCTAGTAAAATGAAATCGGCGATTTAACACTTTATCACTTCACAAAATACTAGAGATCTATTATATATATTATTTTACCTCAAACACAGAAATACTAAGAACTTAAACCACTTCGACCAAACTAAAGGCCATCTCTATTAACAGAGATATTTTAGAAATCGAACGAAGGCTAGTTCTGTCTTTACTGCGAAGTTACTGAGTGAAATGAAAAATCAGATTACAGCTCCTGGGTGGATATTTGAAAACGGGGCAAACAATCCCATATTTTCTCAAACTCCGAAATCATCTCCCCTTTTACGTGTCAACGCCTACGTCAGCTTAACGCGTGTCGTAACTGCCACCAGTGACCGAGAAATGCGCGTGACAGTTGCAAATCTCAGACAACCGTCTACAACTGCGTCGTAGAGATGTCAGTAATCACGCCTTTCCTGAGCGCTCAGCCGAAAAACCCGCGCTTGACAGGTGTAAATGTAGACATAAAGTCTGCTCTTAGTCTGGGTATGAAACATAATCACACCTTTCGTCTACTGACATCTATGTAATAGAATGCTAGTGCGATTCTCAGTTTTGAGAAGCGAAACAGGTAAAGTTTAAGAATAGTATGAAAATATATTTCGCAAACGAATGGATGCAAAATATACAGGAAAAGGAAAAAAAAAGATAACAATATTAAAGAATTCGGTGAAAGAATAGGAAGACGCTATAGGCAATTTAATGATCAAAACCTACGTGACAAGCTTCTACCCTCCCTTTATTGCCCCCTATCTACATGCAGTTTGTTTTACTGCGTTAGGCTCAAGGTCGCGTCAAAAGTGATTTTTGTGAGAAGTATGCACAAATAACTGTCTGCTAGTCTGTATTGAACAATACAGTCTTTCGTCAATATCTTCCGTGTTATCTGTCCGTCTGTGTAATTAAAAGTACATTATTTATCAGGTAAAGATGGGCTATCAAACTAGCTATTTTTTATTCTCCTAAACTTATTATTAAGAAAAAAACCTACTTTTTTCAAGGTTCGTTTTGAAATTTGTTTTTGTGCCCTAGTTCACGGCGTTTGCCGCTATATTCAAACTAAAACGACTAATTACCGTAGAATGTCCAAGATATGTCTGTTTCTGACAAGAGCTAAGGTCGGTTTTTGTCCATTTCCTTACACTGTGTCAACTAGTGGCGTAATTTTTTTCTTTAAAACTACAAATTGCGTCTTCTAGACTTTAGATTCAAACACGTGTTCAGACCGTCACATTTTTTTCTTTTATCTCCGTTTCCACCCCGTCTAAAAGGATAGGTCGTTTAGTCTGCATGTTCTAACTAGTTAGTTTTCAATGGCGCTAGAAAACGCCGGCGTGGGCGAGAATGTATCAGCATATCTTACCAATATTTTTATCCCTACATGTTATTTTACCTGTTTACTTTATAAATGGAGGAATTTTAACGTTGCATCACTGTAATTTCACCACAGGGTCTACCATCAATGATAAACTCGCTCTGGACACAGAAATTGACAGCCGAATTGGCAAAGCTGCAGCTACCTTTGCCTGCCTCGCATCGCGTGTTTGGGGAAACTCCAAACTCACAACGATGACCAAAGCTGCGGTATATAATGCCTGCGTCACCAACAAACTTTTAATACTTTTATATGGCGGCGAGACATGGGCAGCCTATGCTAAGCAAGAAAGAAGGCTCAATACCTTCCATCTACGGTGTCTACCTGACCCAAGTGCCCCACCTTGAAGTGGTGGGTCGGCTTGAGTGCCTTGAGGAAATTTTGAGCTATATCAACGGGAGCTTTTGCTCCTGGTAGGTTCAATCAAGCTGAGCAGGTCAAAATGGAAAGGACAGACAAAGTGGACACACCCTTTCCTCAAGTTAAAGGATGTTGGAGAACATGGCTGACAACCTTGCCGGAAAAAACAAATTGTCACAGAAACGGAAACAGTTGAAGAAAGAAACATAAGCCAGTCAGGAAGAATCCTCGCAAGAGAGACGTATGACGCAGACACCTGATGAAAGCCAGTCAGTGGAAGTCAGGCTGCCGACATCTCTTCTAACGACAAAGGCAAAAACCAGAATAGGCACCTGGAACATACGGACAATGCAGGAAGCATAGCCAGAGTTGCTCTTGACTGGAACCCACAGGGGAAGAGAAGAGTGGGGAGGCCAAAGAGAACTGTTGAAGAGGAGGCTAGGGAAATTGGAATGACGGCTCAGATGAAAAAGACAGCCCAGAATAGAAATCGATGGAGAGCAACTGTTTCTGCCCCATGTTCCACAGGGAACGAAAAGGAATGATGATGGCGGTGTCTACGCAACATACTCGGCATTTCGTGGAAAGATAAAATGACAAATGTTGAGGTGTTATCACTGGCCTTCAAAGCGTGTATACATTTCTTAGACAGCGCAGACTACGCTGGCTTGGCCATGTCCGCCACATGGAAGATGTTCACACCCCGAAAGATATCTTCTACGGACAACTGGCAGATGGAAAAAGAACAGTTGGGCGACCGCAGCTGAGATTCAAAGATGGTTCAAGACAGACATGAGGGCACTGGACATAAATCCAGCAACCTGGGAGGATCTTCTTCTTCTTCTTCTTCTTCGTTCGCCCTGAAAAGGACGGTGGTTGCGTTGTGTCTGTTTACAACGTAGCTGTGATATCTGCACCTTTCGGTCGACACATCCGACTTCTGCACGGCATTTTTTAGGACCGGGTTTGCCTTCCCATTTCGATCCACACTCGCTCAGCCAGCCTGCACAGCTGCAGACTGTTTCCAGGACCACCACGTGGAGGTGGAGTGCGGTCTTGACCAGCTCTGGTTCGCTGGTCCTGACGCAGGCAGTCAAGCTATGAGTCGCTGACTGCGGTCTCTATTGCTGCGTCTTGAGGTCCCAACTGGGAGGATGAAGCTGCCGATAGCACCAAGTGGTGATGCTATCTACGGCGCCACCTCAGATTGGGCGAAAAGAAGCTCACACAAAAAGCAGAAGAGAGGTCGGTCGGTCTCACTCAAAATAGTAACTCGCGCCAGAAAAAAAAGTGCGCAACGCGCGGTGTGCAACTTGCGCGGCGTGGGTGTTTTATAAAACATATACTTATCGATTGGAGGCCGCCCTCTGTGTAATCTACGTTTTGCTGATGATATTGATCTGATAGCTGGAACAGAATCAGAACTTCAAGATCTTACCTCTAGACTGGAGAAAGTAACAAGAACGTATGGGATGCAAATTAATGTAGAAAAAAGCAAGATATTGGTGAATAGCCATAAGAAACATGTTCCGACCAATATTACGTTAAATGGGCAAACGTTAGAAGAAGTTAACACCTTTAAATATCTCGGGTCCACTATATGTAGTGATGGAAGATCAAGTAAAGAAATCAAGACAAGACTTGACAAGACTTGAGATGGCCTCAGCTGCCATGACAAGGTTGAATGTGATCTGGAAAAGTAACATCAGTTTTCCTGTGAAGATCAAATTATACAAATCACTTGTATTATCTATTCTCTTGTATGGGTGTGAGGGCTGGACACTCACTGCAGATACGGAGCGAAGGATTCAGGCTTTCGAGCATAAATGTTATAGAAGAATTTTGCGCATTTGCTATAAAGAGCACAAAACAAATGTCTATGTTAGAGAGAAGATAAACACCTATGCAGGCCACCAAGAACCACTTTTGTCAATAGTGAAACGTCGAAAGCTTGCCTGGTTTGGGCATGTAACTCGTCATGACTCCCTTTCGAAAACGATCCTCCAGGGAACAGTCGAAGGTAAACGGAGAAGAGGAAGGCAAAGAAAATCCTGGGCTGATAACATCAAAGAATGGGCAGGACACGGTTTTTCCACACTTGTACGCATTGCTGAGAATAGAGAGCAGTGGAGGACCCTGTCTGCTGATGCTTCCACCATGGCACCCCTACGACCCATGACGGGTTATGGGTTGAGATGATGATGATACTTTTATTTTCATTTATTTTTTATTATTTCACGAAATTAGTAGTGCTCGACAAAGAAAAAGTGCGTAAAAATTGGTGTGCATGAGCCCTCACCCGATGTACAAATCATGAAAACTTGAAAGTTTTTGTTAAAACCACTTATTATCAGTGAACACTCTTTGAAAACAATCCACGCACTTTCACACGAAATGTTGTCATCAAAGTGCTTTTAAATTGAATCTAAAATAACATAATTTTCGCCGTGTGTACGTTGGTCACAGCTGAGGAATGCAACCGTGTTGAAAAATTGTACTGTTTCCATTATATATACTCTCCCGAAAATAGTTACAATCAACAAAGAAAAACGTTCAAATGACGGTGTTCATGAACAGTTTGATTACACTGTATAATGGAAAGAAACCAAAAACACTCTGACAATGTACTTCTATCTGCTCATCTGGGAGCAATGACAACGGTTATTGATAGAAGTTGTTTGCGTTTTTATTTCCAGTAATTAGTGTGTGGAATAGACTTTAACAATCAACCGACGAGGTAGTAATAATTTGACGAAATAGTCATTTATATGAATGTAATGGCGCTCACATTAGCCACTTTTCTTTAAGATCGTTGTATATTTGTCGCATTTTCAATTCTTTGACGATCATAATCTCTATGTTTCATTCATTGCAGAGAGCTGAAAAAGTGCTTGCTGCTCTCTTTCTTTGTACAGTTTTTCCCGGCTCTGACCCGGCCGACTTCTTTTATAATAACTAAAGCAATGTATAAAAATATGGATATACCTACAGTTAAAGTAAAGGGTTTATAATAAGGGAAATAATTGCAAAAATAGATTTTCTTTTGGATTTCAAGGAGCGGATGGTGATGTGCCGATGAAATCAGTGTGCTTCTTCAAAAAGCTAGGTCAGCGAGTCTTTTGTTTCAAACACAGCTGTAGTAGTTGCCAACCAACTCAGGATCGTCTACATTAGGTGTTTAAACTTATCAAAGTATATTAAATTTAAAGATGAATTTCCCTTTTCGGAAAAATAATATTCATTTACGATTTAAAATCATAAAACAAGCAAAGAATTTAAAAAAACAACAAGTTTTAGGGACCACATTTATTATTATTACTACCAAATGTTCCGAAAATACATAATAAATGTTACATACATTCTTTCTTTTTTTTTTTTAAATTGTCATTTATTTGATTGCATGGTTCATTTTGGATCACTGGGAAATGAAATAAACATATTTGGACAACAGAAATTCTTGTGATGTTGATATGAAGCAAGAGAATACTGTTCGTGAAACAAAATTTTATGTTTATTGTTAAAAAAAAAGAACAACTATTCACAACACTGATATAAAATTAATACATGTGTAGGGGTCGGAGTGGTTGAGAGGTATCCTCCCCCTTCTCGGATAAGAGCGAATAAATAGGAGATCCCGTGTGCAAGTACCGCCTGTTAAAAATCCCACGGCAGTTGGAAATCGTAAAGAGTAAAGTTTTTAAAAAAATTAGAAACCTATCCATCACTAAAAAAAAGTTATAGAATGTATGATTCCTATATACACACACTGGGATTCTCGCTGGTGCTACGGAGTTCGTGCACTGTGCTGAGATCTTCCTTGTGTGATCTAAGGAAGGAGATCGGAGCACTGATGGAGTTGTCCGTGTCCAATGAAGATAGTCCTTACAACCAAACCAAACCTGATACATGTGTGTCAAAATGACATACCAAAGACAGTTTACTGCTCAAGAACAACAGTATTCATTACTTTATCCATGCAGTTCTCAACTAAATTTATAAAGTGGTAGCTATGTAAAAGGCGAAGAAAACTTCACAGCATAATTCATTAGTTCTACGAATTACATACAGTCTACTGCATACAATAACAGTGGATGGACAGTTATAGTTTTTTAATACGTTCGCAAATTTGTATTTGCTGTGAAAGATTTGACGAATTACTTATTATTGATGACAGGTCATTCAATTTCTGTAAGACCAGCAGTGATGGACGTATGACAGGATGCATCCGGCGTGTATACAACCAGCGCACAACAGGTACAATTATCATTCAAACCCTTCGACATTTGCTATGGGAGACTAAGCACCTATGGGTTTGCCCGGAGCGCAATGACGTCGATTCTGATCAACAATAACATTCACTTTTATTCTAGGCAGTGACATGAATGGAACGTTTATTTTCTGTTTTAGTGCACTTGAGAATAATAATAATAAAAGTGGTCACTAAAACGTTTTTTTTTTTTTCATCATTTGTTTACCAACGCATTCGTGTACCTTTAAGTAACTAACTATTCTTTCTTAAGTAGTCATGAGAGACTAAACTACAAAAAACACGTCATTTTTACACATAGACAACGCACGTACTTGGAAGTATCCAACATCTGCGAGCGGCAGTCGCATTTTAATACTCGATAATAGTGTCGGAAGTAAACAGCAAACCTCATCCTTTACTGTAAGAAAGAAGCAACTTTAGCTGCTATGTTGCTTATCGTATGTGCTGGGACATTGCTGGTGCTGTTTGTTGTTGTTGCTATTGTCTTCATGTACAAGCGACAACATCTGAAGGTTGCACCTGGGTTCAAAGCTGTTCTCATTTCAGGTAAGAAATTGATGAGCCTAAGAGCTTGTTTTTGTTTTTGTTTTTTCCTTACTGTGTAGGTAAAACCATTACATGCATATTTAAACAGCTCCTGATTGCATACATTTTCTAAGCACATCTGTGGATGTCAGCATGAGCTATTATCAAATACAGGTAGTTCTTTCTTTACGCGATTTATGCGTTCCACTCGCGTAAACAGGGTTTTCCTATTCAAACACATGTAAATTAAGGGGGGTGCGTTCCATAAATGCCGTCCATAATAATAAAAATAAATACATGTAATAATAAACAGTTTGAATTAACACATGCCTTTAATACTAAATATACGTATAGAAGACAACACTGACAGGGACAGGACCATTACCTTCTTCATCTTCATTAACTTCCATTTCAACGAGGGGTGGGTGATGAGTCATCTCAATAAGAAGCCGACGATGCAGCAATGAACTGTTTCCTGAATAAGGTGTCCATATTTGTTAGAGTTATTGACACTCTCTGCTCACGAAGTGTTGGTAGGGAGCAGTAAATTCCTTCGTTTTCCTCCTACCCATAAAGCTCCTGTCCATGTTAGTATCATCTTCAAAGATCATAAGGCATGGTTCAAGAAGTTGGGAGGCCTCCTTGAATCATTTCACTGTAAGTTGGCTGCCAGGTGGTTGTAGATGGCTGGTGCAAGTTGCAGCGTATTCTTCTTCCTTGTTGATCTTCCCCATCGCCAACAACTCGTCATTGCCAAGTTATACTTTCTGAGATTCAAGCAAATTCTCGATCTCCTTTTCATGAATTTCATCTGCCAGCTCTTAAGGCCATTCTGACACCACCCTTAACAGCTGTGATACTACTGTCATCAACACTAAAGCCTTCAAAGTCATGATATAATTGAGAGCACATTTTTTTTTCCACACACCGTTCATGCACCGCCGCGTAACTTCGAGTTTGGACGTAAATAAAACGAAAATATCTAAAAATTGGTTCACATATGTTAGAATTCGTGTAAATGAAACACGCGTAAACAGAGAATTACATGTATAACAAAAATTGCAACTGTAAGCCAATATATACAAATAATACGTTCAACTATTAGTGCAATATATAAGAAAAAGTGCAACTATTAGTTCAATATATTTTTTAAAGTGCAACTATACGTCAAACATATAAACAAAAAATGACTGTCGACAACCAGCTTCTCTCTAAATTGAATTTAGCGCAATCTTCTTCACTTTCCAAACATAATAGGACAACATTCTTCGCCCCACCCCCAAGTAAAATGTAATAGAACACCCTTGTCTCCCAAAGACAACCATATTCTCCCACAATTTATAACCTCAAATTATAACCTTCATGGGGTTGAACCGGGGGTATTCTATACACAGGATGAACACCTTATCCTTAATGCATACAGTGAAAGTCAATCAATAAATGTAAGAAACGTCTCTCTTCCCCTCTAGTAGAGATATAATAACTGTATTGTTTTTAATTATCGGAGTGGCTAAGATGTATTCTAACACATTGTTTTAATAAAAGGGACCCCCTCAAAGAGTTCATGCTTCAACATGTAGATCCGCAACTGGACTCTTACGCTATGGGGATGTCAAATGTCTAAATAATATTTAACATAATAAAATTCTCACTGATCATAGGCTGTGACAGCGGCTTCGGATTCATGTTGGCCAAACGACTGGACTGTGTGGGTTATAAAGTTTTCGCTGGTTGTCTTGATGCGAACGGTGAAGGTGCTAAAACTCTTCGAAGTGAAACGTCATCAAGACTGGAACTCCTTCAGCTTGACGTCACCAGTGAAGTTCAGATCGAGACCGCACGGGCTGCTGTAGCGGAAATGCTTATGGGACATAGTATGAAGAAACATTTTGTAATTTATATCTGCTACTTCCTCTTTGTGGTATCACTCAGTCTTACTCATTTTCTGTATAAGATTTCTCGAAAGAATTCCAGAAATATGTATGTCCTCCTCCTTCTCCTTTTCCTCCCCTTCTCCTTCTCCTCGTCCTTCTCCTCCTACTTCTCATACTCCTCCTCCTCCTACTTCTCCTTCTTCTCCTCCTCCTTCTTCTCCTCCTCCTTCTCCTCCTTCTTCTTCTCTTACTCCTTCTTCTCCCCTTCTCATCTCCTTCTCCTCATCCTCCTTCTTCTCCTCCTCCTTCTCCTCCATCTTCTTCTTCTCCTCCTCCTTCTTCTTCTCCTCCTCTTTCTTCTTCTCCTCCTTCTTCTTCTTCTCCTCCTCCTTCTTCTTCTCCTCCTTCTTCTTCTCCTCCTCCTTCTTCTTCTTCTACTCCGTCTCCTCCTCTCCGTCTCCTCCTCCTCCTCATCCTTTTCTTTCTCCTTCTCTTTCTCCTCCTTCTCCTTTTTCTTCTCCTTCTCCTCCTCCTTCTTCTCCTCATCATTCTTCTTCTCCTCCTCCTTCTCCTCCTCCTTCTTCTCCTTCTCCTCCTCCTTTTCCTCGTCCTTCTCTTTCTCCTCCTTCTTCTTCTTCTCTTCCTCCTTCTTCTTCTCCTCCGTCTCCTCCTCCTTCTTCTCCTCCTCCTTCTCCTCCTCCTTCTCTTTCTTCTTCTCCTCCTCATTCTTCTTCTCCTCCTCCTTCTTCTTCTTCTCCTCCTTCTTCTCCTTCTCCTCCTTCTTCTCCTCCTCCTTCTTCTTCTTCTCCTCCTTCTTCTCCTTCTCCTTCTTCTTCTTCGTCAATGTGGAACTGATGACAAGAACCAGACAAATGCCAGTGGAACTGATGACAAGAACCAGACAAGAGCCAGTGGAACAAGCGATGACAAGAACCAGACAAGAGCCAGTGGAACAAGCGATGACAAGAACCAGACAAGAGCCAGTGGAACAAGCGATGACAAGAACCAGACAAGAGCCAGTGGAACAAGCGATGACAAGAACCAGACAAGAGCCAGTGGAACAAACGATGACAAGAACCAGACAAAAGCCAGTGGAACAAGCGATGACAAGAAAACAATGGCGACGGATGAGACACACACTGAGGACACTTGTAGATAGCTGTATCAGGCGATTGTTGTTCTAGAATCCCCAGCGTAAGAGAGGTAGGTCCAACAACACACACGAAGAGAACAGGAAATTATGGACGTGATGAGGACGACATGGACAGACCTTAAGCTGATGGCTCGCTGAGTTTGTTGAAGGCCTATGCTCCTTGGGGGGTGGGGAGGGTGAGGGGTTATGATGATGATGTTCCCACTTAAAGCAAATAGACCTAGCATACACTCGTTCTATTGCGCATGAATTTGATCACTGATCAAACGTTTCATTTATATGAACAACACAACAGATGTGGTCATTTCTATCCAGCACTAAAATGATAAACGCGAAACGCTACAACACAAATGCGTCATAGTCATAACCGTCCTGAACAAGAACATTACTGAAAGTACTTTTAAGCCCTGCTTGACCCAAATTTCGATTTATTTTCACAGTGCTCTGGGCTGTGGTAAACAACGCAGGAGTGGGTGACCATGCATGGTTTGAGTGGTACCCTAAAGTTAACTTCAAGAAACTAATGGACATCAACTTCATGGGCACAGTTAATGTAACAAGAGCTTTCTTACCATTGGTTCGGGCAGCCAAAGGGCGGATCATTAATATGTCTAGTATGGCAGGTCTGAAACTTGCGTTACCTTCCTATTTTCCCCTGTAAAACGTCATGTATTATTGAGTCTTAATTTGTGTTAGTTGTAGATGTTGAACCAAATTTACTGTAACGATGATTTATACCAGTGGCGTACCGGAGGAGAAAAGGGTGTGCTTTTGGGCTTCAGCCCTCGCCCAGAAATGTTTCCCAGTATGTGCCGGGTGATCTAAGACTGTTGTTTCGCATGTATACGCATGATTACGTGCATGATTATACAATATAAAGCGTGGTATAACTACTAGAGACATATATTATATTGGAGACAAAGTTAACCGTAACAGTCCGTACGACTGCGAAAGTCGGTAATCTAACATCAGGCAGGACTCCGTTGACGACATTAGCCAAGGAAGAGTTTACACTATGCAGGATTATGCTTTCAGAATTGTTTGCTCAGGGCGAGCACGTCTGCTGTCAATTCCAGTGCTGTATTTGGCGGAGTCAGCATCGTCAGCGATCTCATTCAGCAACTGATGGGATGGGATGGAGATGGAAAATTGTTGAGAAACACTTCAAGTGACGGATGCAACAAAGCTCAGAATTGTAAGCTTTTTACTGGAGTTGACATAAAATGGCCACGCGTTTCTGAAAGACAAATACGTCGTTTTAATATAGATACTGCGAATATGTCTAGCCTATTATCGACTTTTTCTGCTTTCACGTCTTTCTTTTAGACATGCAGCAGAAACATAAGAAAAAGACGTTGATGTGATGGATAGGACGCACAATTAGAAAAACATATTGATAGCATTACAAGGCAGACTTTATTCTGGCATCCACGTGGTAAGACAAATATATAGAGACTGAAAAACACACGGAGAAGATAACATGAGACAGAAATGAAAGGTAAAGAAGCCATAGAGAGATGACATAGAATAGGAGCAATTTATCTTGTTGTATATTTTCGGTTTAGCTACTATTATTTACCTTGTTTTGCAGAGTACACCTGTAGTTTTATTTATGTGTGCAGAGTCGGTGTCGCAGATAAAGATAGTGCCTTAAAACAGCGTTGTCTGCATTGTACAAAGTGCGAATTCTTTTTCCCGCTCATGTTCTCAATTATAACTCTATCTTTCAGTGGATTTTGTTGCATCAAAATAAAATTAAGTAAGTAACAATGTTATAAAATAGCGCTTAAAAAAACACTTTATATTTAATTTAGAGGAAGGGAAGTACAATATTCTACACCCACTTATCCCTCCTCCCCCCCCAACACATAAATCCTAAACACGCCGCTGCCTTAAATTTACTGTAACATTACTTTAAATAACCATTTTTATGTACAATTATAACCTAGCCGCGTGTAGTTCCCCAGGGGGGTCTCTTACGAGACACAGAAAGAATAGGAATAATGCACGCTCAGACATGTCGTACAGGGCGACTAACGCGAGGTTGTGCCTGTGGCTGGCAGCTTCATCATGTAAAACAAGTTGTTACGGAAACCACCGCTGCACGAGCAAGTTAATGCTGTATGCAGGCTTCGCGACATGGGGTCATCTTCATGCTGCATATGGATCGAACAGGAAAATGATGATAATGATTATCATGTTTATTATTGTGTTAATACGTTGTCATATAGTGTATTAACAAATACAATATCTGAAATATGTTTAAGGTCGCACTGCCCTGCCAGGTTTCACTGCCTACTCCTCGTCAAAGTTTGCTGTTATTGCATTCTCTGAAAGTCTTAGAAGAGAGATGTCAGATTTTGGGGTCAAGGTCATAACTGTGGAACCGTCACTGTACAAGTAGGTCAATGTAGATTTATGGACACTGACGCTTGTGGATGTACTCCTTACTAATTGCCTTTTACTAACATTATTATGCCCCTTTGTCAAGTTTGTAATTATTCATAAAATATGCATTTTCTTCTTCTTCATCATCCTCTTCTTCTTCGTATACTTTCAGACGTCAGTTTGAATATGTTTGGAGAAAGCTGTTTATCCATTTGTACATACTTCCACAGACTCCAGGTTTGATTAGTGTGGGATTTTTCATTGCCCACCATACTTTATCACATTCTTGATCTATACTTGGGACCTCAAGACGCAGCAATAGAGACCGCAGTCAGCGACTCATAGCTTGACTGCCTGCGTCAGGACCAGCGAATCAGAGCTGGTCAAGACCGTGCTCCACCTCCACGTGGTGGTCCTGGAAACAGTCTGCAGCAGTGCAGGCTGGCTGAGCGAGTACGGATCGCAATGGGAAGGCAAACCCGGTCCTAAAAAATGCCGTGCAGAAGTCGGATGTGTCGACCGAAAGGTGCAGATATCACAGCTACGTTGGAAACAGACACAACGCAACCACCGTCCTTTTCAGGGCGAACGAGGAAGAAGAAGAAGATCTATATTTGCCGAGATCGTCAGTGTGAGTTTATTCTTCTTTCTTTGACAGCAAATTAAAGCTCATATGCATTACATATTATTTAGTTCTTTGTTGAGTTGTGTTGTCCGAAACATCTGTATGTTTCGATGAGTAAAACAGAGATCAAAAGCTTAATTGAAAGAATAATAACTAACAAATGGACAGCAGAGTAGGATGGAAACCTGAAGGGCAGACATGCATATAAAATGTTCAAGACTCCAACAAGAACTGCAACTAAGAATGGGCTATTTTAGCCTATCTATACGACTATATTGTAGTGTAAGACACTTTTCCAACCCCTTATCTCTATAAAGATAAGTTTAACTAAACACACCCACACACAATTATGTGACAACAAGACACACAAAACGTGAAAACTATGGTTAATTGGGTATGGGTCTGACCAACACACAAATGTAAGTTCTTTTTGTTGTTTATTATCATTAAACTTTTTACAACATCAAACATATAGAGAAATCAATAAAATCATGTTTACAGATATATGAAAATAACCGAATAAGTGCCCTCCCCTTGTTGAGAAAGGATCCCAAAAGAAGTTAATAACCCAAAGGTCAAAGATAAGCACTACGTTACAGAATAGACTATGAAGAACAAGTTCCCCACTAAATTACTACTCAGTAAAGTACTCAGTTTAGCTAAATAAAAAACGAAGTTAGTACAATGATTGTAACAAAGGAAAATATTCACTTTCTCTATCTCTCACTCTGTCATATGTGGCCACAAACACTCTTGCTTACCTAATAGTGGTGTTGGTATCCCTTGAAAAATTACAATAGTCTGAACCTATACTGTCAGGTGGGTTGCCCAAATATGGCCCCATTCCAGCCTTTATATCGAATAATAATTACAAGGGGGACGCAAAATTTTGTGGTTTAATTTTTCCTGGATGAATCATGTGTCACCGCAAATAGTTACTGAAGCAAGACGTGCTCGGGACGTTCACGGTTGCAAAAGGAGAAAAGTAATTCCTGTATTGATAAGCATCTGGTTGAAGAAAGAGGACCGAACTAGTCCAAAGATCGAAGACCCAAAATAATAATAATGGTACTGGTAATGTTAAACCGCTGGCCGCTGGTTTTGATCAGGTGCACAAATCAGAAAATGAAATCCCCACGAGACAATTTAACACATTTAGCGAAGAATGGTTCTAGTCTGGCGTGTTTATATTATCCAAGAATTTCTGAGCGACTCTAATAACTGAATTTGAGAGAGCGCAGTATATATACAGATTGTGGTGTTATTATCACTAGAAGATGTTACAATTCACACCTTCTGTATAGCAGAGAAATCATGGAACTACGTTTCCTGGATCAAAGGTTTTTCGTTCATTCTACTCAGCGATGCTGATCGACATCAGAAGACTGGCCGTGCACGTGCCTCTCTTAGATTACGTCCCCCTTTCCGCACATCAATCGTTTACCTCCCCCTGAAATGTATGAACATCAAAGGTGGTCGGGAAAATATTATCGCCCCTGTATCTCTTTAAACGGTCTGTTATTTCTACGCGCATCCGTCTAAAGACCGATAATTGGCAAATCAGCTCGCGGGAGAAACTCAGGTAAACAAACGTGATTCGCTCCCCTTGTAGACTGGCGGGTTGCGAACAGTTGGTAAACAACTCTGTTGTTATGTTCCCAGAAAAAGGGCGTGGATTCAAAGATGAGTCATACAAACAGAAAATTGCGTGGTTTGGCTAAGCCAATGGTAGACACTAAATGGGAAAGCAAAGGCTGTCAGATTACTGTATCAATATTTCCGTTCCACGTCACAACAACAAGGCAGTTATGAAAGACTTTACTTTTTTGTCTTTTTTCTTTGTTGTCGCTGTTTATATTTGTTTTTTTATTTTAATTGTTTCTTTGGGTTTTTTCTTAGAAAGGTGAGGGCACACATACATAAATTCACACAATTTTACAGTTTTGATTTACTGTATTTGGGCAGAGTGGAGAGATGAGAAGATACAATGTTTAGACAACGGGAATCAGATTTTTAAATCTTGAATTTACTACACTATATATCCTTCTTATAACCCATGAAGGGTTGAACGGGATATTTTGTCTTTAAAAAAAATATTTTTACGTTGCTTTAACTTTTATTTTATTTTCTGTTGTCTAGTGTCATCCTTTATGTCCAACGAGTACCTGTTAATTACCTTTATTTATTTATTTACATATTTATTTACTATCCATAGGACTCAGGTTTCCTTCATTATTTATTGACTTAAAAAACTAGCAAAGTTAAAATTACACCTTTAAATTACAATATCATACGCACAGCCTAAATGTATTTACATTTATATAGTTTCATGTGGTTAAAGTGAAAATTCAGTAAGAAAACAATAGAATTCGAATGAAAAACGTTTAAGAACTACGTCAAAATTATGTTCATTTTAACGTTAGTAACTACAGGGATATTTTTATAAAAAATAATAAATTTCTGCTACTGAAACACTGCACAAACATTTTATAGTCATTTTGGTGTCTGATGGTGTCACCTTGTGCGGTCCCGTACCCCCCTAGTGACGCCACTGGTTTGTAGTTTGTTTGTTTTTTTTCTTCCTGGCTCCTTGGGGAATTCAATTATTTTATTGCTTTTAGCATTGTTGTTTTTTTTTTAACCTCTCCTGCCATTTCCCCTTTGTTTTAAGATTTGTGCTGATCGCTTTGCAGTGCAGTATTATCTTTTAGTTTTGTGAACATTTTCAGGTCTGCCTTTATTTAGTTCCATCGTAGCAGAGGCAATTGTTGTGGTAATGTGTACGGTAATTTATTCATTTCTAACTTCTATATCGTTGATTAGCTATAAAATATTTTCTATTTTCCAGTGTACCTTGCCTCTGGTATCTGTCTCTCTGTACCCTCATTTTATTTATGACCGGTTAAAATAATCAGCTATAATAGTTATTTCAGGGAATAACAAATACTGCTGGTTCTAAGTTTTTCCTTATGGGGAAGTATATGTTGTATATTCTAATCATGTCTTGACCTTCACAATATCTACTTCTGCTGCCTCTGTTTGTCCTCTTGTTTGGGGTTTTTTGTTTGTTGTTCATACACATTTAATCTGATGCATTACCAATTGTTTAAATCATTCAGTACAGAATAACAGATTAAACCCCCCTTCTGCATCTCTGTAAACCTGACTTGTTTATTTTTAAATTAAACTTTACCCCTGCACGAATAAGTTAAGTTGCGCCAATCTACAGAATTGAGGTTTAAAATTTGTATTCATAATTTAGACTTTCAATGCTAAATAGTCCCTGCTTAAATTTTAAAAAGTTAATTTTTAAATTTGTTTAGCACGGGGATTTCCGCTACTGATACGGTCCTTGCAAGCAATGACAATTTATGGGCCACTGCTGAGGCAGGAATTAGACGAGACTACGGCGAGAGTTATTTCAATGATACCCAGGTAAGAGCATTTAACGAATGTTATAAAGAAAAACCATTAACGAAATACAAGCTTCGCAAATAAATAAGGAATTTCTTCACAAATAAAAGAGAAGATATCTTAATAAATTTAACAGAAGAGATTTGGGAACATGAAAGGTTTAGAACTGAACCCGAGACCTTCTCAGCTTTCCGCAAATACGCTGTTATTAAGCAATCGAGGTAATGTGGTCACACATTTGAATGAAATGCATCTACATAATTAATCACCCTGCTTTTGACCTCTGACATTCGTGGTAAAATAAATTATAACTGATAAGGTGGAACTTTAAGACTTGATTTTGAGCTCATAATACAAAATATGGCATGAACTATGCGCGCGGTCAAGGCTGGTTTTAGGTAACTGTAAATCAGGCTATGGCTTGCAAATTCTTGATTCACTTTTATCTTCATCTTGAATCCTTAGCCCCGACTGACAAAGCAGTCATTGGCTGTCGTGCCTAGTGGCGTCTTGTAGGGTAGCAACAAACTGCCACATTTTGCTCGATAGGTGGCCATCCTTCGTGCTGGGCCCCAACTCTGGCTCATGCTTTGCTTACCATTGGCAGTCATACGAGCTTCAGACTCCAGATTTCCATCCAGCAGCAATTTTTTTCATTTGTTGCCGTTTCCGTAACTTGATTTCTTTTTTACATAGACAGGGGTGTAAGGCCTGTGCTTAAACTCCCGCCCCCTCCCCTCCCGCCCCACCCCCAACCTGGAGAACCAGGGTATTTGCTTTAGTCTGACCCTACCTTGGTAGAACCTGCCAGGAGTAAAACTCCAGCTGGTATAGCTCTGGGGGTTGTCAGGTTACACAAGACGTCACACTTCTACAAGGTATAAACACCATTGATGGCAAATTTACTTTCATAACCATTAGTAAAGTATGTCAGTTGGTGAGCGCTCATTAAATATCCCAATAGTTGGCTTATATAGATTATCATCATCAATTTACTTTGCGCCCATTATTATATAAAATCCTAGCTTTTTCTGTCAGTCCGTAACGCTAAGGGATGCAACTTTGGTTGAAAGTTAGACATTAATTGTATTGTTTCCCTTATATGTACTCTCCCGAAAATAGTAACACTTACCAAAGAACAATGCGCAAATGACGGTGCCACTAACATCTCTCTTTTATACTTTGTACAAAATTATTTGGTTCCCTCATATCGGTGTATTTTTTCATTAAGAACAAGTACTTAAAAATACGAGTATATTAATATTAAAGTCTGTAAAACTACATTATTAGTAAAATTTTACTGGAAGATGCGGAGATCCATGATTTAAGTTGTGCCAGATTAAAACACCATCAGCAGCCAAGAACTACTTATACGGAGTAACCAGGAGGACATGCACACCATCATAGCTGGCAGACGCTGGAGTTGGGTTGGCCACGACCTCAGAAGGGACCCTGATACCATCACAAGAACAGCTATGCTATGGACCCCCGAGGGAAAGCGAAAGAGAGGCCGACCAAAAACAGCTTGGCGGAGAACCGTGGAAGCCGAGACGCAAAGAATGTACGAAGGATGACCGCCGACCGAGCAAAGTGGTATCAGTTTGTTGCTGCCCTACAAGACGCCACCAGGCGTGATGGCCAGTGACTGCTTTGACGGTTGGCGGTTATGGATCAAAGAAGAAGAAGAAGATTAAAACAACAGAAAATCAAGATGCTCTTCTGTCATGTTCAGACTTTTAACATCAGATGTAAAACAAATATTTTGATTTTTAAAAATATTTTTGAATAAGTAAAATTGCCGTTAGGTATTGGTGCTTTTGAATTTAATTCCCGTCTTATGATGGTCTTTTACACTAGTCATTACATATTTGTCTATCTATAATGTCTTTGGCTGCCCGTTAATTACTGTGATTAGTTATTTTCACCATTATTAATCATCAGCGAACTATTAATTCGTGTGATTATAGCCTTTCATCATCATCATATTCCTTGTCGCTCCGTATGGAGCATGGGACCCACTGCTGTAGCTGGCCACTTTGTAGGAAGCGTTCACAATGCATTCAATACACGTGCAGCAGTGGTTTCTGTATTAATCTGTTTTACATTATGAGGTTTTGTTATTGTTGATCAGAATCGACGTTATTGCACTCCGGGCAAATCCATAGGTGCTCAGTCTTTCTCAGCAAATGTCGAAGGGTATGAATGCTAAGTGTTCCTTTTGCGCACTAGTTGTATACATGCCGGATGCGTCCTCTCATACGTCCATCCCTGCTGGTCTTATGTTTGATGCCAAATTCCAGCAGTCTTAGCCTTGATGATTCATCGATTGTAGTGTCATTCTCTAATAGATGATCATGAATTACCTTCAGTATTTCTCTCTTATCTATGTCCAATGTACCTTCTATGGGTAAACTTGAAGCCAGTCTGTCAGCTCTTTCATTGCCGTGTACCCCTGCATGACTAGGACAGAAGATCCATATCAGTTCTTGAAGATTTGATGCTTCTATGGAGATGTTCCATTCATGTCGGAGTCAATTATTTTGGAACTTTCGAAGCATGGATTGTGAGTCTGCTGCTTTTGTTAATAGAATGTCTCAGACAGCCATTTTAAGGCAGCAGTAGCTGCCTCTACCTCCATTCTCATGCTGGAGGTTGTTATCACATATCATGTAAGCCCCGCTATGTTCAGCGACGGTTCTGCCCTTTACTCTAGCAGAGAGGCCCCCACCCTGATTTATTACCACGGATTACAGACCCATCAGTGTACACAACGGCATCATCATCCCCAGCATTATCATTTATCAGCTGATCAATTCCAGCTCTGCTCTCCCATTGGTCCAAGTTCTGCACTCTCTACCAATGCTGATGATGACTTGCTGGTAGTCCATCCAGCTCTCATCTGACTTACTCCACTCTTCTCCCTCGAATATATTTTCAACTGTGGTCACATGTCTATCCATGACATCTCGCTCTTTATTCTTGCTCCTTTGATGTCAGCTATGTTCTCATGCCGGTGATGCCTTTTGTCTGTGGTTACTGGCATATACTTGTACATGACGAGGTTGCAAGCGCCCATGTATGACCTCATATTAATCGCCTTGTACGACATGCCCGACGGACATCAATGGGAAGCGACAGGGCAGATTATGGCCCTTAAAATTACCTATTTTGTTTTTGTGCCCTAAATTCCGAATATTGTGTTTCAATCATCTAGTTAGGGTGCAAAGGTTAGCTTTGCCTTGTTAGGGAGCAATCCTACAACTGGCTCTGTGTACGGTATACAATTGTTGAGTAATTATGACATTAATCTACTCGTATGTTTTTCTCCTTTAATGTTTTCAGGCTGGCTGGAAACGCCTGCTTCAGTTTGGAAGTGACAATCTCAACGAAGCCGTCGACTGCTATGTAGATGCGGTCACAGCTGTGCACCCACGCAGCCGTTATGCGCCACCTTTCTACATGAGACTGTTGAACGACGCCATGAATTCGTTGCTTTACAGTTTGCAAGACGCCATCATTAGATTAGTCATAGGCATCACAGCCAAACCAGACATGCTAAGTCCAAGTTCTTTGGGGAAATTTAGAATTGGGCGGCGACGCAGCTATGCAAATTGACATTACTAGGTCAGATGAGGTGTAAAGACAAGGAAAAAAAATGAAACGGCGGAGATACAAAGGCAGCACCTGGAGGATAAAATGGCTGGGAGTTAATGAGATCATCTTACCTTACCAGATGATAATAGTTGGGTTGAGAGATGAGTAAATGACACAAGTTGTGTCTACTGAGTGGTGTCAGGAGGAAAACTTATACATTGCTACAGGGGCCGCACAAGTTGGTTGAAATGTTCAATTGATTACTAGCAGCGAGAAAAATGTTTGTGTTTTGTTAAGAGTAAAATGATTCGTTAGATATGTTGAACTTGGATAATGGCCATAATCAAAATCGAGCTGGCCTCCTTGAAGTCGTGGATGCATTCGTTTGTCTCCTGATTTTCTCTTCCAAAAATCATATTCGGGGTGGTAAAGATGAAGTTCCAACAGGAATGGCGCCGGACGAGCCCCAAAAATGATAATACATCTGTTAAGAGTATAATGATTGTCCCGAGTAACGTTATTTCACTTTGTTGTAATAGTACTGTGGCTCGGTGAATAAATATTATTGTTACAACGCCAAACGTGTCAATTGTATTTGGTTTGACTTGTTAGTTGTAACTGGCTTTTTCATTTCTTTAAAATCCTTTATGTTTGAGTCTGTGTATTCGTATTCCTAAACTGCAAAACTGTCATAATAATAATTCACGAAATTGAAATTTTCATAGATTTTTCAAAGATTCTGTATTCAAAACGAGTTTCAGCTTTATTTGCACGAGACTTTATGAACCACATTTTTGCTCCAAAACATTTCACAACAGTTATCCATTGGTAAAATCGATTTCCTTAATATATATTATCCGTACAATTTTCTACTCTTATATTTTTGTTGTAATATCCATAATATTATAGTCCTGTGCTCTCCCGCACACTTATCTCTTTGTCCGCTACATATATCTTTTTTTTTTAATCATTCTCGACACATTGGAATTTTCCACCAATATATTTATATACAGGTTTTACTAACCTTGCAACATCTTGTACATCTCGATATACTTTCTTTTAATACATATTCCTGGCCATCTTGGCTATTCAACACTGCGGATTTAATATATCCTGAAGAAGAGGTTCTACCACATTGAAGTATTAATATACACTTGAGTTATGAGTCGAATCTAGACTCCTTGAAACACTTTTAAAAATAGATTATACTACACATATAATAAGTGGACTAGCAACATATGCGGACACGTCAATATGCTTCCAAGCGTAGACACAGACTCTCCTCTACGTTACTCCTCGATACGTTACTTTGTCATAGATAACGGCTCTAATGTTTGCATTTTTGGTGAGGCTCAGCATGGTGCGCAGCAATCCCGCTAAATATAACTTTATCAAGATTGCTTTGCCCCATGATGTGCTCTCAACATGTTTAAACATTCTTAGTTATTTTATAAGTGCTGTAGATCAGTTACACACTTTTAAGAAAGAAAAACAAAAGAAAAGAAACAACGTTCATCGTGTGTGTAATGTGCGCACTGTTTTATTTACACTGTAACGATAGTGCAGTCTGGATAAATAGAAATCGTAAGACCATCTAAAACACTTTCGTTTATTAGAATTTCTTCTAATCAGAAGGTTGCTCAAATTGGACATTTTACAGTCAAAATAAAGAATAAAGCGTGAAGGAATTATTTATACCGTTTATATACATCTGTTTCATTCTGCATCTTTTCCAAATTTCAAAAGTAATTTATTGAAAGGATGAAGTGCAGTAGCATGTTATTTTCTATCACTAGAGTTGTAAGAGTCAAGACATTTGAATGTCTAAATGTCCCAACTGATTCATTTAAAACTCCAATATGGTCTACCACGAATCAAACCATCAGAAGGAGCATAACCGCCACTGACAGCTAAGTAATAATTGCTTAATTCTTCATAAAAGGCGGCGGACAGATATAAGTTAACAATTGCCCTGCCAATTGTCACAGAGGTTTTGATCATTAAAATTGCCTATATCTTCCTCTTTTTCTGTCACCCGTATTCTCCATTTTATTATCACTCTTTACCTTTTTCCTGTATTTTCGCATTCGTTGCGAAAAATATATTTCTTTCCCATCATCGTTTTTCTTTCTCATACTGACTAGTAACCTTATTGCATCAGATGTCAGTCGCGCAGGTAGACGAGAATGTGCGAAAAATTCGTTTCGCTGGACATAGAGCAGACTTTATGTCTACATTTGCACCTGTCACGCGCGGGTTTTTCGGATGAGCGCTCAGGAAAGGCGTGATTACTGACATCTCTACGACGCAGTACGAGACAGTTGTCTGGAAATCCCAAACTGACACTACATTCACCATGGGCCCTGGTAGCGTGAGGCGTGAAAACGAGAAGTGTCAGTTATGGGAAATGCTTCTAGTTAATGGGAGGTGTTAGGGAGAGTGAAGAGGAGAGACCGGCGCCTTTTCGGGTTTGGAAATTAGCGCGCGGCTTTTGTCTATTTTCAGATATCTATAGCAGTAGCTTAGAATATTCACTCATTCTCCATTTTACAGTAGACGTGGTCACTGCGTTCTAGAACACTTAAACTTATAAGTGAGGTCTCAGTTTCGTTGTGATACGTAGTTCTGTTTGAGGTAAAATATTATATATAATAGATCTCTAGTATTGTGTGAAGTGTTAAAGTGTTTAATCGCTTATTTCATTTTAAACTAGTTCTGTGTGCAGAGTGATTATTTTAATAGTTTGTTATTTCTTTAGTCGACGAGTTACAGTGGAAAGCAAGATAAATTATAAATTTCTAGCTAAACCCATTCGGCTATTAAAACAATTGCATTTAACTGCTAATACTCAGGCGAAGTATATTTTTCTAAACAAACTTATAAATGCTAGATGCATCATGAGTGGTGACGGAAATACGCAGATATTCCTTATTCATGATGAGGGATTTTTTTTATATAACTTATTTCACGGGAAGTTTTAAATATAAGTCAAGCGGTAGGCTTGCAGTTTAAATTATCAGTTATATTGAGTACATAATATGTAAATATTTCATATGTTGTTTTCTTCATTCAGTGAATACTGGGGTGAACCCAACTTGCCGGCGTTTAGTAAAGAGACATACTTGTGAGAAGCATAGACATTTCCTATCTTTAACCACGTGGGTTTTTTCAAGTAACACTGGTCTGACAGTGCACGTGCCATCAGAGATAGACAGTAATACCAATCCCACTAACGGTTTTCTAAAGACTAAATGTTTATACTGGGCCTTTGAGCCAGACTTTATTTCTTCACAATAAACTCAAATATACATGCTGCTTGGCGGCGAGAAAAATTACAAGAAATAACATTAATATTTCCGACAACTATTGAAAGAGTGGATAGTGAACCAAGACTATCTGTTGAGAGCAGTTGTCCACTGGTCATCTTTTCCAAATTAAGGGAATCCTCGTGTTTCTGAACTCTGTGTGCCCGTTTAAACTTGCTTGCTTAACAAACTGATTCAAGTGACATTAACAGTAAATCTAAAATTTAATTGGTGAAGTGAACGCTCCCCGAAAAACAGTGGAAGAAACCTGTAATTGTAGAGCTGGGATTCGCTTTATCCAAAGAATACAGATTCACTATAGAGAAGTGTCCTACGGTTGCGCCAGACGGTGAACAACATCAAGTTTTTTTTAGGTAAGCACGTGTGCCAGGGTACCCTGATGAAAGAACCGAGTGAAAGTGACGGAAGTATGTTCGTTGTTTAATGCACTCACTTGTTGTATTTTTTTTTTCTTAGGCAAGATTTGCTGCTTAAGTAAATTGTTCATTTAGAATAGATACTGCTGTCAAAGTCAGTCTATACCTTCTAAGGGGGACAATAGTAGACCCTAACCATATGTATTTGTGACTCTTTGGGCCATCATCTGTCTCATAACGGGGCTGTGGGCTAAACCTAGAGTTAATATCATAACGGGGCTATCATCCTTGTAGCATTCTCTTGATATTTTATGACTATTTGTATATGCTTTGATGTAATTTCTATGTGTTGTGAAGAAATTTTAAATGATAATTAAAATTTCCCTTGGAATTAATCAGCGTGTTGGTCAGCTCGTTCTAGTATATATATATATATTCATTGTTATAGATTTCCCCCGTCTGTGTGTTTAACTGTCGTCACGTGTATGTGCGTGCCCGTGAGTAGATAGAAATATAGGTAAAATATATATATATATATGTGTTTAGACTGTCTGACGCTGTAAAGAGGTCGTAGAAGATAGGTGAGAGAGAGAAGAATTTTTTTCGCTTTCAGAGACAGCCTCTATATCACAGTCTATCATCTCACTTGTGGAAATTCTATTTCTTTTACTAACTCTCACTGTGTCTATCACCTATTCAAACCTATTCAGAAGGGACCAACCCAAGTCTTAATTCTCCTATCTAAAATCTACGACAAATGGTTGCTCGTTACCGGGAATTGAACCCAAAATCCTGAGACGAGTACGACAAATGTGGTCTCGTCCGAAGGATTTTTGAACTTAGAATAGGAAGACGAGTACGACAAATGTGGACTCGTCTATCTGGATTTTGAACTTAAGTTTCTTTATTCTGAAATAGAGTAAGAGTGTGATGTCTTGTGGGTTGTTATATCTTTAAATAATTTATCCCCTAGACTAACGATCATGTTTTCGGGCGTGCTGACCACACAAACTGATAAATTTTTTTCCACATCATTTTGAATAATATACATTTGAGTTACAGGTGGATTTTGTCGGAATATATGTTATTGTTGATTTGTAATACTAAACGCTGGTGAAGTTTTGTGAGTGTATAACATTCACAGGGTTCTGAAGTAGTAGGTGTTTGAGCAAAGCTAAGGAGTGCGTTTCGGACCATTCGTCCAGATTAATTGCCTCCCTCACCCTAACTGTCTTCAGGGGTAAACTTGATAGTGGATAAAAAAATTCAGGGGATTTTTTTCTTTCTCCAAAATTTTTGCTAAAATCATTGTGTTTTCCACTGTAGCAACTTATTTTTCAGAAGTAATCTTAACTACCATTTAGTTGGCGTAGTCGTGTTTGCATTAGGTGCTTTATTGCCGATTAATAGCAGCGATAGTTAGATTTTATTTTGGAGGAGGTATCCCAGGGTTAAGCATATCATCTTTTATTTGGTATTTTCTCGTAAGCGGTAGGAACCAGTGTCTCCTTTTTCCGATTTTCTTTCTCCACTAGTCGCAGTCACTGACATAATATGGCCGAGAGGGCAAAGCTTAGACAACTCCTCAGGGACGAAGTGAGAGAGGAGGGACTGGAAGGCGAAGAAGCGAAAACATTTGTCAGAGACGAACTTGAGAGATATGATGCGGAGAGGAAAGAAGAAGAAGCGAAGGAGGAAAGAAGAAGCAGCGGAGATAAAGAAGCAGGAAGATGGCTATTACAGCAGAAGAAGATGGATGAGGAAATGGAAATTCGCAGGGCGAACGAACGAGAGAAGGTGAGACAGCACGAGGAAAGAGAAAATGAGCAACGACGACAGCATGAGCTGGCGCTTAAGACTCTAGAGTTCCAAAGCCGTGGTGCTGCCTCTACCTCCAGCAATGGAGAGTCTTCTCCTCATTCTTCCTTAACTGATCCTTCTAACACTCAATCTACTCATCTCTCTGCTATGTCTTTTCCGCTAGAATCTTTCCCTTGTCCAAATGAGAAGATTGACACTTGCTAGAAAAATTTGAGAAAATTGAAACTCTGTACGGTTTAGAGAGGTCGCGTTGGAACATGAAGCTTTCTCAGGCGCTGAAAAGCAGTGCATATGATGTTTACGCCAAACTGGAAAGCAGCCAACAAGACAACTATGATCTGTTGAAGAAAGCGTTACTGGAGCGCTTTGAAATGAACGCTCGCAAATTTTTACAACTGTTTCGCAACAGCCGGAAAGAGAATTCTGAAACTTTTCAGCAGTTCTCGTCTCGTTTGAAGGGTTATCTGACAAAGTGCCTAGAGCTCTCGCAGCTCCCCTCTACATACGAAGGTCTTGAGGAATTTGTTTTAACAGAACAAATAAAGAACACATTGTCTGCAGATACCTGGAGATTTCTAGCTGAGCAGGGAGCAGAAAAACTTGAAGACATCTTAGAGAAGTCTGAGCGTTACCATAATGCGCTGGCTGAACTACCGGCCACTAAGCGGAAACCGACAGAGGAGCATTTTCGAAAAAATAATCTAGATCAACCTTCTCATGCTTCGAATCAGAATAACCACAGAGAAACTGGACCTCAAAACCCCCCTCCTGAAAAATCCAAGTTCTACAAGAACAAGTACCCCAACCACCCCAAACAGTCTGATCAACCCGACCGCCCTACATGGCAGCGCAGCCAGAAAGGACAAGGTGGCAAAGGGAGAACCCCTGAGCACGGGACATATGATCAGAGTGAGCACACCGAGCCTAAACGCATCGGATGCTTATTAACAGTCTCGCAAGATGGAATTATTGACAGTGATTCCCAACCTGTTGGGGATAGACCCTCAACGCGAGGTACTGTTACTTTGAACGGTTCTCATTTTTTGTTTATTTGACATGGGGCTTTCTTATGATTGCATTGTTGCCAGAAACCTGGTCAAACCCGGTCAAGAGACAGGAGAGACCGTAAAACTTTGTAGAGTTTCTAAGAGTGATGCACCTACAGCGCTTCCCATCGCATTGGTGGAGATACACTCTGATTTTGTCAGAGGCGTGATCAAAGCGGCTGTTATGGATGATCCCATCTACCCAGTCATACTTGGCGGTAGATACGTGTGTATTGGGAAACCGGAAGAGACGATTGTGGCAGGAGTAACTACAAGAGGGCAAACCAAGAAGGAACGGGAGCCTGCGCCTAATTTGTTACCCATGGAACTTAAAGAAGCGCAATACAAGGACCCTACTTTGGCACCCTGCTTTAGGAAACTGCCCATGGCTAAGGAACCCAGACAGCACGGGGACATTTTTTCTAAGGATGGCGTACTTTATCGCACAACGGGCAAGCCTGACCAAGGTTACAACCAGCTCCTAGTACCGAAACAGTACAGAAGCCAAATCCTAGAAATGAGGCACTCTCTTCCCTTCAGCGGACATATGGGACAGAACGCCACAAACCAACGGATAACCACTCATTATTGGTGGCCAGGAGTAAATACTGATATTATCAGATATGTCAAATCCTCGAAAGGACTAAAAGAAGGAACAGGTTTATCCTGACCTTAGTCGATACATGCACTTTATGGGCAGAAGCTATACCGCTAACATGCGCAGATGCCAAGCATGTCGCAGAAGCCCTCGTGCAGATTTTCACTCGGTTGGGATTCCCTCAACAAGTGTTGACGGATAACGGATCTCCATACCGAAACCTGTTGATGGATGAGATCGTTAAGATCTTGAGGACCAAACACATCTACACAAAGCCTTATACTCCGGCCGGAAATGGGCTCGTGGAACGTGTTAGTGGAAACCTCAACATGATGTTAAGTAAACTGGCACAAGTGAAACCTGAAGATTGGGATCTGTGTATTCCTGCAGCTTTATTTGGCTACAGAGAATCTCCTCATACTTCCACAGGATTTCCGCCAGCTACGCTTTTATTCGGCAGACCCATTAAGGGCCCGCTTGAAGCCTTACTTTGGTCGATGACAGACCAGAAGACTGATGAGACAGTTGTCTCAGCCAGTAAATACGTATCGGATTTAAAAGGAAGGTTGAAAATAGGATGAGACCTAGCAACGACTAACTTTAAGCGAGCACGCACAAAGCACGCTAACCGATACAGGAAAGTCGCGAAAGAGAGAGAACTGGAAGCAGGAGAGAAAGTTTTGGTGTTACTCCCTACCGGAAACAACCAACTGAGGATTGGATGGCAAGGGCCGTTTACCGTCCTGAAAAAGATTTCTAAGGCTAACTACCAGATCTCTATTCAAGGAAAGGAGAAGGTTTTCCATTTAAATCTCTTAAAGAGATACTTGGAAAGACCTGTGCCAACCTCCGATCATCTCCTGACGATCGCCAAAACTGACGAAGATGACGATAGTGGCAGGGAAACTCCACTGCACACACAGGAAATCTTTGAAAAATGTCAGAAGCGGCGACGCTCTTTCAAGCGCGCATGGGAGACATTCCAGAGGAAGGAAACTTGGGAGTAGACTTGATTAGGAATTGGAGAGAGATGGAGGGGGGAGATGAGAGGGAAGAGGACAGACACCCTGAAGCTACGGATATAGGAAATTTAATTCCATAACGTAGACATGGAGTGCTTCCATATCTTAAAGGGGGGACGTTCTGTCACAGAGGTTTTGATCATTAAAATTGCCTATATCTTCCTCTTTTTCTGTCACCCGTATTCTCCATTTTATTATCACTCTTTACCTTTTTCCTGTATTTTCGCATTCGTTGCGAAAAATATATTTCTTTCCCATCATCGTTTTTCTTTCTCATACTGACTAGTAACCTTATTGCATCAGATGTCAGTCGCGCAGGTAGACGAGAATGTGCGAAAAATTCGTTTCGCTGGACATAGAGCAGACTTTATGTCTACATTTGCACCTGTCACGCGCGGGTTTTTCGGAAGAAGCTCAGGAAAGGCGTGATTACTGACATCTCTACGACGCAGTACGAGACAGTTGTCTGGAAATCCCAAACTGACACTACATTCACCATGGGCCCTGGTAGCGTGAGGCGTGAAAACGAGAAGTGTCAGTTATGGGAAATGCTTCTAGTTAATGGGAGGTGTTAGGGAGAGTGAAGAGGAGAGACCGGCGCCTTTTCGGGTTTGGAAATTAGCGCGCGGCTTTTGTCTATTTTCAGATATCTATAGCAGTAGCTTAGAATATTCACTCATTCTCCATTTTACAGTAGACGTGGTCACTGCGTTCTAGAACACTTAAACTTATAAGTGAGGTCTCAGTTTCGTTGTGATACGTAGTTCTGTTTGAGGTAAAATATTATATATAATAGATCTCTAGTATTGTGTGAAGTGTTAAAGTGTTTAATCGCTTATTTCATTTTAAACTAGTTCTGTGTGCAGAGTGATTATTTTAATAGTTTGTTATTTCTTTAGTCGACGAGTTACAGTGGAAAGCAAGATAAATTATAAATTTCTAGCTAAACCCATTCGGCTATTAAAACAATTGCATTTAACTGCTAATATTCAGGCGAAGTATATTTTTCTAAACAAAACTTATAAATGCTAGATGCATCATGAGTGGTGACGGAAATACGCAGATATTCCTAATTCATGATGAGGGATTTTTTTTATATAACTTATTTCACGGGAAGTTTTAAATATAAGTCAAGCGGTAGGCTTGCAGTTTAAATTATCAGTTATATTGAGTACATAATATGTAAATATTTCATATGTTGTTTTCTTCATTCAGTGAATACTGGGGTGAACCCAACTTGCCGGCGTTTAGTAAAGAGACATACTTGTGAGAAGCATAGACATTTCCTATCTTTAACCACGTGGGGGTTGTTTCAAGTAACACTGATCTGACAGTGCACGTGCCATCAGAGATAGACAGTAATACCAATCCCACTAACGGTTTTCTAAAGACTAAATGTTTATACTGGGCCTTTGAGCCAGACTTTATTTCTTCACAATAAACTCAAATATACATGCTGCTTGGCGGCGAGAAAAATTACAAGAAATAACATTAATATTTCCGACAACTTTGGAAAGAGTGGATAGTGAACCAAGACTATCTGTTGAGAGCAGTTGTCCACTGGTCATCTTTTACAAATTAAGGGAATCCTCGTGTTTCTGAACTCTGTGTGCCCGTTTAAACTTGCTTAAGTTAATAAACCTGATTCAAGTGACATTAACAGTAAATCTAAAATTTAATTGGTGAAGTGAACGCTCCCCGAAAAACAGTGGAAGAAACCTGTAATTGTAGAGCTGGGATTCGCTTTATCCAAAGAATACAGATTCACTATAGAGAAGTGTCCTACGGTTGCGCCAGACGGTGAACAACATTTTTTTTTTTAGGTAAGCACGTGTGCCAGGGTACCCTGATGAAAGAACCGAGTGAAAGTGACGGAAGTATGTTCGTTGTTTAATGCACTCACTTGTTGTATTTTTTTTTTTTAGGCAAGATTTGCTGCTTAAGTAAATTGTTCATTTAGAATAGATACTGCTGTCAAAGTCAGTCTATACCTTCTAAGGGGGACAATAGTAGACCCTAACCATATGTATTTGTGACTCTTTGGGCCATCATCTGTCTCATAAAGGGGCTGTGGGCTAAACCTAGAGTTAATATCATAACGGGGCTATCATCCTTGTAGCATTCTCTTGATATTTTATGACTATTTGTATATGCTT
Source organism: Oreohelix idahoensis (assembly GCA_024509875.1). Taxonomy (NCBI): domain Eukaryota; kingdom Metazoa; phylum Mollusca; class Gastropoda; order Stylommatophora; family Oreohelicidae; genus Oreohelix; species Oreohelix idahoensis. The sequence goes on from JAMPIV010013488.1 coordinate 189,849, forward strand.
TGATGTAATTTCTATGTGTTGTGAAGAAATTTTAAATGATAATTAAAATTTCCCTTGGAATTAATCAGCGTGTTGGTCAGCTCGTTCTAGTATATATATATTCATTGTTATAGATTTCCCCCGTCTGTGTGTTTAACTGTCGTCACGTGTATGTGCGTGCCCGTGAGTAGATAGAAATATAGGTAAAATATATATATATATGTGTTTAGACTGTCTGACGCTGTAAAGCTGTCGTAGAAGATAGGTGAGAGAGAGAAGAATTTTTTTCGCTTTCAGAGACAGCCTCTTTATCACAGTCTATCATCTCACTTGTGGAAATTCTATTTCTTTTACTAACTCTCACTGTGTCTATCACCTATTCAAACCTATTCAGAAGGGACCAACCCAAGTCTTAATTCTCCTATCTAAAATCTACGACACCAATGCAGAATTGTTCTTGACTTCGGAAATATCTTATGAAAACTCACTTGCGATAGAAGCATCATTATCCTTCTATCTACAACTCTTACTTACTTACCAGACATGGCCAAACCATCTTAGTTGGGACTGTTCTATTTGGGTCTGCAGCGGATGGGATTTTAGGCCTTGACGGATCGTCTGGTTGTGGACCATGTCTCTTCTTGTTACTTCAACCACTTTCCTCAGATACCTCATTTCTGAGGTTTGGATCTGGCTTTTGTGGGTTGTATTCATTGCCCACGACTCGCATCCGTATGTCAAGACTGGGACATAGGTGGAGCGGTATACAGCCATCTTCGTTTTCTTACCAACCTCTTTCTTGCTGAGGAATCCACGATTTATGGCCTGAAAAAGTCTCCCAGCTGCTGCTTTTCGAGTGGCCAACTCTTCTTTGATGCCTCCCTTTCGGTCTATAATAGCTGCGAGATATTTAAAGTGGTCGACCTGCTCCAGGACCTGTTCTCCCAACTTAATCTGATGTTTTCTTTCTTCTCGTGATATCACCATGGATTTTGTTTTAGAGCTGCTTATGACCATCCCTCTCTTCTCCAGCTCTTCCTTCCAGACTTGCAGGCTGGATTGGAGATGTGCCTCTGATTTAGAAATCAGGGCAACATCATCAGCAAATGCCAGCTCCGAAATATAGACCTGTCTCATCTTCCAGTACCCCACTGAATACTTTCTTGTTCTCTCCTTACATGCCTTGATGACATCGTCCATAAGGAGTATGAAGAGGTAAGGTGATAGGATATCACCTTGTCTTACACCAGTGGTGGTCCTGAACTCTTCTGACTTATGGTTTGCTGTCCTCACATAATTTCTGCAAGACTTGTACAAGCTCTGTATAGCATGAATCAGAGGTGCTGAAATATTCTTCCTTGCCAAACAGTCCCAAAGTTTGCTCCAGGGGACCCTATCAAACGCCTTTTCCAGATCTATGAAACAAAGATGGATCTCACTCTTATACTCAAGGGCCTTTTCACTCAGCTGTCTGAGTGTGAAGATTAGGTCTTGAGTACTTCGGTTCGCTCGGAATCCGCACTGGACCTCATCCAATTGTGGCTCAGCTAGGCGTCGGAGTCTCTGCTCTAGGATTCTAGAGTAGATTTTACCAGGGACACTGAGAAGGGATATGCCTCTATGGTTTCCACATCTACAACTCTGCCAAGAGTAATCGTGTGCGAAGGTAGACACCTTTGAATGCCCATATTAGATACTCTTGAGTTTTGGCCATTGTTGGACCACTACTGCAAAGCAGGGGAGGCAAATCCGTGACAATTATGAAAATTCTTCTTCTTCTTCGTTCGTCCTGAACAGGACGTTGTGTCCGTTTACAGCGAAGCTGCGATATTTGTGCCTTTCGACCGACACATCCGACTTCAGCACTGCATTTTTGGGACCGGGTTAGCCTTCCCTCTTCGATCCCAACTCACTCAGCCAGACTGCAGTGATGCAGCCTGTTTCCAGGACCACAACTTGGAGGTGGAGTAGGGTCTTGGTCAGCTCTGGTTCGCTGACCCTGACGTACAGCTGTTAGTTTTTTTTTTTTTTGTTTTTTTTTTTTTTTGTTTACTACTACTACTAGTTTAAATTAGTGGTGTCCTTATAAATATTAATATGAAGATTGGCCCGCTTTGAAATTAACGGTGTCAAAAAATTGACACATCTGTCGTCTTAGTTTTGTATCGCCAGTTATAACTCATAAATGTCTCTCGTTAAATCATTTACATAGGTCATTTCTGGGTTAAAAAGTTATCACTGTTCTTTCTACCTGTTTGTTTTAGTGTGTGTTCTTTTTTAACCTTAATGTTTCGATTATGTGCAATTATCAACGTTGGAATGTTCACATCTCATGTGATTGGGGGGGGGGGGAGAATTATCGGATAGTAGTTAATGGATAGTCCCGAGGGACTCTGGTGAAACAATGAAAATATAGATCTTTCTCCCAGGCGTATTGTAAGAAATGAACACATGAGGTTGGTTACCTCATCATGTCAAACAACTGCTACAAAAACATCGCTGCAAAAACACAAGGGCTTTAACAAGAACTTCCCGAAAACAAGGGGAGGGGGTGGTGGGGCGGCAGTGCTAGCTCCATGCTCTGTAAGTAACGAAAAAGAAGTTGAATGAAAAACAGTGAGTTCACGTACTGAAAATTTGTTGCAGACTTGTAATAACTTACAGCACTGTGTTTGTTAGGCAAATGCAAAAGTTCCGTTTTTTTTTTTTCAACCACCTACTCAATAACACTTTCAGACTAGTCTGTAAGGGACAGCACTGTTTTAAATATCAATCAAACGTGATTGCTTACCGTGTCTTTTTTAATCATGCATAAGTTTATGAATGGTAAAACTTCGTTAGCGTGAGTGTTTTCCCTTGAATATTCTTGAAGGTGGTTTCAAAGTCCGCGAAAACGTATATATTTCAGCAATAATAAGTGACAGTTAGAGGACGGAATATTTAAATAAATGGGTGGTAATAAACATAAGTTATTGTACTGCAATTTTTTTTTTAATTTGTCATGTTTGTCTTGTATTTCATTTTAGTGTTGCTTATTTCTGTATTTTCGTGTTACACTGACGACTGCGTTGGCCCATGCACTAGTTTGTTTTTGTGCTTCTTTTCTTATGCGTTATGTTTTCACGATTATTCTATACTATTTTTATGCTCTTCTGTCCCATAACCGTAATCAGATGCAGGACAAACTGAAAACACTCGATGAGAGGTCACAGCAATTGGGTCTGAAAATACACAAGGAAAAGACAAAAATAATGAGAATAAATGCAGGTAATGATAACAGGGTTGAATTTGAAGAAACACCAATACAAGATGTAGAATTGTACACATATCTTGGCAGCAATATAGACAAAGTTGGAGGGACAGACAGTGATATCAAAATAAGAATACAAAAAGCAAGAGGAGCTTTCATTGCATTGGTATATATATGAGATCAAGAGAAAACGAATCCAACACGAAAATAAGAATCTTCAACTCAAATGTGAAGTCAGTCCTATTGTATGGCTCTGAGACACGGAGAACAACAAAGACAACAACCAAAAAGCTACAGACTTTCATAAATGGGTGCTTGCGTAGAATAGAGGGATTAAAATGGTATGACAAGGTTACCAACGTGGAACTGAGGACAAGAACCAGACAAGTGTCAGTGGAACACGAGATGAGAAGAAGACGATGGCGATGGATAGGACACACACTGAGGAAACCTGTTGATAGCATTACAAGGCAGTCCTTGTTATGGAACCCCCATGGCAAGAGAGGCAGAGGTAAACCAAGAAGCACGTGGAGAAGAGAGCTGGAAACAGATGTGAAAATGATGAGGAGAACGCGGAAAGAACTTGAGATGATGGCACGTGACAAGAGGACTTGGCAAGTGTTTGTTGAAGGCCTATGCTCCTTTGGGAGTGAAGGATTATGAATTAATGAATGAATTTTTATGAATAGTGTTACGCACAAATAATTACTTTTTTCCAAAGTCTTTGTATGATCGTTTTTCGTATGTATGATCATTATTTGACTGAAATGCATGTTATATATATTTTATGGTCAAAGGGACAGAATCCGATATATCGATACTGCTATTTTTTATGAGTTTACCTCCTCTTGTATAGAGACACGTTCGGTCTATAATGTCTTGAACGAAGCGTGACCATATCTCCTTATTTGGTAGTATCAGTCAACTGTTGTAGATGTTTGAAACCTTTCTTAACGCTTCTGTTCATGTCCATAAAAGGCGCGACTGTGTAAGACTTTTATCTCGAATGTTCTTAGAATCGTCTTATTGTGAACAGCGACTCAGAGATTGTCACTCTGCGCATGTCTCGACTTGGTTGTCGTTTGTTGTTCCGCCCAGGTCGGGCAGTTGAGAAATGGACTGATTAGCGAGCGGACGCGACTGCGTCTTGTGATTCTCTGAGGGAAATACATTGTCTTTGTGAGTTAGCTAACTAGACTATTTCCCCGTATTATTCAAGCCTGCCTGGAGGCATATGTTCATGGTTGATTTTCCGAAATAAGGTAATTCCTCTTGTATCGAACTTTAGGCTATCATCTAGAGGTTCGTCATTTTGTCGCCTTTTTGCTCGCCTGTGTGATTCAAAATGGAGAGGTACTTTGACTAGGATTAAGTCACCGGTATCTTTATACCTGAACTAGTTATATATCTATGGGTCGCTCTAGACCAACAAGACTATTGTCTGTGTTCCAGGATTCGTTATATCAGAGATCACGTCCAAGTCAGATGGTTAGACTTAGGAAGGTTATAAAGGTTGAGCTGACCTGTAATCCATGTATGCTACTCACGTGCAGACAGTAAACGGACGTATTGTATACATCTGATCTGCTAGCATCAGGAAGGAATAATTATTATTGTCTATGAACATTAAGGATCTGCAGCTGACCACGGTTGCAGAAGTTATATGTATTATTTATCAAGCTTCGCTATGATATTTGTTTTCCATACAACTATTGAGTATTGACTCCTACATGACTGTCAGTTAACATGAGTTTGAATGCTGCATTTGTTGTACTATGCCGATGATAACATAAGTATCATGACTGTTTTGTGGCGTGCAATAAATGGTATAAACCTAAAGCGAAGTTACCATTTCTATGACTCTACACGTCATGTTGCCTGTGGTGTACCCTGAACTGTTCTACTGCAACACACACACAGCAACAATCTAAACCAGATAAGACACCCACATCTTGCATTGTAATACCTGGTGTCGATAGAGGTGGTAATTTGACGGCATCCTAATTCCACCCTTATCAAATAGTTGTCTTCTTTATTTCACTAAAATGGAGAAATTGTAGGTTAACAACAGTACATGACATGAAAATAACATTTTTGCGAAAACTAAAAAGAACCAACAGCAACAATGTGCTGATGTGTATGTGCTATTGTGGCGTTGCTTCATTTCCTATATTAATGAAGGCTTCTGCATTTTGGGGCTTTTTTTTGCATCGGTTAATATTCTATTGTCGCTAATAGTCTGCTTAGTTAGTAATGTTGGCTGTAACCACTTTTTTCTTTTAATGATGAAATAGACTTTGAGGATTGGTCCTTCGAAGTATGCGCCTCTGCTAATCTTCTTCATTTGCCGGATTCAAACAACTTTTTACTGCATGCAGTTTTTTGCTTAACTTAGTACTGCTGAAAAATATCGATATTCAACAGCTAATAAATTGTTAACATAACTGCATGAGACGGACGAACAAATAAGTTGTCATTAGCCTTATGACCAGGATGCGCCATGAAACGTTTCAGTTACAAACTTATATGTGCCAGACGCAGATGGATAATCTATGTCGTTTTGCTGCTGCTAGCTTGTTCTCTTGTTAATTATGAGACTTTTTCCAGCTTCTTACAAGAAGCTGTCACTAGAATGCAAAGTAGAAGAAAAAATGTGAGCTATTCGCATAACGATCAACACTTTATTCTTGATTCAGTTAAGAAGAACATGCTGACGAACACTGATGAGAGCTATTTTACTAAACCATTCAGAAATATTGCAGGAATTTTGGGCTCAACGTCGATCACAAAGCGTAAAGACCTAGACAATCTTGATATCAATAGCGGAATTCTCATTGACAAGATTACGTCCAATATCTTGGAGACAATGGACAGCACGTCTGCAAACGTTACAAATGACAGCAACGAAACATGCGGCTCTACGACTGTCATAGGAAACAGCTGCAATAACGGCAGTTGCTTACGGCTGCAGTTACCCCGGAATCTTCGAACTCGTATCGAACAAATAGTGACACCTTCACATCTCCAAATAAACCACCAGCTGAAAATGATTCTGAAGAGTATGGCAGATAAAGTGCCCGGATATTATGATTTCATTTTAGTTTCTGGAGTATCATACAGCCACTTTGAGGAAGCCCAAGCTATGCTCTATAATGTTCACAAGAATGTCTTCCCATATCTCAAGAATTTTACGTTTATTTACTATAATCTCGGACTATCGACAGAACAACGTACTTTCATGGCAAAAATTTGCAAGTGTCATCTTGTAGACTTCCCATTTGACCTCCTACCAGAGTTTGTTAGCTTCTTAAAATGCTACGCATGGAAACCTCTGATCGTAAATGCTCATATCTCAAGAACCAACCTCCTGCTTTGGATTGACACCTGTATCAGGTTCAAGAAAGAGCCAATCAAAACTATAGAACTCCTTAACAGAGCTCGTCTCCGTGGAGTACAAATACTTAGGTTGAAACAATCAATAGCCCTCGTTACATTACCAAGTATGTTCCACTTCTTCGGTGATGAAGCCTATGTTTATGCCAATTTTTCAGTTATGTTAGCCGGTGTTGTTTTGTTTGGGAATGAAATATTCGTTAAAAGGGCTATTCTGGAACCGTGGGCTGCCTGTGCTATCAACAGGCGATGCATGTGCCCCAAGGGTGAGGATATGCGAAAAATTAGAATATCATGTCATAATGAAGCGGAAAAATATCATTATGGAATATGTCATCGCTTTGATCAATCAGCGCTTAGTCTGATATTAGTTAAAATTTATCAAGACAAACTTGACAACATTTTAGCACCAATGAAAGATTATCTCGATGTAAAGAGAGCAGACAAAATGAAATTTCCCGTTGAAGACACAACCACAAGCGATTGGGTATAAGCTAAGGGGCCATCCATAAAAGACGTTCACAGGAGAGGGAGGTATGTAAAAAGTGGACAACTGTGGACATGGAGGGGGAAGGGGGGGGGGGGTATTTAAGTTGGTGTACGTCCAATTCACAAACCACATGGCAACTCTCACTCGCGTACAAATATATCAAGAGTAACAAACCCTCTTAACTTCGAAAGCTTCGTACTGTCCAGCTAAACCCAAATAAACGTTCTTCCGATTTTGTCCTCCTTGCCAGGCTTCCAATCCTTCTAGACTCAGAATCTCTAATACAAAGAGGTTTTAACTTCTATGGTCCTATTATCTGGAACAAACAATATTAACTCTCTGGGAACAGACATCACAATTATTGTGATTTCATAATTAGATTTTTAAGTTTTAAGTATAGGTAGGTGATTAAAAATTTAAGCTTATATGTTTAATTAAGACCATGTGAGTCCCTGAAATATAAAAAAAAGGCCACCAGACCCCTCAACAACTAAAAACTTTGGCTCAAGAAACGATTGAAGAAAAGTACAACCCGAAGGAGTGGACACACGCATACACAGATGGATCAGCTGAGGGGGCAGTAAAGAACGGTGGAGGAGGCATTTTTATAAGATTCCTAAATGGAAAGATCATCCGAAAGGCCTTCCCAGCTGGAAAGATCTCCAATTTCAGGGCAGAAGCTATGGTACTACTGCAAGCCCTGAAAATCTTCACCAGACCCGAACAGCAGCCACTAGCTAATATAGTAATCTTCACTGACTGCAGATCATTACTGGAATCAATACAAAACACCAGAAATGATAACATGATGAATGAGATCAGATCTGAGCTTAACATCATCCAAAGGTCATCAACCATTGCTCTTCAGTGGTTACCCTCCCATTGTGAAATTACTGGTAATGAGAAAGCAGATGCTCTATCAAGAAGTAGCAGTACAATGGAACAATACAGCCACCCATTGCCGTATCGGGAAGCAAAAACCATCATCCACAACAAGTACAAAAACCAGTGGAAGGAGGAAGGGGATATATACAGCAGAGATTTTTTTTTTTTTTTTTTTTTTTGCGTACGCCCGCTAATACTGGAGGCGAAATCTCAGGTTATTATTTTTTTTTTTTATGTCTAACCTGACATTGATTTTACGTGAGTATCCCTTTATTTCTTGTACAGAGACAGGTGTCCCTCGCCATTCAGACAAATACTCGCCGATTTCGGAGGTACCCATTGCAGCTGGGTCGGCTCAGGAGCCGCCAGTCCCTGGGCGACGACACTTCTTCAAATGTACTCGCCAGGTCTCGAGTTAATCCAGTCCAAATCCCGGTCGACGAAAAATCCTCAAATGCCGTCGCCCGGGTTTGATCCTGTATCACCCGGTCGCCAGAGCGGTGTTGTAACCACTACGCTAGCGCGGCTCCCGCATACAGCAGAGATGACCCAATACACCATCTAAACAGATACCAACAGACCACAATGTTCCGCCTGAGAACTGGCCACTGCAGATTACTTGGACATCTCTATCGCCTCAGGATATCCCACACAAATGAATGCCCATGCGGAACTGGAATCCAGACCCCAGAACTGTCCAACCCATGATGAACCGCGACGTGCGACCTGGCCAAGGGGTGCTGAGCTCCAGCAGAAGCTATGGGGCTGCCGCGCCGACCTGGTAAAGACTGTGGACTTCGTCCTGGCGACAGGCCTGCAGATTTAGCATGACTACAAACTGAACGCAGAAGAAGAAGACCATGTGGAGTGGACGTCCACAAGGGGGCATCAACCAAAAGTGGACAGAGGTGGACACGGGGGAGGGGAAGTGTGTCGTAATGTATAAAGAATAGGAGAGAGTGATTGCGTGAAGGTTTGTGGATGAATAAAAGAGTGACAGAAGAACACTTCTCTCTCTCTTAATCAGGGCAGTTCCTTTTTAAGAACGTGAAAAATTATATTATAAGAATAGTAAAACTTGCCTCTTAGTGAATCTGCAGAGAGATTACTGAAAAAAAAAAAAAATGTATAGAATATAGGCAGAGGTTTAGGCATCCTCGTCACAACTTATCCCTTCCCTGACTTTTGTAATTATATTGTCATCTACAAAGTACAGTTTATTTTGGCTCGTTTCCTCCAAGTAAAAGAATAAAGACTTTATCTATTTAAAAACAAAGTTTACATTCAAACTTAAACGTGACATAAAGAAAATAAAACAGACTCGAGGTTTTTTTGATTTTCTATAAATATAAAATAGAATTTCCAAAAGACATATTGAAAAAGAAAACCCAGTGTATTGTGCGTTTTTACAAATATAAAGCCAAGTGTTGCTTTGAATGACACCAAAGGTGGCAAAAATGAAAATCTACTTGATAGTTTGGTAGCTTTTCTTTTACAATAGAATTATTGCTGTGAATATGTTATTTGTGGTTTTATAAGGAAGGACTTTCTTCATGTGGACAATCTTATAGAACTGACGTATATGCTTGTCAATGCTGGTATTACTCAGCTTTCTAATTTGTGTGTGTCTGCCTGGCTCTAAGGTAGCCAAGTGTTTGTGGTCTCCTGGACTGTTGGACCTCCCTGCTGGATTCCTGGGGTAGTCTGGCAGGTACCTGTTGCAGTTCCACGTTTCAGGCCCAAGATTCCAGTTAAGTACCGACAGTAGGCCGTCCCAATGTCAATCACGAAGATGTTTGTCTAGATGGCTTGCCTGGTCTTTCAGCTCTAGTGGTCCCCTATTCTAGTTTTTACTTATGATGGTTGTTGCCACTAAGCTAAGCTGTCTCTTTTGTAAAGGCACTTAATTATAGTTACTTAAGTATTTAGCAGTGCTAACAGCTTAAAAAGCCTGTCACGAGAGGGTTGCTTGTTATTGAAATTATAAAGTATCCTGGACACAAAGTTGTATCAGGTGATGCCAAGATAGTGCCAGATAAGATACTGGTCTTATAAGTAATACCCCCTTCTCTGAAAAGAGTAAGGGTGTATCATCATGTAAGGACATCAAAGGTAGGATCAAGCTGTATAAGTTCCTAGAGAGGATGGTAATGTATTACTCTAAGTTCCTACAGGCTCCTCTCAAGATCCTCCTCTGTTAATATTAATAGCTCTGCTAGGGGTATTAACTACACTATCTACCAACAAGAACTGTAACTTAACTTAAATAATTTAAGTAATTCTGCTGGTAAATATTTACAATTTATTTTTACAAGTTTTTCTTTTCTGCTTGAAAATCTTTCAAGGAAATCAAATTTTAATTACAACATTTAAATAAATTAAACATTTGAAAATAGTTCAAAAGTATCAAAAGTCTCTAGATTTGTAGAAAGTTCTTCTCTCTTGGTTGAACTCACTCTAGTTGTATTATATTTATATCTTAAGACCCATCTGATCTCACAGTTAATAAATGATTTGTTTATACTGGCTATAACCATGCCCAAATAGATGTCATCATTAGATACTACTGTCTTGAATAGTGGTTTGACTGGGTTACTCTGAACAGTAGCCTTGTTTGGCCACTTATCTGGTAAATTGAAGCCTGTCACACTCCTGACATGGAAGGAAAAGTCACATGAGATTCCTCCAGGCAGTGGATACTTGGTGGCTGTCCCTATGTACAATAAGGGCGCTCGCACCACTAGTTCCTGCAGTAGTGGCTGACTCTTTAGAGTGTACTTGGATTACAGGATATAACCTGAAACATATGTGATTAACCACTATATTGTCTATTATTATCCCTCTATTACAGATGTAGGGGATGTGAGACAGTTTCAGACAGTGTGCAAGTAGACGCACAGGGCATAATATATCAGTAACAACACAATCCAGGTCACTGTGAATAAAATTTTCCTCCAACTCCTTAGTTAGAGCCATTTGTCCATGATCCGCCTCCATACAATCATTAGGTGTTGTGTAAAACACTAATTGATACATCAAACAATACAGTAATACCATTCCTTTCATCTTTTACTTTGTTCCTGGTGTGTGTCCCATTCCATCAAGAAATAATTCTTTAAATGCTTTTCTAAAACCATGGACACCCTTTCTGCTTCCATTCTTAATTTATTTAAATATACACAGCTTGGTTTAGCCTCCAGAAATTACACAGTAGTTTGAAACACATCTACACACTTCCTAACGCACAAGTTAATTAATTAACTAGAATTATATATATATATATATATATATTTATATATATATATATATATATATATATATTATATATATATATATATATATATATATATATATATATATATATGTATATATATATATATATATATACACATTCTTTCTTACCCTCAAGTACATACAGTCGAGCTGTTAATGGTCACGCAGTCTGCTCTCAGATGCAGAAAGCAAAGCTCTCTGACAGAACTGGCGCTTCTCGCTGTATTTGAATTTTTATTATGGCCTGCTTTTCATTTAGGGCACTTCCTATATAAAGGCCAAGGCCGAACGACAGAGGGTGCTTTACTACTAAAGTGTATTTGCGTTCCAAAATACAGGCATACATTTGTCCAGCTGTGCAATTATAAAAAAACTAGTAATCTACATATCCTCCTTATTCCTAGACCGATGTCCTTCATCTTAGGCTTAAAATACTCTCTGTATTATTCTTTCTCTATTTCGATAATTGTCTTTTATTATCATACTACCATCTTTTCCTACGCGTAGCCTAAACAGCAAAATTTTTGACTTGCCTGATGTCTCGATGCATTCCACTCGAGATTTCTCCATTACCATATTACTTCCCGTGGATATTTTTGCACTCTATTAATTGAACATTCCTATTAGTGAATTCTTGACCTCTGCCATGCTGTACTTCGCTCATAAGCCTGTAGCTTACCTCCAATTGAATCAAGGTTTCACAGATTTGAGCTCGCCATTGTTAGGCTAGTACGTTTGTAAACACTATACATGAAGGTGCGATTCCATTGGTTCGTCAAGGATATACTGTCATAAAGTATGTCGTGCTGTTTGGTCAGAATGACGAGTTTTGAATCAAACTTCACGACAAAGCCCATCTTTCTATGACGAAAGGACAATAATTGATTATTATTGTTTTCAGCAACTACTAGAATCATCTTTACAAGGAGACAGGTTTGATAAAACCCCGTCTTATTCTCTAGCAGGCTACATGGGGAATGAATTTGTCACACAGTGTTCGGATGCATATTTCTTTAACATGGCGCTTCCCCGCTACCAGCGTACCCACGTGTGATGCAGCGTGGGTCAGCTGTCAATCCCTGTCCTGGCCTCATAAATTAACCCGCCACTGCGGCCTGGCCAGGGTCCCATTAAAAAAGATTGATCCCGGGTCATGGCAAGAAATGCACTACTCGAACCGAGAGGGGAAAAATGAAAACGAAAGAAGAATTTTTGTGAGAGTTAAACAGCGTGCGTTACTGGTTAAGTATATAGATAGCGAAATAATTGAAGAATATTCGTCTCACCAAGTAAATGAATTAAATGGTAGAGTGAATCATCATCTCATCTCAGCCCGTAACCCGTCATGGGTCGTAGGGGTGCCATGGTGGAAGCATCAGCAGACAGGGTCCTCCACTGCTCTCTATCCTCAGCAATGCGTACAAGTGTGGAAAAACCGTGTCCTGCCCATTCTTTGATGTTATCAGCCCAGGATTTTCTCTGCCTTCCTCTTCTCCGTTTACCTTCGACTGTTCCCTGAAGGATCGTTTTCGAAAGAGAGTCATGACGAGTTACATGCCCAAACCAGGCAAGCTTTCGACGTTTCACTATTGACAAAAGTGGTTCTTGGTGGCCTGCATAGGTGTTTATCTTCTCTCTAACATAGACATTTGTTTTGTGCTCTTTATAGCAAATGCGCAGAATTCTTCTATAACATTTATGCTCGAAAGCCTGAATCCTTCGCTCCGTATCTGCAGTGAGTGTCCAGCCCTCACACCCATACAAGAGAATAGATAATACAAGTGATTTGTATAATTTGATCTTCACAGGAAAACTGATGTTACTTTTCCAGATCGCATTCAACCTTGTCATGGCAGCTGAGGCCATCTCAAGTCTTGTCTTGATTTCTTTACTTGATCTTCCATCACTACATATAGTGGACCCGAGATATTTAAAGGTGTTAACTTCTTCTAACGTTTGCCCATTTAACGTAATGTTGGTCGGAACATGTTTCTTATGGCTATTCACCAATATCTTGCTTTTTTCTATATTAATTTCCATCCCATATATTCTTGTTACTTTCTCCAGTCTAGAGGTAAGGTCTTGAAGTTCTGATTCTGATCCAGCTATCAGATCAATATCATCAGCAAAACGTAGGTTGCACAGAGGTCGGCCTCCAATCGATATGGTTGATTTATAATCGTAGAGAGCCTCCTGCATAATATGTTCTAGATATATATTAAAGAGCACTGGTGACAGAATACATCCTTGGCGAACTCCTACAGTTGTTTTGAAAAATTCTCCAATGTCGTTGCTTGCAAAAAACAGCACTGCTTGCGTCCTTGTATAGTGCTTCAATGATATCTATGATGTTAGTATCAAAATTGAATTTTCTCATTACTTGCCATAAGCCTTCATGCCAGACTCGATCGAAGGCTTTTGTGAAATCGATGAAGTTATGGTATAAATCGTGTTGATGTTGGAGATGTTTTTCGATAAGTAATCTAATATTGAAGATTTGTTCTGAGGTACTTCTTTTTGGTCTAAAGCCAGCCTGTTCCTCTGACAAGATTTCTTCTGATTTCTGTTTTATTCTGTTCAAAAGTATCCTTAACATCACCTTACTTGGATGACTAATAAGGCTAATGGTTCTGTAGTTCTTGCACATTTTTAGATTTCCTTTCTTTGGAAGCGGTATTACTAATGACTGCGTCCATTCTTTTGGCCATTTTTTTTGTACTCCATATCTTCTGGCAAATTGTTGTCATGATTTTTACTATATCTGGTCCTCCATATTTCAAGAGCTCTGCTGGGATATTATCCACACCCGGTGACTTCCCTCCTTTCATCGAACATATAGCCTCTTCCACTTCTTCCTGTAATATTGCTGCATTTCCGAGTTCCCTGTTTTCGCACTTAATGTTGTTTAATATGCTATAGTCAGTGTCAAGTTTACAGTTATATAATTCTTTACAATATTCTGTCCACCTTCTCATTACAGCTGTATTTTCATTGAGCAGAGCCCCATTGCTATCTTCTATGACAGTTACCCTGGGCTGTTGGGGTTTTGATAGTTTTCTTAATGTGTCAAAAGCTGCCTTGCTGTTACCTTTTATTAGCCCCGTACTAATGGACTCACATTGATCAGCTACCCATTTTTCTTTGGCCTGTTTCATTTTCTTCCTAATATTTTTATTCACCATACTGTATTGCCATGCTGCTTCAGGAACCTCTTTCTTAACCTTTTTCATTTCCCGCCGTGTATCACATAACTTCAGAATGTCATCTGTAACCCATGGTTTGTTTATTTTCTTTCTTTTACCAAGTATTTCTGTTGCTGATTCAATGAGCACGTCTTTCATGTTCTCTGTGATTGAGTTGATATCATCTTCCAAAAAGTTGAGAGCTGCGAATTTTCCTCCAACAGTTGCCTCAAAGATTCCCGCGATTTCTGGATCTTTCAGTTTGTCTAAATTGAATCTTAACTGAGAACATCTGTTTTGATTATAGTTCTTTTTAAGTTTAAGCTTGAGCGTCATCAATACCATGTCGTGATCACTACCAATGTCGGCGCCAGGAAAAGTCCTAGTCTTGGCTTTATTAATACTGGACTTGAATCTTTTGGATACAAAAATAAAATCAATTTGGCCATGTATCTTAGTTTTTGGGGCATGCCACGTTGTTCTTCTTGATAACTTATGAGGAAATAGTGTATTTGCAATGGTTAGTTTATATAATTGCTTCATCCAGATTGTCATAAAATGTATCAATTGCCTCATCCTCATAGTCAGTAGTGGGGGCATATACCTGTATGATGGAGATGTTCTTTGGATGTGCTGCAATACGAATGGTGATAAGCCTGCTATTTATTTGGGTGCAGCTGATGACAGAGTTCAATCTATCTTTATGTACGATAAAACCTACCCCATGCTGATGTTTAGACTCATCTCCACTAAACCAAATTTTGTGACCATCATCCGTTATTGATTCACCTAATCCTGTCCATCTGACTTCTGCTAGGCCCAGGATGTCCCACGAGTATCTAACAAGTTCATGTGTTAGTTAAATGTGTTAGTAGAGTGAATAGTAGACACAAAATATAGATAGGTGAATCGTCTTGCGACAGGAAGGTCAAAACTGCCAGAATTTTGTGGACGTCTTTTATGGATGGCCCCTAAGGAAAGTTATGTATCTCTAAAAGTATTAAATAAATGTGTAAATGAAATGTTTCGTGTTAATAACGACGCGAGGATTTTGGCGTATACCGTGTATTTGATATACAGTGTAGATAAATATAAGTCGCTAGGACCATCTAAAATCTCTCTGCTTATCAGAAGTTTGCTCAAAGATTGACATTAACGGTCCGAATAAGAAGTAAAGCCTGAAGCAATGGGCCGTTTCCATGAAATTACCTCCCCTAGATTTTTATAGGTGGCCTTGGCTTAAAATCATGGAATAAACTGGAATATCCTACTTATTGTTAATATTTTTTGTCTCATGGGTTGGGGGAGAGAAGCGCGATCAACATACTGTGACTAAATATGAGTGTTTAAGATTTAACCTTTTTGACTTAATTTTTTTTTTTTCGTGTAGTGTGTGTGAGGTGGGAGAGAAAAGTTATCTCGCCTTAACCAAAAATTCTAGTTATCGGAAGTCAACTTAACGGGAGTTTTTTTTTAGCCCAAAAGTCAACTTAACGGGAGTTTTGTTTTTTTTTTAGCTGAAAAGTCAACTTAACGGGGGTTTTTTTTTTTTTTTTTTAGCAAAGCCAAAGAAGACCATTGGCCGGAACTTCCAGAATTATTCGACTTCGGCTTAAGTACTGAACTGTGTCTGTAAATAGTCATCTACGAAGGATCTTCCTACATGCTTCCGTCCCGTTATCTAAGTGTTCGTTGGAGCACCAACTTCCGTTGAAGGCTTTATGATTTCTTCTTCTTCTTCCTCGTTCGTCCTGAAAAGGACGTTGGTTGCGTTGTGCCCGTTTACAGCGAACCTTCGATATTTGCGCCTTTCGGCAAACACATCCGACTTCCGCACGGCATTTTTTGGGACCGGGTTAGCCTTCCCTCTTCGATCCCTACTCACTCAGCCAAACTGCAGTGATGCAGACTGTTTCCAGGACCACCACGTGGAGGTGGAGTAGGGTCTTGGTCAGCTCTGGTTCGCTAACCCTGACGCAAGCAGTCAAGCTATGGGTCGCTGACTGCATTCTCTGTTGTTGCATCTTTGGGTCCTGGCTTTATGATTTCATTCCTCCTGTGTATGTTGTCGTTGGTCTCTCCGGATCAGCGTGTCCTCCGAAACTTTTTTCTTATCCCGGATACTGTCCCGTTAAGGATCAATCAATCAATACCCTTAAGCTCCCCGAGGAGCATAGACCTTCAATAAACACATGCCAAGTCTTCCTGTCCTGTGCCATCCGCTTGTCGTAGATTTTCGATAGGAGTATTAAGACTTGGGTTTGGTCCCTTCTGAATAGCTTAGAATGAGTGATAGATACAGTGAGAGCTGGAGAAAAGCAATAGAATTTCCACACGTGAGATGATAGAATGTGATATAGAGGCTGTCTTTGAGAATCGAGATAATCTTCTCTCTCACCTATCTTCTACGACTGCTCTAAAGTAGTCAGACAGTCTAAACCACAGATATATATTACATAAATCTCTATCTACTCACGGGCACGCACATACACGTGACGACAGTTAAACACACAGACGTGGGAAATCTATAAGAATGATATATATATATTTTAGAACGAGCTGACCAACACGATTATTAAGTTCAAGAGAGATTTTAATTATCAATTTAAAATCTTCTCACAACACCAAAGAAATACATCAAGGAAAACATATACAAATAGTCATAAAATTTAAGAAAATGCTACAAGGATGATAACCCGTTATGATCTTAACTCTAGGTTTAGCCCACAGCCCCGTTAAGAGAACAGATGATGGCCCAAAGAGTTATAGATACATAGGGTTGAGTCTAAGAGGTTTCTTTCTTTCTCGTAAATGTATGAACAGAGTTGAATAATCTGATTTAGCCTAAGAAAAAAGAAACTCTAGCTTTTGTAACAAATTCTGTAGATTAAAAAAAGTTAAAGACAGCAAATGGGTGACAATAATACCCCGGTAAAATAACACTCTGACCTGTGTACCCTCATTCATTCAGCCATGGCCTTGCTCTCACATACATACTCACAACTTTGCTCGTTGCCTCTGGGAACATAATAATTCTAGGACCTTCTCACAGACCCGAAAATGCAGTCATTGACCAAGAAATCCCCAGTTCCAAAAGACGTACTAAACTCTCAGGGAACGATTCCTTGGGTGTTCTAATTTTTCGAATGTCTGATTGTCACATAAAATGTGTCCAGGCACGAAAGTTAGCAGAGCACAATGTCATTAGCTTTGGATTCTAGGATTTAAGGAATGTCAGATCGGTGTCTTCTTTCAGGCAGGTACTATATTTGGTCACCACAATACTAGTCACAATCTCTGTCGGAATGTTAATGTTAGTTATTCTTGTAATATTCTCGCCCCCAGGCAGCATGTACATTTAAATTTGTGAAGCAATATGAACTGGCTCAAAGGCCCAATATATATTTCTAGTCTTTAGAAACCGTTAGTGGGATTGCTCTTACTGTCTCTCTCTGATGGCATATGCACAGTGTTACTTGAAACAAAAACCCCACGTGGTTAAAGATAGGAAATGTCTATGCTTCTCACAAATATGTCTCTTTACTACTAAACGCTGGCAAGTTGGGTACCACCGTTTCACTATATAAAATGGAAAGAACACATATCAAGTAATTTACATATATGTACTCATTTTAACTTACATTTTAAATAGCAAGCCTATAGCTTAAAAAGAACATAATCAAAACAGATGTTCTCAGTTAAGATTCAATTTAGACAAACTGAAAGATCCAGAAATCGCGGGAATCTTTGAGGCAACTGTTGGAGGAAAATTCGCAGCTCTCAAATTTTTTGGAGGATGATATCAACTCAATCACAGAGAACATGAAAGACGTGCTCATTGAATCAGCAACAGAAATACTTGGTAAAAGAAAGAAAATAAACAAACCATGGGTTACAGATGACATTCTGAAGTTATGTGATACACGGCGGGAAATGAAAAAGGTTAAGAAAGAGGTTCCTGAAGCAGCATGGCAATACAGTATGGTGAATAAAAATATGAGGAAGAAAATGAAACAGGCCAAAGAAAAATGGGTAGCTGATCAATGTGAGTCCATTAATACGGGGCTAATAAAAGGTAACAGCAAGGCAGCTTTTGACACATTAAGAAAACTATCAAAACCCCAACAGCCCAGGGTAACTGTCATAGAAGATAGCAATGGGGCTCTGCTCAATGAAAAAACAGCTGTAATGAGAAGGTGGACAGAATATTGTAAAGAATTATATAACTGTAAACTTGATACTGACTTAGGCATATTAAACAACATTAAGTGCGAAAACAGGGAACTCGGAAATGCAGCAATATTACGGGAAGAAGTGGAAGAGGCTATATGTTCGATGAAAGGAGGGAAGTCACCGGGTGTGGATAATATCCCAGCAGAGCTCTTGAAATATGGAGGACCAGATATAGTAAAAATCATGACAACAATTTGCCAGAAGATATGGAGTACAAAAAAATGGCCAAAAGAATGGACGCAGTCATCAGAACCATTAGCCTTATTAGTCATCCAAGTAAGGTGATGTTAAGGATACTTTTGAACAGAATAAAACAGAAATCAGAAGAAATCTTGTCAGAGGAACAGGCTGGCTTTAGACCAAAAAGAAGTACCTCAGAACAAATCTTCAATATTAGATTACTTATCGAAAAACATCTCCAACATCAACACGATTTATACCATAACTTCATCGATTTCACAAAAGCCTTCGATCGAGTCTGGCATGAAGGCTTATGGCAAGTAATGAGAAAATTCAATTTTGATACCAACATCATAGATATCATTGAAGCACTATACAAGGACGCAAGCAGTGCTGTTTTTGCAAGCAACGACATTGGAGAATTTTTCAAAACAACTGTAGGAGTTCGGCAGGGATGTATCCTGTCCCCAGTGCTCTTTAATATTTATCTAGAACATATTATGCAGGAGGCCGACCTCTGTGCAACCTACGTTTTGCTGATGATATTGATCTGATAGCTGGATCAGAATCAGAACTTCAAGACCTTACCTCTAGACTGGAGAAAGTAACAAGAACGTATGGGATGGAAATTAATATAGAAAAAAGCAAGATATTGGTGAATAGCCATAAGAAACATGTTCCGACCAACATTACGTTAAATGGGCAAACGTTAGAAGAAGTTAACACCTTTAAATATCTCGGGTCCACTATATGTAGTGATGGAAGATCAAGTAAAGAAATCAAGACAAGACTTGAGATGGCCTCAGCTGCCATGACAAAGTTGAATGTGATCTGGAAAAGTAACATCAGTTTTCCTGTGAAGATCAAATTATACAAATCACTTGTATTATCTATTCTCTTGTATGGGTGTGAGAGCTGGACACTCACTGCAGATACGGAGCGAAGGATTCAGGCTTTCGAGCATAAATGTTATAGAAGAATTTTGCGCATTTGCTATAAAGAGCACAAAACAAATGTCTATGTTAGAGAGAAGATAAACACCTATGCAGGCCACCAAGAACCACTTTTGTCAATAGTGAAACATCGAAAGCTTGCCTGGTTTGGGCATGTAACTCGTCATGACTCCCTTTCGAAAACGATCCTTCAGGGGACAGTCGAAGGTAAACGGAGAAGAGGAAGGCAAAGAAAATCCTGGGCTGATAACATCAAAGAATGGGCAGGACACGGTTTTTCCACACTTGTACGCATTGCTGAGGATAGAGAGCAGTGGAGGACCCTGTCTGCTGATGCTTCCACCATGGTACCCCTACGACCCATGACGGGTTACGGGCTGAGATGAGATAGCTTGACTTATATTTAAAGCTTCCCGTGAAATAAGTTATATTAAATAAATCAAACATCATGAATTAGAAAATACATACGTATTTCGTCAACACTCAATGATGTATCTAGCGTTATAAGTTTAGTTTTAAAATATATTCTCTCGTCTGATTATTTAGAAGTTAAATTGAATTTCTTTATTAGCCGACTGAATTTAAGCAAGAAATATAATTTCTGTTTTCCACTGTAACTCGTCACTAACAAAATAATACAACTATAAATTAGTTGCTAACTAGGGAAATAGCTAAGCGATTAAACACTTTAAACCCTACACACAATACTAAATATATACTGAAGCACATTAAAAACGCACCACCTGTATAATCCAAGAACAGAGTGTGAAATGTAAATATAAGTGTGTACAAGTTTACATATTTGGAATCTTTATTCATTTTCCTATGAATCCATGCTGGTCATTAATTTGTACATTTGATTGTTATGAAATTCATTGCATTCTGTGCAGGCAAGGGAGAAAACCAAAAATACAAAAAAATGCACGTGCGTTATCCTGCTGGAGAAGCTGCAAGTCTGGATAAATTGTGAACGCAGGAGCAACCAGTGCATCCAGAACCTCATCTCGATATGTCACAGCATTAACATTTCCACGGAAGACGTGAAGAGGCAAGCGATGGTGAAAACTGAATCCTCCCCAAATGTGAATACTGCCACCTCGAAATCAGTTGACACAGCAATCTGCAAAGTGCTCTTCACACCGTCGCTAAATCCGCATACGTCCATCTGCAAAGGATATGTTGAATCTGTTCTCTTCTGTGAATAGGACAGCATTCCACTGCAGTCTAGTCCATCTGATATGTTGCTCTGCCCATTGCAGGCGCTGCTGACGATGTCTGTGAGTCAAGTTTGGCCCAACATAAGGTCGTCTTGCAGTAAGGCCTATATCTCTGAGTCGTCGTATGACTGTCATTCGAGAGACTTGCCCATGTCTACCCACTATTGCTCTTGCTGTCTGACTTGCCGGGAGAGTCAATTCCTTAGGTGACTCAGCACAATATGACGATCTTGCGCAGGGGTAGTAACTCGTGGTTGGCCACTCCGAAGTCTATCCCGGGCACTGCCAGTGGTTCCGTAACGTTCATTGAGACGTACAATAGTGCTGTGGTGGCAATTCATCCTTCTGGCAATGGCCCGCGAGCTCATTCCGGTCTCCAACATACCAATGGCTCGTTGGCGGTCGTTTTCAGATAGTCGTGGCATTTCAAGCACATGTACTGGGTGTTTTGTCTCAACGGCCTTTTTATACCGAGTATACTGCCACAACGCGTACACATTTTCAGGGTCATAGCTGTTGAGAATCGTGTTGCACGTGTAACTTTCATCGTTTTCATGTAGTCTGTACACACACCCATGGGTTGAATCTTGCACTTTCCATTCCAGCAGCCATTCGCTCTCTATCTCATGGCAAACACGGGGAAAATCCATTCCCACACTTTTTTTGCCAGCTTCTCGGCATCGGTATATATAATAGTGGTGCGTTTTTAATGTGCTTCAGTATATAATATTAATATACCTCAAACACAGAAGTACTAAGAACTAAACCACTTCGACCAAACTAAAAGCCATCTCTATTAACAGAGATTATTTAGAAATCGAACGAAGGTTGTTCTAGTCTAACTGCCAAGTTACTGAGTGAAATGAAATAGTTTCAAACGTGGGTTAATATTTTAAACCAGACAAAGGATCCCACTGTTTCGAAACCACGAAACAGCGCCCGTCTCTCCCCTTCTCTAACACCCTACGTCAGCTTCCCTCGTGTCGTAACTGCCATCAGTGCGATTACGCACCTGCGTTAACACTCTGACCGGGAAAAGCGCGTGTCAGTTGCAAATCTCAGACAACCGTCTGAAACTGCGACTATAAGGTGTAAATATTCGCTCCTACTTAAGCGTTCGGCCGATTCAACTCGCTGTTGACCGGTGAAAAATGCAGACAGATGTCGGCTCTCTCCTAGCATTCTCACGCGTTTACGTCGAGAATCTAACTCAGGAGTGTCGTGTCATCTGAAGGTGCAGACCCAAGTCGGCTCGATGTCTGAGATGGACTGCAACTAAATCGCACTTCGCGTCTGACTGACATCTATGTAATAAAAGTTTCGTATCCCAGTATGAGAAAAAAAAACGATGATGGGAAAGAAATATATTTTTCGCAACGAGTGATGCGAAAAATACAGGAAAAACAAGTACGGAAAGATAATAAAATAAAAGGATGCGGGTGAGAGAATAGGAAGAAGATGTAGGCAATTTAATGATCAAAACCCATGTGACACCGCTCAAGTTTTTTCCATGTTTTCATCATTTTCACCGGTTTTCAGTTCTCCTCTCCATGTGTTTTTTGGTCTACCTCTGCCTCTCTTTCCCTGTGGATTCCAGAACAAGGACTGCCTTGTAATGCTATCAACAGGTTTTCTCAATGTGTGTCCTATCCATCGCCAGAGTCTTCTTCTCAACTCTTGTTCCACTGGCACTTGTCTAGTTCTTGTCATCAATTCCACATTTGTGACTTTCATACCATTCCAGTCCTCCTATTCTACGCAAGCACCCGTTTATAAGTCTGTAGCTTTTTAGTTGTTCTCCATGTCTCAGAGCCATACAATAGGACTGACTTCACATTTCCCTTTAAGGATAGTGTTGGACAAATTGTTTGATTTTGATAAATGGTCATTTTATTTAAGCTTGCATGTTTTTGTTATTTTTATCAAACAGTTGTTGGTGCATGTTTATACTGCCATCTGTCTTACCATTTTCAACACACTGCCAATTGTGACATAGTACATTTTTTAAGAGTAGGAGTTTGCTTCGATTTAGCAAGGCACGCACCGTTCAACCCAGACATAAAGTCCATCAGTTATATTAAGACACATTGGTTTTAACGTGTTTTGATATACCAATGATCCTGTATTTTAAAGTGTTTCAATGTTTGCTCTTGTTGTCAAGTTTCACATGCAAATAAAATAACTGTACAGTGATTACAAGTATGTGCTGTTATTTTATCTTAATAGTTGTCTATACGTGTAATTTATTGTTACCTCTCTAGATTTACGTTTGGCTAGAATTTCACTCCTTCCTGTTGAATGCTTTATTATTAACACTTACATGTCTTATGCCTGTATATGTGCCTTTACAACAGTCTATTATGTCTTGTCTGCGTGTTTTAATCATATTTATATTTCTGAATTTTGTTTCAAGGATTGGGACTGAAGATGCAGCAACAGTGATAAATGCAGTCAGCGACCCATAGCTTGACTGCTTGCATCAGCAAACCAGAGCTGACCAAGACCCTACTCCACCTCGAAGTGGTGGTCCTGGAAACAGGCTGCATTACTGCAGTCAGACAGAGAGTACGCATCGAAGACTAACCAGTAACCCGGTCCCAAAAATGAGTCCTGAGGATTGTAAATAAATAAAGTAAAGTAAAGGTAATTAACCGGTACTCGTTGGACATAAAGGGTGGCACTGGACAACAGAAAAGAAAATATGAGTGAATGGACGCTGAGCCAATTTTGCACCCCATCCGTTACTTCAACCTACCCGTCTATCCTTTGTTAGTAGTCTTACACTACTGGACACAAGTATTTCGGCCTTAATTTGGTCTATACTTGCTGATAGGAAAATTATATTAGTGATTGCATCTTTAAAACTGTCTGGGTCGTCCACGGGTCCTATACCATAGTTGTGTGAGTGTCACGAGAATGACCTCAGCCAATAACGCACCTTTTTTGGGGTGCAAAATTGGCTCAGCGTCCATTCATGATGTACTGTCACAGCAAGGCGATGGCGCCGTCTGGTTGGTCCTATCACTCATATTTTCTTTTCTGTTGTCTAGTGCCACCCTTTAAGTCCAACGAGTACCTGTTAATTACCTTTATTTATTGTCCTTGATTACTGTGTTGCTTGTTTAGTAGTGTTAGTCTTATGTACTTTCAAACTGCCTTTGGCTGCTGCCTCTTCTGTCAATCCTTTTCTCTTCTAATGTTCTTCATTTCTTTGTACATTTAGTGCTACTTTATCTGAGGCCAGATAAAAGGAACATCTTATATGGTAAGAAAAAACAGCTTGCAAATGTAGATACTACTACTACATGGCAATGGGACAAAGGACGAGATCCTACACTGCTGGATTCATAACAGCTGCAGCAAAACCTGCATACTTAAATGTACTCAAGCATATAAAGAATCAACAAAAAGTTCATTTTAACGTTCAAAAAACATTTATTTTGAATACATATAAGAATATTCAATGCTTCTTGCTGGCTTCTTGTGCTTTAAGGACTCTAGCCACAATCTTCTGCTCCTCAATCAAAAAAGCACGAATGATTCTGAAAAGAAAAATAAATAAAATACAACTATCTGATAATTGCATATACGTCTTTTCTTCTTCTTCTTCGATCCTTAACCACCGACCGTCAAAGCAGTCAGTGGCCATCACGCCTAGTGGCGTCTTGTAGGGCAACAACAAATTGATTCCACTTTGCACGGTCGGTGGCCATCCTTTGTACAGTGCCCCAACTCTGGTTCATTCTTTGCATCTCAGCCTCCACAGTCCTCCGCCAAGTTGTTTTTGGTCGGCCTCTCTTTCGCTTTCCTTCAGGGGTCCAAAACATAGCTGTTCTTGTGATGGCATCGGGGTCTCTTCTGAGGGCATGACCAACCCAGCTCCAGCGTCTGCCAGCTATGATGGTGTGCATGTCCTCTTGCTTGCTACGAGTAAGCAGATCTTGGTTGGTGATGGTATTCGGCCAAAAGATGCGGTGAATTTTTCTTAGGCATGTTGTGTGAAAAGAGGACAATTTTGACATTTCCTTCTCTGTGACTCTCCAGCATTCCGCACCATAGAGAAGCACAGAAAGCACGCAACTCTGGTATAATCTTAATTTTGTGCTTGTGCTGTATTGGGAGGACTTCCAGATGTTATTTAGGCTAAAGAAGGCTGTTCTTGCCTTATTCATTCTGATGTTGATGTCTTTGCCTGCCCCACCGTCTGGTGTTACTATGCTTCCTAGGTATGTGAAGGTATCTGTCTGTACCAGTTGCTGATTCCTTACTGATATGGGCTCAGGGTTGCTCACATTGAGCGTCATGACCTCAGACTTCTTTAAATTGATGTTCAAGCCCACCTGCTGGCTAATTTTATTAAGTCTATCCGTTTTTTCCTGGATGTGTTGATGTGAATGTGCCAGCAGTGCAATGTCATTTGCATATTCCAGATTTTCCAATGTAGAGAATATATACGTCTTTTAGTGATTATAGATTAAATTTAGCAATTAGTAGTTCTGAACGCTGAAATATGTATGTTAATAGCTCTCTGTCTATAAAGACCCTGCACAGCTCAATACAAACATTTTATTTAATGGACACATCAGTGTTTCCCAAATATGGTTCAGCAGAATTTCCTCAGGGATTGTCATCAAATTATTTGGAAATAAAGAACAATACTGAAAAGTGATATGTCTAAACTTGGAATAAATTTCCTGTTTAGCTGTATTTGGTTGAGAATTCTTAAAATTTTTGTCAAGTGTTCACTTTGTTGTTGCTTCTTTATTGCCAACATCCAGTCTTAACCAGCTGCTTGCCAGTGTGAATGATGGATTCTGAAGTCTTTTTCTGTGCTGCTTTCTAAATACAGTATTTACCAATGCAATAAGAGCTATTGCCTTTATAAAATTCTTAATTTGATATCCAGTTCCTCCAATTTTGTGGCTGCCAGAGTCTGAATCTGGCAGAGATTTTTCTCCCTGCCCAATGTATCTCTTGCTACATTCATTCCCATAATTTTCTTTTCTACACTCAATCTCAGACCAAACTGATAGGGACTTCTCATCAAGTGTTCTCATTCTGTCTTGCAATTATGGGACAGACCCAGGTCATCAGCAAAATCTAGACTGTCTAGCTGTTTTGTTACAGTATCTGAATTCGATCTGAGTCTGGGTTGCAGAGTAACCTTTTTTTCACTGTAATGAGGACTGGCGCTTGGAATGTTCACTCTAAACCTACAAGGGAAAATTGCACATGTAGCAGCAGAAATGAGGAATTAACAGGATAAGAATCTTCATCTCAAATGTCAGGTCAGCCCTTTGAGAACAAAAATAACAATAAGAAAGTCACAGACATTCATAAATGGGTGCTTGCATAGAACAGAAGGACTGAAATGGTATGACAAAGATGCTGGCAATGGATATGACATACACTGAGGAAATTTACTGATAGCATTACAATGCAGTCATTGTTCTCAGGGGATAAAACACACGGAGAAGGGGACTAGACAGAAGTGACAATGATGAGGACAACTTGGAAAGAGCAGCGTTAGCAGATTTGTTTTAATCCAGAGATGAGACTCGCTTTAAAATGTTAATATACACATATACATAATAAGTATCTACAAATGTAATTTAAAGCTAATGCACTGAACATTATAAAGACAAACTTCATAAGAAGGAGAAGAGAAAGGATCCTATTACGCGCATGAGGCATATTGGGAATACGGTGTTAGGCCCATATTTTCTCGACCATTGGCACACGAGGGTGACGTTTCATAAACTATGCTCTAAAATCCAATACTTTAAGTTCCAAGATTGGCCTAAGATTTATGGTAAACAGTCCAACACCCAAAAAAAATGGCAAAGCAACCGAAGGCCAAAAATTGCCTTATTTATGGGATGAAAGATGGTGCAAAAATTAAATGGCAGACATAAAGATGAAAAATATAATAAATGCAAATATTTAGGTTTAGGTGACTGCTATAAAACTGGAATAATAAAGAGGGGAACAAAAATTATCAATGCACTGAAAATGTACTTTAATCACAGAGAGAACAAATGCACTTGGAAGTCCTACCTTTCTCTGACAGCTTTGTGGCACAGAGATCCTCCATATGCACGGGTGACTGTCTTCTGTCTCTTACTCAAAGCACTCAACTTGTGGGGGCGTACAGATCTCACCTATTCAATGAACAATAGTCATAGTAACATAGCTTAATATTTATCAATGGTTTCAGGGAAAAAAGGTAACAGTAGTCCCATAGCAGATACTGACTCACAACATACTATACCCAGCAGGATTTCCCCTTCTAGTATCAGGGAATGCTCTTAAGGTGGTGAACAGTACTGAAAACTGGATTTTACGTACAAAATATTGATTTTTTACTTTTGAGCTTATTTTATTAAATAATCATCGAGGAATCGAATGAGCAAGGTTTTATAACATAAAAAATGCATTTGATGTATCAAAAAGCATATTTTCTGTACTACCCCCAAGCTATGACTTGCAAATTTGTGCCGAAAATGCAAGATTTGTCGCTCAATAATACCTTAGTTACGCTGTCCATATTGTGGACTATTTGGTATCGATACACAGGGAATTTCTTTGTCTGCCGTAATAAACTTACTTACTTACTTACTTACTTAGTCGTTCCCCTTCTACCGTGAGGTGTAGAGGTTTGGAAGAGAGAGCGCCAGACCATTCTATCAGCTGTCTTCTTCCTGGCCTGGTTCCATTCTAGTCCTCGGTCCTTCAAAGATTGTCTAATGTTGTCCTCCCAGCGAACTCTGGGTCGTCCTGGAGGTCTGGATCCCTGGCTCTTTGTTTCCCATGCTTGTCGTGGTAGCCGATCTTCTCCCATTCTGCAGACATGGCCAAACCATCTTAGTTGGGACTGTTCTATTTGGGTCTGCAGCGGATGGGATTTCAGGCCTTGACGTATCGTCTGGTTGCGGACCATGTCTCTTCTTGTTACTTCAACCACTTTCCTCAGATACCTCATTTCTGAGGTTTGGATCTGGCTTTTGTGGGTTGTAGTCATTGCCCACGACTCGCATCCATATGTCAAAACTGGGACATAGGTGGAGCGGTATACAGCCATCTTCGTTTTCTTACCAACCTCTTTCTTGCTGAGGAATCCACGATTTATGGCCTGAAAAAGTCTCCCAGCCGCTGCTTTTCGAGTGGCCAACTCTTCTTTGATACCTCCCTTTCGGTCTATAATAGCTCCGAGATATTTAAAGTGGTCGACCTGCTCCAGGACCTGTTCTCCAACTTAATCTGATGTTTTCTTTCTTCTCGTGATATCACCATGGATTTTGTTTTAGAGCTGCTTATGACCATCCCTCTCTTCTCCAGCTCTTCCTTCCAGACTTGCAAGTTGGATTGGAGATGTGCCTCTGATTTAGCAATCAGGGCAACATCATCAGCAAATGCCAGCTCCGAAATATAGACCTGTCTCATCTTCCAGTACCCCACTGAATACTTTCTTGTTCTCTCCTTACATGCCTTGATGACATCGTCCATGAGGAGTATGAAATGATAAGGTGACAGGATATCACCTTGTCTTACACCAGTGGTGGTCCTGAACTCTTCTGACTTATGGTTTGCTGTCCTCACATAATTTCTGCAAGACTTGTAGAAGCTCTGTATAGCATGAATCAGAGGTGCTGGAATATTCTTCCTTGCCAAACAGTCCCAAAGTTTGCTCCAGGGGACTCTGTCAAACGCCTTTTCCAGATCTATGAAACAAAGATGGATCTCACTCTTATACTCAAGGGCCTTTTCACTCAACTGTCTGAGTGTGAAGATTAGGTCTTGAGTACTTCGGTTTGCTCGGAATCCGCACTGGACCTCATCCAATTGTGGCTCAGCTAGGCGTCGGAGTCTCTGCTCTAGGATTCTAGAGTAGATTTTACCAGGGACACTGAAGGGATATGCCTCTATGGTTTCCACATTGTCGATTGTCACCCTTTTTTGAAAAATTGTGTGTTATGATGGGCAATCTTCCCAATCCTTTGGTTATTGGTCTTGTTGCACCATGCTGCCTGTAGGACCTTTAAGAGTAATAGGTCGCCTGATGCTCCCATGTACTTAACCATTTCTGGTGTTATACCATCATGCCCTGCTGCTTTGCCCATCTTGATTTTCTCTAGTGCTGCCCTCCGTTCTTCCATCTTTATGTCATCTTCACCATCATTGGTTTTCTCTTCTGTGCTAGTGGTTATCATTTCTGATGCTTCACCATGCTCACCATCCAGGAGTTCTGGAAAATATTCCTTTCCATCTTTCCATTACTTCCTTCGGGCAGTAAGCTAGATGCGACATCAGTGAATATTGACGGAATACGAAGATATTCCTAAATTCCTGATGATTGATTTTTATATAACTTACTTTACGGGAAGTTTTAAAGATAAGTCAAGCTGTAGGCTTGCTATTTAAAATGTAAGTTATAATGAGTACATATATGTAAATTATTTGATATGTGTTCTTTCTTCTATATAGTGAAACGGTGGTACCCAACTTGCCAGCGTTTAGTAAAGAGACATATTTGTGTGAAGCATAGACAGTTCCTATCTTTAACCACATGGGTTTTTTTTTTGTTTCAAGTAACCCTAATCTGACAGTGCATATGCCATCAGAGAGAGAGACAGTAATAGCAATCCCACTAACGGTTTCTAAAGACTAGAAATATATATTGGGCTTTTGAGCCAGTTCAAATTGCTCCACAAATTTAAATGTACATGCTGCCTGGCGGCGAGAATATTACAAGAAACATTAAACCATCCCGACAGAGATTGTGACTAGTAATTGTGGTGACCAAATAGAGTACCTTCCTGGAAGTAGACACCGATCTGACATTCCTTAATTCTAGAATCCAAAGCTAATGACATTGTGCTCTGCTAACTTTCGTGCCTGGACAAATTTTATGTGACTTAATCAGACATTCGAAAAAATTAGAACCCCCAAGGAATCGTTCCCTGAGAGTTTAGTACGTCTTTTGGAACTGGGGATTTCTTGGTCAAGGACTGCATCTTCGGGTCTGTGTGAAGGTCCTAGAATTAGTATGTTCCCAGAGGCAGCGAGCAAAGTTGTGAGTATACATGTGTAAGAAAGGCCATGGCTGGATGAATGAGAGTACACAGGTCTGAGTGTTATTTTACCGGTGTATTATCGTCACACATTTGCTGTCTTAAATTTTTTTTTACCTGCAGAATTTGTTACAATAATGCTAGAGTTTCTGTTTTTTCTTAGGTTAAATCAGATTTATCCAACTCTGTTCATATATTGACGAGAAAGAAAGAAATCTCTTAGACTAAACCCTACGTATCTATAACTCTTTGGGCCATCATCTGTTCTCTTAACGGGGATGTGGGCTAAACCTAGAGTAAGATCAAACAGGCTATCATCCTTGTAGCATTTTCTTGAATTGTATGACTATTTGTATATGTTTTTTTTTCTTGATGAAATTTTTGGTTGTGAGAGATTTTTTTTTGATGATAATAATAAAAATCTCTCTTGGACAAAATAAGTGCGTTGGTCAGCTCGATCCCAATTATATATATATAATCATTGTTATAGATTTCCCATGTATGTGTGTTTAACTGTCGTCACGTGTATGTGCGTGCCCGTGAGTAGATAGAGATATATTAATATATATATATCTGTGTTTAGACTGTCTGACGCCTTTAAAAGCGGTCGTAGAAGATAGGTGAGAGAGAGAAGATTATCTCGATTCTCAAAGACAGCCTCTATATCACATTCTATCATCTCATGTGTGGAAATTCTATTGTTTTTTTTTTCACCAGCTTGCATTGTATCTATCACTCATTCCAACCTATTCAGAAGGGACCAACCCTAGTCTTAATTCTCCTATCATAAATCTACGACACAGCTGATACGATAGCTTGTTCTGGAACCCGTAGGTAAGATAGAGCCCAAAAGACATGCAGAAGGGAACTGGAAACAGACACAAAAGGAATAAAGGCATGGTAATCCTTAAACTGAAAACAGGACAGGAAGGCCTGAAGAAAGCATGCATTAGACAAAATAAGTATTTCTTACATTAAATCAAAAGACAGAATAGACCGACGCTCCTACAAGGCATGCTGTAAAAGGTGACTATGATGATGATACTTGGCGGAGAGCTAAATAATGAACCAAACTGGGACAGCGCATGAAGAATGGCCACTGAATGAAATGGAAGCAGTTTGCACCCTTTTCGTATGTTTTATTATCCCTGAAAACATACTTGGAATCCTAATTACTGCAACAGGCTCAAAATCGATACTTCTTAACTTTAATGGTTTTCAGTGAATGGAGGATAGTGCACTGGTTTCCATTCACTAGGGAAGAGGTCATAAAACACTAAACAGTGATGGTCACAATGTTAAAGTCAATATGACACAAAAGATGTAACACAGATCTGCTTAAAATGCAACACTTATTTATAGTGACTACTTTTATGATGTTGCTGCTCCCGACTTTATAAACAAAAACACCCTGCAGGGAATGTTTCAATGCCCATATATTGTGAGTGCAAGATTTCTGTTTAGTTCAAACTTCAGAGTGCTTAGTCAGTTTTCAGTGTACTATTATAAAATTGGGTATATAATGCTCAGCAATTATCACTTGTCATAGCCAATTTTCACTTTAAATATAGATGATATATTCCAAACTTGCTTAGATACTGTCTGAAACCTAATATAACCAATATATTATTTTAATACCTGAGCATGAGAGAATTCTCAATTCATACAGGACTTACCCCTCTTAGCTTGGTCTTGTAGTCACCACATACTGGAGTTTTTGCAAGCTTCTTCTGGTACAGATAAACCAACTTTCCACCAGGTGTCTTTGAGCTGGAAGTGAATCAGCAAGAAATAACATGATCACTGATCACACAAATTGACAAAAATCTATATTCTCCTTATCGTTCTCAGCCCCCGTCATTCTTTAATGCACATAAACTTCATTATTGCTTTTTGACCATCCCTCAAGTTCTGTTCCCAAATCATGTTTGTCATTTTCTGCACTCTTTTATCCTTTCCCGCCTGTCACGTTGCTTTGCCATGTCATACAAACTTTGTTTTACTCTTAAAACAAGGTCAAATCATTTCTGTCAAGTTGTCATTTGAATGTGAGCTAAGTGAGATTTAAGTAATCACTAGAGATAGATTTGAGTAATCTACATAAAATGTAAGAGCTGTTTGTTTTTCATGTTCTTGTATGTTCGTTGCTTGACATATGCAAAAAGACTAATTCTAGAACAGAATACTTAAATAGTGCAATAGAAAAGCAGGCAATAAATGTTTTAACTGTTTTCTTGTCACTATTAGTCCAGTGAAGGTTTCTGTTGCGCATTTTCAACCATATCACATTTTTAAACAATGTGAACGTGTGTAAATTTTTTTATCAAGTGATTGTCCTTATATAATTGTCCACCCTTTGAGGATAGCACACATGTGATGACCATAAGTGGTTTACATAAACATGAACTTAATACTGCCGCTGCTAGATATGCATTCACAAGTGTCTATGCATTTCTCAGCTTCTAAGCGCCTCTGGTATCCTTACTGCAGCACACTTAAATATTAAAGATGTGATAAGAAACTAAAGGTGCTCTCTATGATACTACTTTTACTGGAGTTTGCTGAACAATGAGGAGGTATGTGCAGCGTTGGCGTAGCTGGCAGTCCATCATGCTATCAGATAGGTAATGTTAGTCACTTTCAGGATGTAATATATATCAGCGCTGGTCGGGCTAGCAGTTCTTTTCAGGGCTACTTCACGCTAGCTGATAGTGGTCCTTTCAGAGCTTAAGAGTTTATCAAACACAGCGCTTCAGTTAATCGAGTTCACTTATTTTTTATGGCTAATTGCGCTCCAATATAACCAACTGACTTAAGTCTAGGTTAAAAGGGACATGCTTCACCACAAGAAGGCCAAACACTCAACAAACAACTAAAGGTGCTCTCTAGTGAACAACTATACACCAATGCTATTGCTCAGTGAACTCTTTAACACACTGAATGTTGCAAAAGATGGCAGTTTTCTATCCTCTTGCTGAAATCATCATCTATTTCTCTTCAGCTCCTCAAGGAGCCTCATACCAAATCTACCTGTCTTTCAACAAACTCACACTAAATCTACCTGTTCCATCAGTTCAAGGTCTTTCCACATCTTCATCCTTTTCATGTCTTGTCTCCACCTTTTCTCCAGGTGTTCACTGATCTCCCTCTTACCCTGAGGATTCCAGAACAAGGACTGCCTGGTAATGCTGTCAACAAGTTTTCTCAATGTGTGTCTTACCCATCTCCAGCACAGTTATATGTTATTCCATTGGCACTTGCCTAGTGCCAGTAATCAGTTCCAAATTAGTGATCTTGTCCTACCACTTCAACCCTATTCTATGCAAGCACCAAATTATAAAGTCTGTATCTTTTGTTGTTTATGTTTCAGAGCCATACAACAGGACTGACTTGACATCTGAAATGAATATTCAGATATTTGTGTTGGACTTTTTCTTTTGATCATATATTTCCTAATGCAATGAAAGCTTCTCTAGCCTTTTGTATATTGTCTACAATTCTTGCAAATTTTGAATGATAATGTATGACATCTGAATCAGCTGTGATCATAGACATTCCTGTAATGAAGGCCTGACCATGATACACATAGACAAGTATGACAGATAGCAATTTCACTTACACTTTCCTGCGGTTTGAATTTGTATTGTAAGAAAGGCGGCGCCTGAATGTGAGTCGCTGAACCATCTGCAAAGAAAAATAAGAACTTAATATTTCACATAGGGTAACGGGGCAAAAAGCACGTGGGGGCAATAGGCTCGGTCCACCGACCAAGCTGTGTTTGTTCTGTTGTAATACTACTCATGAACCATGGGGGCAATAGGTGCTGTGTGTTTTCGTTACTGACCAATGAAATGCAGTGTTTCATTCCCCATAGGGGCCAAAATAACTAATGAAATAGGTCGAATCTTTACAAATTTGAAGGTGTCACCTGACCACCTCATGGGCAGCCATTACAAACGCGCCTTAAAACTTTTAAGTCGCTTTGCATCCCTGCGCTAAACTTAAGTTTTCTTGCAAAGTAAGCAGAAGGAAGTCATCATCTTTTCATCTGAGGTAGAAAAATGGATAAATTAACTACTAATACTATGTTGTTATGAATAAATAATGATAATTCATTAGTTTTCATCAATGTGCTACCATTCTCCATTGCCATGTGCATTGCTGCCTATGAGTTGTTGCTGTGTCACATGTTGATTTAATTTTTATCATTTGAACCATAATAAAATGATTTTTGTGCCATATCACCTGTTTATCTAGTGAAATGACTAATGAATATGAATAAATGAAATTTCTTTGATGCTTTTTGTTGTCTTCCAGGGGAAAAATCTTTATCTTTTCTATTGCCCCATGCATAGGTGCATATTGCCCCGCATTGCTGTTTTGGTCCATTTTTTGGTGCAGCGGGAAAAAAATTTAAATTAAATATGTTCAAGTACTTTTAAAATTAAAGTGTTTTTTTTTCTCAATGCAGTAATGATATTCCCAAAGGACTGCGGTATTATGTGCAAGAAAACATGACTATATACGGAAATATAGAACAAAAAGTATTAGGTGGTGCAAACGTGGGTGCTTTTTGCCCCCTGTTACCCTACACACCAATGAACAAAGTATGATGCAATAACAGCATTTTGAAAAGCATTACTTGCTAAGCCCCAACTAGGAGACAACTTACTTGGAATATGCAGAGGATGACTGTAAAGGCAGTCTTAAAAAACAATGAATCAAATTTAAAAGCTCTCTTCATAATTTCTCAGACCTGTGTTATGTAGTAATGTTTGTCACATGTAATCTGAACTTTAAGATCATCAAGCTCTTAAGACGAGCCTACCTCTTACATATGAGGGACTCCTTGAACTTGTTCTTGTGGAGCAGATAAAGTCAACTTTGTCAAACGAAACCCGTAGATTTTGTGCTACGATCAAGAAGAAGCATGGCACATGCAAAGTTGCTAAAGAATGTGAGAGCATTCCCAGGTGGCTGTGTCTGCCTACAAATGTCTATCGATCTGGCAAATAATTGTCACTCACATCGATATGGCCTCAACTCAATAATAAGGGGTAAGTTTAGGGTAGGTTTGGGATTGCGGTTAAGATATCGGGTATTTTGGCATTCCATTTAGGGTTTTAGTAAGTTTAGGATTATGGTTCAGGGGTTAGGCTGATGGTCTGGGGTTATTTTTAGTAGGCTTATTGGGTTTAGGTTTAAGTTTTGGGTTAGTTTTAAGGATAAGGTTAGCTTTAAGACTACCATTTGGGTTAATTTTAGGTTTATAGCCTAGTAGGTTTAAGATTACAATTTAGTGTTAAGGTATGGTTTATGGTTAGGTTTTAGGTTTAGTACTAGGTTTAGGGTTTTTAGTTAGGCCTACTTCTACTGCTTAGATTTTGGGCTAGTTTTTACGGTTAGGTTCACGGTTTTTGTCATATTTTGCGTTAGGTTTAGAGTTGGTCTACATAGTAAGCAGCTTTAGGGTATTTTTAGGGTTGCCATTTGGGTTCATGTGTAGGTGAGGTTCAGAATTAAGTGCAGGTTTAGGGAACTGTTTATGGATGGATAATATCTTGATGAATCGATGTCCTAAGTGTAAGCCTATGAAAGTGCAGAATATGACAACACAAGTTATTGTGGTAAAATTAATAAAACTATTCGGGCGACATCAATAGTGTGCATGTATTAGATTATTGCCAGCTGTTACTGTCTGTATGAGTGGTTTTTTTTTTTACTTAGGCCTAATTGTCAATATGCAGATTCAGTGCTTTTCATGTTATATGACAAAAAGCTGCAAATACGGATAACCTAGGGTTAATGCCAGCATTCTGAATTAGGCTATCTGTTTCCTACATCCTAAGCCCGTGAAATGGGAACTACGACAACACACTGCAGTGCTGCCAAATCCGCAAAACAAGTAGCCTACAGCCAGGGGAAAAATGCATGCCTGCATTAATGTTGCCTGCCATCATTTGTGCTCCTGTGTTTTATTACCATGTGTAGTCTCACGTCCATGGTCGGTTATTATTTTGAAGCTCTAATTTCTTTGAGGAATTAGGCCTAATCTGGGTCATGGCTGCAGCCTAGATGGTATAAGGCGACATTTTTGTGTTTTGAATTTTCTTACAGTGCAATGGACAAAACTGTGTATGCCTACTTGACTTCTGTATGATTGAGGGTTTGATTATCGATCGCAATGAATTTCCAGCGTGTAAAAGCAGCATGATCAGGTTGAAAAGAAGAACTCAAGTAGGCTAATGGCTTTATGTAGCCTAAATGTGCAGTGCTCCTTTTTAACCATTTACTAGTTGCAATTTTTTTTTTTTTTTTTTTTTTTTTTTTTTTTTTTTTTTTTTTTTTTTTGGTACGCCCGCTAATACTCGAGGCGAAATCTCAGGTTATTATTTTTATGTCTAACCTGACATTGATTTTACGTGAGTATCCCTTTATTTCTTGTACTGAGACAGGTGTCCCTCGCCATTCAGGCAAATACTCTCCGATTTCGGAGGTACCCATTGCAGCTGGGTCGGCTCAGGAGCCGCCAGTCCCTGGTCGACGACACTCCTTCAAATGTTCTCGCCAGGTCTCGAGTTAATCCAGTCCAAATCCCGGTCGACGAAAAATCCTCAAATGCCGTCGCCCGGGTTTGATCCTGTATCACCCGGTCGCCAGAGCGGTGTTGTAACCACTACGCTAGCGCGGCTCCCACTAGTTGCAATGACTTCATATTGTTAAGTAGGCCTAATTGGGCCTACACCTAATGTGTTATTTTTTCACATGCAAACGGTCTAAACTTATGTTCTTCAATAGATAGGGCCCTATTCTTAAATCTGTGAAGGAATCCGTAACAATAAGCATGACGGCTGTCCACAAGATCTGACTAGGCTGAAATTAATTAGCCTATAGTAAGGGCAAAAGGTCAGATTTCTCAAATTATTGATCCGGAGGCCAATTAAGTTGCCCACATCAATATGCCGGCATGATGCTGACAACATCACCCCTAGTGTGCCAATGGTCAAGATAATATGGGCCTAGCACCATATTCCCAATAGGTTAAGGCCTATGCCTCAATGGCATGTAGCCTAAGGGAGTCCGGTAATATCCTTTACCTTACCTTTTTAGTGTAGGCTACACCAATATGGCCTTAAATAGGGCCTAACAAAAATTTAGATAAGGAGCCGTAATCCTAACTCAACGACATGGGCGACTTTCTTGCCGCCGAGTCGATAGACGCTTGGGCGAAACTGGACATAGGCCCCTAGACCTACATCATTATACTTCAGTGCAAACCTAACGGTGTCAGTTCAGTGCATCCTGGTCTCCTTTAGGCTAAATATCTGCATTAATTCTGAAACAATGTAGGCCTACAGCTTCGACTAAGGACCAGGCCTGGCTTCTTTGTGAATAAATATCTTAACCATCGTTAGATATGCAAATAAAGCAAACAGTCATTTCATCCGGCCTCGTAGTCTTTCTCGGTAAAGAAAGAAAATTATAAGCACATGCTCATTAAAAAACGAAAAGAACTCAAATCTTGTTCTTGCGATAGGGCCTATTACAGTAGCTTTAACAAATTAAAGTTTTTTGTTTTAACGTACGCCCGCTATTACTCGAGGCGAAATATCCGGTAAGTATGTCTAACCTGAGACTGATTTTTACACAAATTATAGAAATGAATGAAATACTGCCGATGACGTCTACTCTATCAACGGTATCCCTCGTAAACTGTTCCCCGCATAAAGATTTATTTATTCTCATATTTCGTCAATTTCTCTGCCCATACAATCTTTAGCACCATGGAACTTTAATCTACCTCTCTCTTAGTTTTTAGGTTATATATACTTTATTATAATTGAAACAAAAAATAGATGTTTCGTGATTATTTTTACTGATGGAATGATATACATCACCTTTCTTGCTGTAAATCTCCAAAAAGGAAGCGGAAATGGTAAGAATTAAAGCATGTTTACTCGACCATGGGAGAAAATGGTATCGATACGTTATATCAATGGAATTTGATTTCACGTAGTCCCAAGAAGAAAGAATTCATAGAGAAGGCGATTGCAACAAGAAATAATGATTACACTGCGTTCACAGCAGACATGCCATTAGAAACAACTAATGTAAGATTATGCATGGTGCTGTAAAACAAACTGCTAAAAAAAAACCCACAAGCACAAGAAACACTTTGACACAAGTCCCCCTACCCCATGTTCTCAAGCAATGAATAAGTTTTTAATACTCACCACACTTCATACAAGTAAGCAAGTCTATAACTAATGGAAGTAATGAAGATGATCCAGCAGTGACATGTAGCATCAGTATCGGTGTGTGAATGCAACTCTTGAACAATGAAAATTAATACAATAATAATAATAATGTAAAGATGGTGCTAATATCAACTTTACAATGCCACAATACCATAGCCATGCAAGACGTTTCGGGGAAAACTCTTATTCAGCCACAAAGAAGAGTCCAGTAGCAGGTAAACAAAAGGAATTTAAGAATATATATAAACGGTTAATGTGCTCGTAGAAAAAAGCAAGATCGCGATTTTCTTCGCGTAAATACACAGAACCAAGCAGAGATTGAAATTTAAGCAATCAATTGAGAACTAACATTCAGACTGCTTATCGAAAAGACAGGAACTATCGATGGATGTATTCGTATCATAGATAGAATGACTGCCCAACATACCTGCAGGAGTGCATATATATATATATATATATATATATATATATATATATATATATATATATATATATATATATATATATATATATATATATATATATATATATATATATATATATATATATTACAGTACTTTGCAAAAAAAATGGCAGTCATATTTTCGCAACGCAGCACACTCATAGAAGCAAATAATAATAAAAACTGTATGTCCAGAGGAAGATTGGTATCTCCCCTATCTATTAACAGTGGTTTCAGTACAATATAATGTTGCCTTCTCCAGCAAGGCAAGCCTGGATGCGGCGAGGCATACTTCCCGCAAGTGTTTGTAGGTAATTGTGAGTCAGACTGTCCCAGTATTTTTCAGCTACCTTCTTCAATTGTTCAACGTCTCTGAGTCCACTCTTTTTTAAATGATTCTAGAGTAGTGCCCAAACGTTTTCAATTGGGTTTAGGTCGGGACTGTTGCTGGGCCACTTCAGCACTATCACATTCTTCTCTCGCAGCCATGCTTTGGTGGTATGAGCTGTATGCTTTGGGTCATTGTCATGTTGAAATGTGCACCCATCGGGGTACATGACCTGCATAAATGGCAGAAGGTGCCCCTCTAGTATGTCGATGTACCTTTCTTTCGTGAGAATTCCTGTGAAAACACACAGTGGGGTGGCACCTCTTGCTGACACCCCTCCCCAAAGATGGAATTTCTGGGTATGTTTCGGTCGCTGGTCCACAGGCGTTACAGAGTCTTTCGTCCAAATATTTATTTGAGCAGGATAAGACCAAACAGAACATTCATCTGAAAAAATCACATTGTCCTATGACAAATTTTTGTTTTCGTGGCACCAGTTCAAGCGCATCTGTTTGTGAGTCTCTGTGAGCAATGGTGACGAAATTACCCGCTTTTTTGTGTAATTCATCCTGTGTAGCTCCCGGTTGACAGTAGCATTAGATACCTCTGGGCTTCCTAACTCGATCATGCGCTGCCGTATGTTTTCTACACTCTTCATTGACCCAGCCCGAACGATTTGGGCGAGACGCCGATGGTCATTTGTGTCCAAAATTCTTGGCCTCCCACTACCTTCTTTTTGCTCGATTCCATTACCTGCTTTTAATTTACTCCCAACTGTGTAGACAGCCCGCTCAGGAATGTTCAAGGTTTTAGAAATGTTGGAACATGTTTGATTTCCTTCATTTCAAAGCTGTGAAATTAACATACACTTTGTCTTTGTATCCATTTTCTGCCACTAGCATTAGAAATTGTCGTCTGCTCTATTATCAAGGGACTGTACTCTACGCTAATTTTTTTTTAACTTTTGGTAGTGTTTGCTCACTTAAGTGGAGTGCAAATTTGGGGCAGAACATGCATATTTAATTAGATTTCAGCATAGTTAGCTGAGCAATATGACTGCCATTTTTTTTGCAAAGTACTGTATATATATATATATATATATATATATATATATATATATATATATATATATATATATATATATATATATATATATATATATATATATATATATATATATATATATATATATATATACACCCGTACGGTACTTAATAAAATTTAACATATGTCTAGTAAATACATTTAAGGCCATGCACTACAGTGAAAACTAACTGTTGTTCTAATAACATTTTCAAACTTTTTATGTGCTCAATAGACACAGTGTATGTCCATGAACCAAATTCTACAGTTTATTTTGTTAAAAAACATGTGGTTACCATGGTAACAAAAAAAAATCCGCCATATTGGATTTTCACCAATGTTCTAGAGCAAAAATCATGTTTCCCATTGACCAAACTTTATAAAATTGCACACACATGTTGTGACTGACAATTAAAACAATCTTACACATGCTTTTTTTTTATGTTTAAAATTCTATTTTTAATTATTTTTTAAATACACTATATTTGTATGAAAAAAAATTAAAATTTTTTTTTTAAATATATCAAAGCAAATTACCAAAATATCAAAAAACGCATGTGTTAAGTCATATTTTGTGTTAGAATTAAGTGTTGTAGATTTCTATGTACGGGGGACTGTTTTTTCTAGTAAGCACGCTTTAGTGATGAGATGATTTTTTAGTTTGGGGCTTTGTGCTCTGTAATTTTGGAACATAGCTCAATCTGAGTCTGTGTCAGTTGTTTAAAAATAAGGAAACGGTTCGAATGTTCTTAGTAGTTTGGGGGGGGGGGGGGGGGGGATGAATAGAGCTCATATCTCAAGCTGCGAGTTCGCGCTTGGATGAATTTTACTGAGCTGGACGGAGATATAAGAATCTCGTGAGTTGGGATCTGACAGAGCTTCGAGACGGTTGTTTTGTCTTGTTAGTGTGATCAGAATATGTAGTATTGAAGTGAAGATAGATAGATTATTGAAGGGAATGTGCTTTCTCCCAGGAGATTTATTATGTTATGCCATGGATTATATTGGCTCATTGATATAACTAGTATTATGATGTACGCAATGCCATTCTTGATGGATTTTTGTACTTACACGAGTTATCATTTCAAAGCCTGGATTACGTCGGCTTATATGAACTGTAATGTGAGTTGCGGTGTATGCAACCCAGCTCTGAATGTCTAAGATGCTTTGATTTACGATGTTTTTCTGCAATCTATTTGCCATGGATTTTGTATACCACATTATGACCTGTGACTGTGTGCTGTTTCCTGATGTCTACGTTACTGTGACAATAAATTGTATATTGTGAGTGGAAAACCATTGGTCTTACCCGTTGGTCTGTTGCTACTATCGTGACTGTGGTGTGAATGATTGCAACTTCAGCAAACTTAAAGTACCCATGACATTTACCTATGTCTATACATATTTACACACCTGTCGGCCACCTGTAAGCCCGACCAAGGCTATATTTACACACCTGTCGGCTACCTGTAAGCCCGACCAAGGCTGATCGTACTTATCAGCAAATCTATTAACTTTGCCTAACCGTGTCACCCTTACTCACGGAAGTGTCTACACAGTAACATAAGTGATGGCCTGTGTGGCCTGTTATAGAGAACATATGTACATTAACATAAGTGTCTACTGATCCTGTACACAAGTAGAAACATACTGCAACACATGTGACAATTTAAAGGTATATATGTGTCCTACATGCATGCCAAATTTCAGAATGATCTGTTAGATAGTTTGTAAGTAATAACATTTTTTTAAATAATGTCAATCACAGCAATACAAAAATAAATAAAAATAGGAAGATACAGTAAATAACAAGCCTACAAACCCTCAAAATGCAACAAAATATAAAGAGATTAGCTGAGGAACACGGAAGGGGATACTCCATAAACATTAAAAATAATAGACAACATTTCAACAAACGACAGAGAAATTGTAGCCTGGAAGAACCAACACAGAATAAATATCCAGTGTGGAAGCAATAGAGCAGAAGGTCAACAAGTTCATGAAGAAATGGCTAGGGGTACCACCAGGTCTGTCAGATGTAGCATTGTACTGCAAAAAGTCAAAACTTCTGCTTTCCTTCAAGTCAGTTGTTGAAGAGTACAAAGTTGGAAAGGCAAGGCTTGCAATGATGCTACGCGAGTCAGCAGATGACGTGGTTAAGTCCATTCAGCCCACACTGAAAACGGGAAGGAAGTGGAGAGTGGAAGAAACTGTTGATGCTGCCCAAGAGTCGCTCAAACTGAGGGAGGTAATCGGATACACACAAACGAATAGACGGGGATTTGGTCATGGAGACATCCGCTGGTGGTCCAAGGCATCAAGCAGGGAGCGCAGAGACATGGTAGTTCAGGAGATACGAGGAGCTGAGAATGATAAGAGGTTGCAAAAAGCACTGCAGCAGGCCCAACAAGGCCAATGGACTACATGGGAAGGAGCCCTGCAGAGGTCCTTGACATGGAATGATATATGGCATATGGCACCTCTTAGGCTCAGCTTCGTTGTTAGATCAATGTATGACCTGCTGTCGTCGGCCACAAACCTTGTGAGATGGGGAAAGTCGGATGATGAGCAGTGCCCCCTGTGCCAGGGGAGGCAGACACTTGAACACGTACTCTTAGCGTGTAAGGTGTCATTAGGGCAAGGGCGATACACTTGGCGCCACAACAAAGTGCTAAATGAGCTTGCTGCGACAATAGACCTGGCAAGAATGAAGGCGAATAGCAAAGCCAGGCTGAGCACCACAAATACATACTTTCTGAGGGCAGGAAAGTCAGCACACCCCAAACCGAGAAAACCAGGTAGCAGTTTACCATCTCTTCTTGACTGTGCAAACGACTGGGAGATGGCGGTAGACCTACCTGGACGAGGGGCATATCCAGAGAGTTTCAGAAAATCGCGGAGACGGTCGGATATAGTGCTGCATTCTTCAGCATCGCTTCAGGTTATACTGATTGAACTGACCGTGCCATTTGAATCCAGATTGGACGAGCAACATTCGTTCAAAGCGGCCAAGTATAATGATCTGGCCGCGGATCTGAGACACGATGTGTTCACTGCAAGGGTCATGGCTGTTGAGGTGG
Source organism: Oreohelix idahoensis (assembly GCA_024509875.1). NCBI lineage: Eukaryota > Metazoa > Mollusca > Gastropoda > Stylommatophora > Oreohelicidae > Oreohelix > Oreohelix idahoensis. The sequence goes on from JAMPIV010013488.1 coordinate 233,146, forward strand.
GCGCAAGAGGGCTCGTGGCTGCATCAGTGTATGATTTATTGAAACTGTTGGGGCTGAGGGGACAGTCGAGAACAAGGGCACTGAAGAGGCTTAATGAAACTGCCGAAAGGGTATCGTGCTGGCTGTGGAACAACCGCAATGGGCTATGGAAAGCGTGACAGTAAACTCTGCGGTACCGAAAACACCAGGAATTTTTCTAAGTCCACAGTACGTTGAGTTTTTTTCATTGTACTGATGAAAGGGTTGTGACTGACGAGCAACAGGCGGTGTATATTATAAGAGGTGTTAGGCATAGAATTTCAGTTGCTAGCGCGCAGTGGCTAGCCTCGTCGGCTTCGCGTAGGAATGTCCGTGTCTGTCCCTAGTTGTGTGCGATGGAACGAACGGAGTAATTTGTCTTCTCTTTGTTACTTTCACAATTGCCTCCACGGCTGGCGGAGTTGTGGATTTTAAAGTTGCTACCAAAGTGAAATGGGTTCATTTTCGATACAAGACAACAGGAGGCTGAGACACTTGGGAGTCCTGACCCAAGTGCCCCCCCCCCCTCTTAGAGTGTAAAGGAGTATACTGGGCAGAAACACTTGTCCGATGGGGGACTACTTCTGATGATCAGATTGCCTCCTGTTATATCGCTCTGTAAAGAGTTTCCTATTATTATCATAGTTCTCGTTTTCTCAGTGTTAATGTCCAATCCCACATTCGTGACTTATGTTGTTTATTTGACGCACTAGTTCTTGCATATGCTGGAAGCACATAACAGCGCTTTCACATACGCAGTAGCGTTAAACAAGGCTGCGTTCTGGCTCCAACCCTCTACGGGATCTTCTTTGCCTTATTCTTGAAATTTGCATTCAGAGATGCAACTGAAGGAACACTGCAACTTCACAGTAGTCAGATGGCCGACTGTTTAACCTCGAAAGGCTGAAGACAAAAACAAAAATCAGAAGGGTCACTATAAGAGACTTGTTATTCACTGATGACGCTGCAGTCGACACTCAAAGTCAACAAGAGCTTCAGAGCTTGATGAATCGCTTCACCCAAGCATGCAAGGATTTTGGCCTCACAATAAGTATAAAGAATACAAATGTGCTGAGTCAGGATGTGGATGTTGAACCAGTTATCACTACTGATAACTATGAACTGGCAGTGGTGCACCACTTCACATACCTGAGGTCTACCATCAATTACAAACTCTCTCTGGACACATAAATTGACAGCAGCATTGGCAACTAAATTTTCCCGCCTCATAACGCGTGTTTGGGGAAACTCCAAACTCACAACGAAGACCAAAGCTGCGGTATATAACGTCTGCGTCACCAGCACACTTCTATATGGCAGCGAGACATGAACAACCTATGCTAAGCAAGAAAGAAGGCTCAATACCTTCCATCTACGGTGCCTACGCCACATCTTCGGTATTTCATGGAAAGACAAATTGACAAACGTCAAGGTGTTGTCCCGTGCTGCCTCCAAACCATGTATACACTACTTAGACAGCGCAGACTACGCTGGCTTGGCCATGTCCGCCGCATGTAAGGTGGTCGCATCCTGGAAGATATCTTCTATGGACAACTGGCAGATGGCAAAAGAACAGCTGAGATTCAAAGATGTGTGCAAGAGAGACATGATGGCACTGGATATAAATCCAGTAACCTGGGTGGATGAAGCTACCGATAGCACCAAGTGGCGATGCTATGTACGGCGCCACCTCAAATTAGGCGAAAGGAATCTTTCACGGCAAGCAGAAGAGAGGAGAGAACGTCGAAAGAACCCCAGGAAAATAAGCAGCTGAGGGTTGTCACCTCAGGGGCACATTCCCATAGTCAGTTATGATTGAAGGGGCTATTATTATTATTACCTCTTGTAATTCATGTTCGCTTTCAGCTAACAAAAAAGTATCATTTGCATTCAAAGGTTGTTCATTGATCTTCCGCCGATGTTCAGTCCTGGCATCTCCTGTATCTGTTTGAAAATTATTTCTGTATAGATTTTAAACAGGCAGAGGGACAGTACGCAACATTGAAAAATACATACACACAGTTCAGTGGACACAAGTTTTTGTCACTGGTAAAAAGATGCACAACTTGAAATCTGTGTGCATACAGATCATTGACAATTAGAGGGACATTGGATATGTGTGTTACTGTTGTTGTTTAAGTCGAGGAAGTTGTTTAACTAGGGCTACTGAGCGTGTCGCTTTATCGCAGTCAAAGCCAAGTTGGTTTCCATGGCATTTTCTGCTTTGTAGATTGAGTGTTTTTCCCGTGGCTTTTCTGCCATTCCGCGACTAGTTCGGTTGGTGTCACGAGTTCCAGTTATCTCCAAATAGCCAGGGCTAAAATAATGTGATGTTTCTGGGCTCTACCAAGGAATTGTAGCGTCTTATACAGTGCCCCTAGACCTATAGAGAGTTACGCCAACTATGTCAGAATCGAAAACGAGGCTGAACGACGTAGACGCCATTTTCGGCTGGACAATACCAGGGCTAGTAGCGAGAATAAGCATCGAGTAAGATTTTTCTTTTTTTTTTTAAATTAATGAAGAAAAATATCCCGTTCAACTTCTGATGGGTTATAATTAGGATATATATTGTTTTCAATTCCAAATATTCTATACATCAAGGGGCTCTAGTCTTATACAGAGCCAACGCCAAGCTCCCCTCACCTATAATCTATCCATTGTGTAATCCCCGCCTTTCGGCAGGCGTGCTAGGTCTAGCCGCCTTTAGGAAAGTACCCAGTTTTTATATTTATTGTTATTTAGATTCTTATGCGTCCTTCTTAGCCCTCGCTTTCTTTCCTTTCCCTGACGAAGGCCTTGTGGCCGCCACGTTGGCTATTTTCTTTGTCTTTTGTCCACATAAGACAAATCTCCTTCTTTGTCGATATTTTTCAATACCCATCCACCATTCTCCACGTCTTACTGCAGCTCCCCTCATCTTCCTCGACTTTCAGTAAGTGTTCTTATAGCACGCTAGTTGCATCACTGTAAGCACGCCTGATCCATCCTTTCGTACGTCCATCCCTGCTAGTTTTAGGTTTGATGCCAAATTCAAGAAGAGCCATGCTGATTTATCGGTTGCAGTGTCGTTCTCCAACAGGCGATGGTTAAATGTCCTTAGCATCTCCCATTTATCCATTTCCAGTACCACTAAGGGTGCCCTCGTGGCAAATATATGAGCTCTTTCCTTGTCGCGTACCTCTGCATTACCAGGACTTTACATCCACACCAGTTCTTGAAGGTTTGAGACCTCCATGTCTATTCTTTATTCACGTCTAAGCCATCCATTCAGATATGTCGTAAAAGTCGAATAATATGCGGTTGTGCACGGAGTTGGCAACTTCATTGTGTATATACACAAGACGCCACAACAGAGTACTAAATGAGCTGGCTGCTACAATAGACCTGGCAAGGGTGAAGGCGAACAGCAAAGTCAGACCGAGCACCGAAAATACATATTTTCTGAGAGCAGGAAAGCACATCCCAAGACCAAGTAAATCAAGTAGCAGCTTACCATCTCTTCTTGACTGTGCAAATGACTGGGAGATGGCAGTAGATCTACCTGGGCTAGGGGCATACCCAGAGAGTATCAGAAGATCTCGAAGACGGCTAGATATAGTGCTGCATTCCTCATCATCGCACCAGATTAACATGATTGAGCTGACCATGCCGTTTGAATCCATTTTGGATGGGCAACACTCGTTCAAAGTGGCCAAGTATAATTATCTGACCGCGGACTTGAGAAACGATGGGTTCATTGCAAGGGTCATGGCTGTTGAGGTGGGTGCAAGAGGTCTCGCGGCTGCCTCAGTGTATGATCTACTGAAACTGTTGGGGTTGAGGAGACAGCCAAGAACAAGGGCACTTAAGAGGCTCAGCGAAACTGCGGAAAAGGCATCGTGTTGGCTGTGGAACAACCGCAACGGGCTATGGAACTCGAGACAGTAATTTGTTTTCAACATAGGAGTTACTTTCACAATTGCCTCCAGCTGGCAGAAATAGGAATGAATTTAAAAGCTGCAACCAAGGTGGAGTGGGTTCAATACTCTGCACTAGACAACAGAAGGCTGACACTTGGGAGTCATGACCTAAGTGGGCCCGCCCCCCTTAGAGTGCAAAGGAGATTAAGGGGCCGAAACACTTGATCGACCGGGGGGACTAATTCTGATGATCAGATTGCCTTATGTGGTATCGCTCTGTGTATAATTTTTTTTTTTTAAATTAATGAAGAAAAATATCCCGTTCAACCTCTGAAGGGTTATAATTAGGATATATATTGTTTTCAATTCCAAATAATATGAACAACTGCCGATATGTGAAAGTGGCATACTGCTATTACTGTGAAAGTGTTATCAATGACTATGCATTGTACTTATAAGATAACATAATCACTCCCCAATTGCAGTATCTGCTATGAAACTACATTTGCCTTTATTACCGTTAAAGTTAGCTTCAATAATATTGGACATAATAAATCAAATGTTTAAGCGTGTAATTTGTCATTATCGTCCGTATAAAGTAACTCCTCTAATGAATACGGAAGTCCATAATGACGAGAGCGTCTCTAATTTTGTTGAAAGGAAGTATGGTGAGAAAGACCGTCTAAAAAGTGATAAGAAAAACATAAAATTAGTCACGTAGAATGTCAGGACTTAAAATGACACAGAGAAACTACGTTACTTAATTATTTAGGCAAATAATATGAAATTCGGTATACAGGGAGTGGTAGAGACAATAGTGACAGCTGTACACATACACTCAGTGGGAGAAAAACACGAAAGAGGAACTGGAATATTGGTTTTTTTTTTTTTTAAAAAGGCTACAAAACATGTTTGTGAATAGTGGACATAGAGCCGGCCCTATGGATTTTTGATTGTGCTGTGAGGTCTTTTTTCTGGATTTTTTTTTTTTTTTTTAATTAATAAAAAAAAAAAAAATCCCGTTCAACCTCTGATGGGTTATAATTAGGACATATATTGTTTTCAGTTCCAAATAATATGAACAACTGCCGACATGAGAAAGTGGCATCACATTTGTCAAATCAATGTAAATAGGTATATTCACAATTGTGCTTATACGTTAAATAAATCGAAAAAAAAGCAAAAAAAAAAAAAAAAGAAAAATCAAGAAGAAACTATGAACAAGAATACTATTAAAGTGGAGGGGTGTAAAGGCCTGGTGGTTCTAGTTATATAACGGACTTTAACAGATATTTAATTGACTTTCATCTGTTTAAAGTCACATGCATTGTAAGAACAGCATCAGACCTTCACATTCCCAGCCACTATATATTAACATGTGTTCGTGTTAAATATTGTTTGACTATATTATGCAGTTCCCTAGGTCTGTCTATTCTCAACACCTCTTCTATATTTATAGGTAAGTTGGATGCTTGCAAATAATCTAATATTGGTATTCTCATTTGGTCATACCTCTTACATTTTAACAAGAAATGTTCTATATTATTGTCTTGAAGACATCCTGCACAGTAAGGTTCTTCTATTCTGAAATAGCCTTTTCCCAGCTGTAGTCTGAGAAGTTACTTATTACTGGGAATTTTCAATTCCCTAGATATCTGAAATTTTCTTGTTGGAGCCTTAAACATCTTATATGCATGTCTTCCTTTCAGATTTTTATCCCACTCTGCTTTCCATTCATCTGTCATTAAATCTTTAATTAAGCTCTTAATTTCTGATTTACTCATCCCTACATTTATTAGATTTTTATCAGATCTACCTTTCTTGGCTTCTTTATCTGCCTTTTCATTTCCTTCTATGCCAACATGTGAAGGAATCCAAGCAGTTAAGACTGAACATCCTCTGGAATATAAGTATGTAGTAGCCAGAAATATCTCCTCTGCTATATCAGGTCTACTACATTCTCGTAAGTTTCTAAGTGCTTTAATTGTTGAAAGAGAGTCAGTTAAAACTGTTAATTTTTTGGGAGGGTTATTAGAGAATATTTCTAGTGCTTTTAGTATTGCCACCATCTCTGCAGTGAAAATGGATGTATTTTCCGTGATGCTATATTCTTTTGCCATTTTCCACATTGGAATATATATTCCTATCCCCAATTTGCCATCCTCTCCCTTGGATCCATCTGTGTACACAGTAATACTGTCTTTTGATATTTGTTGTATATATTTATTGGCTGTGTTTTTAATATTTTCTATATTATTTGTTTTCTTAAGTATTTCTGCTAGGTGGTAGTCCGTGTCTGGTTTCTTGATCTCCCAGGGCGGAATCACTGGCTTGTATTCACAACTTTTATTAATTGATGTAATTAATGTACCCAGATGGACAATTTCCTCCATACACTTCCATCCTGTAGGGTATCTAGTGGTATTCATTGGCTTGGCCTGAGTTGTTAGTTGGCATCTGGTAAAAGCTGTATGTGCTGGGTGAGACTTATCTAACATAACTCTGTTCATGTAATTTAGTCTTAACTCCTTTCTCCGTAACTCTAAGGGTATGATTCCTAAAGCCACCTCTATAGCTCCCATTGATGTTGATCTGATTGCACCTGCTATTGTACATAAAGCCTGCTCTGTGTAGTTTCCTATCATTAGTATAGCACATTGATACAGAAGTCACTGCTGCAGTGATACAGGCTTCCTCCGATAGGTCATCTGCAGTCTTGGCTCTATGCTCCATAGGAAGAAAAAAGGGGATGATACGTTTGTGATATGTTGTAAGTTGTGTGTTTCTGTGGCGAGAGTGACTTTGTGAATGCGCATGTGTTTGTGCGTGATTTAAACACTGACGTCCCACCCCTACCCCGAAATGTAAGTCTTTTACATGAAGGCAAAAATAGTATGTCTTGTCTAGAAAAAAATAGTAAAAGATCCGACATTGAAGAGCTGCTTTCTCTATCAGTACACTGCAACTAGTCAGACATGGTGACCGCAACGAATAGCATTGTTAGGGCATTTTCAACGTCAGTAGGACGTTTCAGTCCTATCAAGACTGTAACGATCATTGGTAGTGGTTTGATGGGTTCCGGAATTGCTCAGGTAATTTATTTACAATCGTAACCAACATTGCACTAACAGCGACAACTTTTCATAGGGTCTAATCAACCATAGGCTATAGGTCTAGTCTTACGAGAGTTGGTTTTGAACTTCGACCTCAGGAATAAACTACTGAGCAAGACAAACTGTGTTCTTCACATTTTAATGTAGTATGCGTAGATATGTTTGTCAGGACTTTCAGGATATGAATGCAGCTTTATCATTCTGTTACAGTTCTTGAAGGCAAAGCAGAAATGTGCCAGAGTAAATGTGTGCCCAAGTCCTAGGCCTAAATGCTTTCTCACAATATTTTTTGCACTGACTCACTCAAACTGACCAAAGTTCACTTTCACGAATCAGAATTACAGATAAATGCATTTTAATGTTGTTGTAGGGTAGGTACGATGTAGTAATCAATGTTAAAGCTCTCATTTAATAATGATGAATATAATACAGAAAATCTAGTTTGTAAGAAGTGCCAGTGTAGCCTACATATGCACTGTCAGACAGTCTATTGGTCCTTTTCATTCTTCATGGGACATAGGACAGCACCTTTTGTTCACTAGCAGTTTCAGTTTTAAGTAGTGTTCCCTCTAAGCTGTGAGTGCGTGAACACATGCACACAGATTATGAAATCATTGCACATAAGAAATTGAACTGCGCTAAACAAATTGAATTCTGTAAAAATGTGATCATGCAACTCTGATCACATGAGACTTGCTGTGAGAGGCCAGACTTGGCTGTGTGCATTATTATTGCTACTCAAAGACTTTTAGCACTTTAATTTAGAGTCTTTCATGTAATGTCTGCTGGAAGCACTACCTGTTCTTCACTACTAATAAAACATGCAAATGCAATAGTAGCTATGAGAATGATTGTACTAACTAAAAATAATTTCAGGTTTATAATTTTACATACACTCAAAAATTAGAGGGAACATTGGTTTTGAGGCATCGTCTTCCTCTCCACCTTTGATATCTTGTTTGTCATAGCTTCCTCATCCACTGTTCTTTTCCATGTTCTCTTTGGCATCCCTACTCTTCATTTTCTTTGTGTGTTCCAATCAAGGACTTGTTTGTAATCACATCGTGTCATTCAAAATGTGGATGCAACAGAGGTATGTGCCGATGAATGTCTGGAGTTTGAATCTGATATTCTTGATGACATGCCACTTTTCTGAACCTTGGAGTAGAGCTGATTTGACATTTTTGGTGCTGACAAGCACCTTCACAACAAAAGAAGATTGTGTACCACTTCGGTTCTCCGATTCATGTTCTCAGAAAATACATTTTTATTTTAAAAAGAATGAAGTCACAGGTATTAGTTCTGTCTACTTTTGTTTGTCTCCCTCAATAAATTTCTTTGGAAAATACACTTTTGTTACTTGGCTACCTGAGTAGCTTCTGCGATGATTAAGGTGCTTGTCTTATATGTACTTTGATTGATCTATTAATCCATTATATGGTAACCATATCCTTTTGTTTTTGTATTCTTTTTTGCTCTAGTATTGAAGAAATGTTGTCTTTAACACAGATAACCAATCTGGGACCTTTTGCCATTCAATATTTGGGCCCTCTCCCTGTAGTTGTTAATGAATTGCACACTGTTGAGTTTATGAGGCTTTATCTATGCCACTTCCCTGGCTCAAAAGGGTTGGGAAACTTATACAATCTCATTCGTGCTAGGGATTGGGGCTTGTAATTCTTCCCTATGAGCACTGGTGGACACTGTCGTGAAAGGTTGCGCGTGGTGTTGCTGGCAATGGGCTCTCCTTGTTTGGGTAGTGAGGCAGTGGTTTCTTGACTGTTCGCATTGTGCTCTCTGGCAAGCCTGTACACCTCAGGATAGAAGAGGAATGATTACGCAGTTTAAAAACTGCATTCACAGCTTGAACAAAGCGCTGGCCAAAGGAATCAAGGTTTCATAGCATTGTAATCGGCTGCATCTAATAGAAGGTAATTCCATGAAAAAGGCACAACAGGCCAATCACCTGTTTGTCTTAAAATCGGATTACATGAATAGAGAGACATGGCACTCTCTGCCAGACCTCTACACCCACAGTAGAAGAGGAATGACTATGAAATGAAATGAATCTATGCCACTGCTTGTCATTGTTGTGCTGGCTGATTTTGGTTGTGTTCAGAGTAACATGGGGGAGGGCATTATTCTTTGCCTTTCAGTTCACTGTGCACTGTATTAACAAGATCTCCCCATGTCTACTGGTTATAGGCGATTGGCTGCAGTGCTTCGCTTGTCTTAATTATCTGATTTATGACTAACATTCTCCTACTGTATTTGTGTCTGAGTTTTTGCAACTGTTCTCTTACTGTAATTGGATCTTATCAGAGCTTTTAGACCTGTTGAAGTATTTACAGTATAGGGTAGTAAGCCTCATGCCTCACCCTTCCTAAATCAGGTACAAGTTACCTGGTAGGATGCATTGGTTCTGCACTTTGTTCTGAAATATCTGCCCATGAAATCCATATATTTGTTAGTAGTGATATAGACATATAATTGTCACATTGCACATATGCCACAAAAAGTAGAGACATATAATTAATTTTCATTCATGCTTTGGTACTTTCATTAATGCTTTGTCTTGCAGTCAACTTTCAGGCCCTCTTTTTGATCTCAGATGCTGCCAAATAGAAGTAGAGTTGATAATGAGCTATCAACTCAGATTAAGTACTCTAGAAGGAAAAGGTAAAGGTAATCCCATAGCATGTACTGCTGTAGGAGAGGGAAGTATTAGAGACTTCACTATACTAGGTCCAGCATTGAGAGGTGCCTTCCTCACTGCCTTTTCCTTCCCTAACTCATTCAAAGTCAATTACCCATTTACAGTTAGGTAGACTGACGCATGTCGATACTGTGAATTGAACCTGGCACCTTTGCCGTGAGAGATCATCGCTGTAACCACTCTGTCAGTTGGATGCTCAAATATCTAAAGTGATAAACGCCCAGCTCCAGGTCTTTCTTGCTGAGAAACAATTTTAACTAATAGGTGAAAAGGGCAAGGGCAGGTCTGTGGTACCCTGAAACCAGAATGCTCCAGTTGGATGAGATTTGTAAATCTTGGATGGTAACTCAAAAATTGGTAGGAAAACTCTGATTTTAAACCACCAGCTTCTTTATAGGTAGGAAAGTAGGAATTAAAACATGCCTTTATTCTGGCTGTAGAAGTATTTGAAGTGTACTGGAGTATTTCCCTTTTACAAACTCATAGAGTCCTATTGCTTTATATTTTTATAACTTTCAGGTTGCAGCAGCGAGTGGCCATACAGTCACAGTTGTGGACCAGAACCAGGAAATTGTTGACAAGGCCACAGCCTCCATAAAGAAAAGTCTTGGACGCGTAGTAAAGAAAAAATTTCCTGATGACCCAAAGGTTGGTGCGGTAAAAAGAAAATGTAAATACAAAACTTCTAATTGTACCTCTTATCATAATTACATTAAGAGTACCTTGGACAGAAAACAAACATGATGAATAAATGAATTAACAAGTTAGGCTCTAATATGAACTGTTGTATTGTAAACTTTTGGTGAGGCAGATTTGAAATACAATCCTGCCATTTTTATTACAGAGAAAGCGATAAGGTCAGTTGGAGAGAAGTATATGAATTTAAACATGTAGGAAGAGTGGATTACTAGTGCAACATTGTGCAAGAAACCTGTTTTTGTGATTAAAAACCTCCAAATTGGGTGTTAAATTAAGAAGATTATTTTCTTATGCTAAGTAGATTTTATTTTGAATTTTGGAATAGAACATTAAAAAAAAAAACTCTTATTATTAAGTATGTCGATCAGTTAGTCAATGCCCCTGGCTTTCTTTGGTGTCAAAGTTTCAAGACTTTTGTAACCACATTCTTTCACTCATCTAACCTTTGTGCCACTATATCCATCTCTCTCCAATATACAGGGTGTCCATAAAAGATTGTACCTTTTTCAAAAAATTTATTCTCGGCCCCATGACGTAGTACGAGGATGCTTTCTATCACAAAAGTAAGATAAACTCTGCAAATTTTTAAGAATCCATCTTATATGTTTGTCCTAGAGTCTCTTCTCTATGTGTTTCTTAGTCTTACCCTCGTCTTCTTCCATATGGGTTGTGTGTCATATGCAAGGTATAGAGCTGTGGATGGGTTCACATTAAGTGCTCCAATTATCTAATTTGTCTTCTCATGTTGAATGTATATTATCTACTTTACTCCAGGTACTAAAATAAAGTAGATTTGGGAGATCAGATAAAGAAACGATTCTGACAGTTAGTCCCATGCTTATGTATTGTATGTTTTGCTATGTTTGTTTAGTTTTAAAAATAAAATACATGTAATTTGTGTTAATAACAACTTTGTAAGTGTTTTTTTTATCCCATCAGGCTCAGCAGACATACATCAATGATGTCATGAGTCACCTGACATTGCAGACAGATGCTATTGCTGCTGTTAAGTCGGCAGACTTGGTAATTGAAGCGATTGTGGAGAATTTAGATGTTAAGAGGAAACTTTTTGCCTCCCTTGACAAAGCTGCATCTCCGTAAGTGGCAAATAATGTTAATGCTTAAACATATTTCTGTCACCTTGATAATCCTGTAGTTATTGTCTTCTTTAACTCTATCATAGTAGAGCTTGAGGTTAATTGCCAAAACCATGCAAATCTGTGGCAGTATCATTAAGTTATGAGAAAAAAATATAGTACTTCTTCATACATTCTCAGATGTGTACTTGAACATTTTCAAAGACATCAGTGGTCAGCTTGAGGCTATTTGCATCTCCATAGAGTTTTTCCAGGAATGGTGCTGGTGATGGGCTATATGTGCTTTCTCTGTTGCTCAAAAGTTTGGCCTCTTAGAAGCAGATGTTCAGCAGTCATTTTATCGGTGCCACATTTACACTCATCAGTAGTTCTTATCTTTAGCTTGTTGAATAGATGATATCCCAATCTGTTGTGGCCTGTGCGGAGTCTAAAGATTATCACTTGTTCTTTTCTGCTGGGCTTCTAATGTGCATCATTTTGTGTGTGTCCTTGATGTTTCTGTATCTGGTACTGATAACACTTTTTGCCTTTTTGAAAGTTATGCTTGTATCGGGTTGAGGTCACTTTCCACCTTCCTTTGCCAATCTGTCGGCCTCTTCATTTCTGGTGATACATAGTACTTGAAATATAGCGGTGGTCATTGAATGTTTTTGTTTATAAGAGTCACAGGAGATTGACCAATCAACAGGCTGTGGTTTAGGTTGTGTGATATTTTTTGAGAGTAATGGGGCTTCACAGTTTTGTTGATGACAGTGAGGTCATTATTTAAAAAGCCACCCCCATCTATTTCCCAGGAGTCTCTGGGGAGACAAAGAAAGAATAGGGCCACTGCTCCCTCGGGCATGTTGTAAAAGGCAACTAACATGAGGTTGTACATGAGGCTGGCAACCTCATGTAAAACAAATTGCTACAGCAACCAGTTCTGCAAGAGCATCTGAATGCTTTGGTACAGGTTTCCTACAAGGGGGCCATATGATGGTTGGTTGCTCCATAATGGGTGAACATAGGAAATGATAATCAGTTAGTACCCTTTAGCTCCCCAAGACGCTTCAGGCGATCATTGTCCTCATAAGACTGTGCGTGGCCCCAGTTTCCGGGTCCTCCCAGTACAAATGGGGCAGAACTGAGTGTCTGTCTAGATGACGTCCTTCGGTACACTGTTGTCTTCGGAGTTATACCCCCTTTGCAGGGTAGAGAGTTATCAAACCTTGGGACAGTACACACACGCCAAAGTGGGCCTGGTGTAACCTGTCCCGAGTCTAGGATGCTCCCTGGGGTGAAAAAAAGCCCAAAACAAACCCCAATCGTCTGGTACCGTGTAGATGCATGGCGGGTTGCTGCGCCATCGTCTGGAGGCTTCCTGGTCGTGTGGTAACACGGACCTTGTGTAGAGGCGTGGCGGTGGCGCACCCACCGCCATACCATATTGGCCGTGCCAAGGGTAAAAGAGTCTAGTTACTCGCACCCTATGGGGATCAAAGCAAGCAAGCTCCCCAAGAAGCATAGGCCCTCAACAAGCACATGCCAAGTCCTCCTGTCTTGTACCATCAACTCTGCCTTCAGTTCTCTTCTCCATGTGTTTTTTGGTCTACCTTTGCCTCTTTAACACTGGGGATTCCAGAACAAGGACTGCTTTCAGCGGGTTTCCTCAAAGTTTGTCCTATCCATCGCCAGCGTCTTCTTCTCATCTTTTGTTCCTCTGGCACTTAGCTAGTTCTTGAATGGAGACAAGAGACATCCCTGTTGCACTCCAGTTCTTATCCCAAGTGGTTCTTTAAGTTGTCCTTTGTGAAGAATTCAGCACCTCATGTCTTCAAAAGTTTTCTTTATTAAGTTAATGGGGGGAACTACATAATGCCTCATCAATTTCCAAAGTGATTCTCTGTCTACACTGTCAAATGCCTTATCATAGTCCACAAATTCAGTGTATAGCGGTGAATTGAATTCCAGACTTTGTTTAGCTATTATTCTCAGTGTGGCTATCTGGTCTGACCTGGATTTATTTTTAGCCTAGAACCTGCTTGTTAGCCTCTCAGTTGTATGTCTATGGGCTCTTTAATCTCTCAAGGGTGATCCTGTTTAATATTTTTCCTGGTACTGATAGTAACATGGTAACAATCATGATTTAAAAGCATACCCAGCTGCAGTTGTGATTCTTAAGGAGCACAAAATGTGAACAAGTAGAATGTCAGCAGCAGGGATATCATTAAGTTTGATTCTTCCTTTCACTTTTCAGGAATACAATATTTGCCAGCAATACATCCTCAATTCCAATCAGAGATATTGCTTCAGCCACAAACAGGCAAGACAGGTTTGGAGGGTTGCATTTCTTCAATCCTGTGCCAGTTATGAAATTGGTTGAAGTAAGTAATAGAGATGTAAAACAGTTTTGAATCCAAATATCCATCGAAGCCAAAATGATTTTAACAAATCCAAAATCGGGCAGATAATTTAAAAAAAATTCTTATGAATTTCTGAGTTAAAGTAATGGATTTCTCATGTTTAATCTCTTAATTATAACATAAAAATAGCCATAATTTTTTGGTGGTTTTCAGTCAGTTGTAAAAATTCAATAAGTATTTTGTTTTGGTTGTCTTTGGCTATTTAGCTGTACTAATCAGTAAGTTAAATGTGTGTTACAAAAAATACTTTGTCCATAATGTAGAATGTAACATGCATTCGTTTATTATTCTGTAATTAGTAATGACTCTGTTAGGCTACTAAAAAGTGCCTGATTTGTGTATTCCAATAGCTTTCCATTGCCCATATGTGTATGTATTTTTTTGGAGTTCTTCTCACATCCAAATACTGAATGATGCTTCAGGGAGGAGAAAAACTGACTTGTGACCAGACACAGCACTTTTGAGATTTATGTCTAACTGTATCATCCTTTGCCACAATTACAGAAGATTTCCCTAGTTTTACAAATCTGGCTGGATTTCATAGTTAAAATTATGAAATCCCCTTATTGAGGAAAAGCTTGACCACTGTGTTAGCTTTATGAAAATTCTATCTCAGAAATTTTAATTGCTATCTTCTGATATCAGTAGCTTCAAAACCTAGACTCTGTCACGAAAATGGATTTAGGACTAGAGACTGTCTACCTATAGTGACAAGACACTAGTGAGAAGAAAGACTGAAAAGATAGATTTAGAAGAAAATGATAGTGAAATGTGAACAGTTGACACTATTGGCTCCGAGGTTAAGAACCGAGGTTGATTCTTTCCTCGCCACTTCGGACGTCTTATGTGCTATAGTTGTCAACGACCTCTAGCTACCCTAAGGGGATAAGGTTATATCAAGCTTCACAAACACCAAGATACAGACAACATATAGCTACTGTCCTTAAATGAAATGACTGATGCCAGCTACAATTTATACAAGTTTATTATACACCTATAAACAAACAAACATATGCATGTCCCATACATAAAGTGTGAGGATGCACACCTGAAACAAAATCAAGCACAGTAAAAAAATGCATCAACCCCAACCCTTCTCCCACAATTGCAACCTGTATGGAGAAAGAAGGTAAGGTTAACTGAAATGAACTACACTGCACTTGATGTCGCCTACACTCCAAACTAGCTGTTCTAAATTCTAACTCTAACTCTAAGTCCACTGATAGCTGGAACGACTACGAAGTGTCTACACAATCTCTGCACAGACTTCGGTTCTACACAGCCTATCCTGGAATCTCCTGAACACAACTAACTGCACCTCTAAACTTCAGCAGCGGTCCTCTGCTATGATTCACCAAAACTATCAGTTCTGCCTATCTGTGCTGACTTCAGTAGAGAGAATGTTTACCCTCTCTCTCTCTCCCTGAACTCTGGAATTGATGACTAAGGTTTAACAGAACCCCACTGGATTCTAGACTGGAACTGTAGCTGGCTTCTCCTACCACTCTGAATTTACCTGCCCGATTACCTATGACTGGGCGATGGGCTTTTCGGCGTTATTATGGCCGTGAAGAAGCGAACATAAAATTACCACAACGCTGGCAGCATGCCAAATCTGCGTGTGTAACGAGCGTCAGAGCTCCGGATTTATCCATAAAAATCCTAGTCGCTGGAAAAATGTCTTCCCCTGCCTGGGAAAAACGTCTTTTCTTTCTCTCCTTCCACCACTGGCAATTAACACGAGACTTTGGGTGTCTGCGAATGCCACCACTGAGCCGTGGGAGAAATTTTGTAGTATCAAAATTCTGCTCTTCCCCACAAAAGCCGGTACCTGCTGTTTAGACAAAAGCAAAAACAACAGCTAAACAAAACGTTAATACTCTATTTCAAATAACAAATAACTCCCTTACTTTTCAACCCGTAACTCCCCTCTCTTCTCTCTCTCCGAGTCAAAATAAACATCACCCGGTAATACAACACCGCAGACCGTCTGACCCAGGTTCTGCCTGACTAACTACGAGCAACAACAATATTTTCACTGGCCCGTCTGGGCAGACGTACTGTGGCCTACTTCTTACGCTGACACTACATGCAGCAAATTATTAATACAAAAATACTCTATCTCTAGGAATTCCTAAACTTCCCGTCAATAATAGTAATCACATTCAAAATGTAATACAAAATAATTCCCTTTAAAATTACTTCTCCCATCTTCTGAATTCACGGAACAATAATGCACAATCAATAACATATAACCCTGTTAGATGCTAGCATATATATATGCCGTCAAAAGTTATACATAATGGTTATCAATTAAATCTCAGTAGTTACAAACACGTGGTTACAATTTTATGACCACGTGCTTCTCTCCCCCTCGTCCCTCTGAACATCGTATCAATAAATATACCGTAACCAACGCGCCCGCGTGCTTTACAAATTCCACCTCTTCTCCCCTCGTCCACCTATAGAAGTGTACTATAATATAAATAACTTGCAGCATTACATTCTCAATAAAATCACAAATACACAGACTCCAGCTACTCTGGAATTAAATATGATCCGCAGATGCGGGTTTCTCTCCCGACCTACTTTGCAATAAATACAAAGCACGTCCGTGGCATCTAACTTTCAAACCATCTTAAATAACGTTATTCCTGCAGTAAGGAATTAAATGGACCTATAAAGTTTTAAGTCTATCACTAAGATCGTATTTGATGGCTCTAGCGATGAGAATTAACATTAAACTTAAACTGCCCAAAGAAACTTAAATGATCGGCTAGGACTAGAAAAATTAAATAAAGTCCTCACGCAAAAATTCATGCTTACCAAATCTCGAATGTCCAACTGAAAGGCAATCGACAATTTGCTTCTGGCACCCGGCTTGGCAATTTACATTAAAAGAGAACGAAAATATGAAATGCTAGCCTATTTATTATCAAGACCCCCCCACGCGCCGACTTCATGACGTCATATGCGCGGCGTGGTTCTAAACCAATGGGAGCTCTGCATTTCAACTGCAGTTAGCTCTCAGCCAATCAGAACCTTAGATCATTCTGATGCAACCAGTTTCTGCTAGACAAAGACCCGGGAATTAGTCCTAGCCCTATACTGCGGAAATGAAGCAAAAATGGCCGCAAATAATTTAACTCCCGAAAATGCGTCTATGAGCACGCAATATCTTTAACAAGACTACACTGGTGCAAATCCTGATCTAGAATCTAAAATCTTAATCTAGAATAATACTGCAACAGTTCCCTACACACCAACACTAAACAATACTACTAGTCATAGAGAAGGAACATAGATGTAGATGAGATGAAACTCCACCGTAATCTCTCTGAAAAATGTAAATAAATAGAAGGAGAAGAAACATGGGGAAGGATTTTTCTGTAATCCCTCCTAGAAATAGTGAACAAAATGCAAGGAGAAAAAGACATGGGCCATTTGAAAGACAGAATCTCAGTACTTTCGTCACATCACTCCCCCCTTTCAAAGATTGAGCAACGATCTCCTTACTGAAATCTCTGTGTTTCACATTGGCCCTTAACTCTGTCTACAAGGCTGTCTGTCCTTACCCCTCCTATTCAGTGTTCTTCGACCTTCCTCTTTTGCGTTTCCTCCTTCTTCCTCTCCTAGAATGAGCTCCTATGCTCCGTTGGGAGAGTTGATCTCTCTTCGGACCTGTGCCATCTAATGGCGGGTCTGAACTTTCCCTTGCTATGACCGTCAAACGGCTGTCCTGGTCAGCTGCTGTGACCGGCGGGTGCTGTGGTGACCTGGCGATGGCGACTTCCTCGCTGCGCGTCAGCGGGTTTGTGACCGCTGGTACAGTGCGAGAACGATGCAACGTCTCGGGTTCCTCTGGTGTAGAGCCTCCAATTTCTTGCTGGGTTTCTATTGAGTCCTCACTGATCTCAATAGCTTCTACCTTTGAAAAAAAGTAGGTAAGATCTGCCCCTGGCAGTGGTTCTGGACTCACTCTTCCCCTACCAACATGAAGCGGGACAGAGCTCTCCAAAGTAGCTCCTTGCAAATGCGTAAGGTCGCTTTTCTCACTCTTTTCTGGCCTGAAAAGTTGGTGAGATGAAACTGTAGACCACGGGAGCTCTCCGTCTAACACCCTGGTTCTACCTTCAACCTTGCCCTCCCCTGTGAGAGTTACTGGCGTCAGTTGGAATGTGTCCTGCAGTGACACTTGACGGTTTAAGATCCCGTTAGATCGCGGAGAATCTGAGATAAAGCTCTCAGTGACTGGTTCCAATGTTCCGTGAAACGAATTGGAAAAGATAGCCCATTTTTCAGGCTCCTCGTTACAAGAGTCGTTTCCTGTAAACGAGATACTAGAGTTGTGGGGCCCACCTCCGTCTATAGGCAAACGGATACTCAGATCACTGTCCTCCTCCGTTTGAGTAAAGTGCTGGTCGGATGGGGCTCCAGGGCTGGTTGGAACTATATGCTCGCTCAGACCGCTATCTTGTGCCCTATGAAGATGGCGCTGGTCGTTGACATATGTAATACCGCTCTTGTCAGTATGTCCCTCACTTGAAGGAGCTAATACCATTGGGGGCCTAATTCCCGACAACAAAGAGTGTACTTCCTGAATCAGAGGCGTCGTCACCACTGTTTGGCCGGTTGGCTGAACAGGGCTGGCGGGCGAATTTGCCTCTTCTTCTTCTTCTTCTGCGTTCGGTTTGTAGTCATGCTAAATCTGCAGGCCTGTCGTCAGGATGAAGTCCACAGTCTTTTCCAGGTCGGCGCGGCAGCCCCATAGCTTCTGCTGGAGCTCATCACCTTTTGGCCAGGTCGCACGTCGCAATTTATCATGGGTTGGACAGTTCTGGAGAATGTGTTCTGGAGTCTGGATATCAGTTCCACAAGGGCATTCATTCGTGTGGGATATCTTGAGGCGATAGAGATGTCCAAGTAATCTGCAGTGTCCAGTTCTCAGGCGGAAAATTGTCGTCTGTTGGTGTCTGTTTAGGTGGTGGATTGGGTCATCTCTGCTGTATATATCCCCTTCCTCCTTCCACTGATTTTTGTACTTGTTGTGGATGATGGTTTTTGCTTCCCGATAGGGCAATGGGTGGCTGTATTGTTCCATTTTACTGCCGCTTCTTGATAGAGCATCTGCTTTCTCATTACCAGCGATTCCACAATGGGCAGGTAACCACTGAAGGGCAATGGTTGATGACCTTTGGATGATGTTAAGCTCAGATCTGATCTCATTCATCATGTTATCATTTCTGGTGTTTTGTATTGATTCAAGTAATGATCTGCAGTCAGTGAAGATTACTATCTTAGCTTGTGGCTGCTGTTCAGGTCTGGTGAGGATCTTCAGGGCTTGCAGTAGTGCCATAGCTTCTGCCCTAAAATTGGAGGAGATCTTTCCAGTTGGGAAGGCCTTTCGGATGATCTTTCCATTTAGGAATCTTATAAAAATGCCTCCTCCACCGTTCTTTACTGCCCCCTCAGCAGATCCATCTGTGTATGCATGTGTCCACTCCTTCGGGGAATTTGCCTCTGCAAATAACATATCACTGTCGTCAGAGGCGTTGCACCTCTCCTTGGCACGACAGCTATGTTTGAGCTCGCTCGGGGCTCCGTGAATTAGGGGTTCTCCTTTTTCACTTATCTGGCCTGCAGTAGGCCCCCTTGCATCAGCAAGGATCGGTGTGGTCGGGTTCCCCAAAACTAAATATGGGTTGCCGAGAATGAAGTCATAGGCTGGCTGAGCCGTGACAGCTGCCTTGATGGTGCCAGACACGAACCTACATTTCACCTCAATATTGGCTACCGGAAAGCACTGTGAAGTCCCTTTCCTTAAAACTCCACCAATATTCACTTTTTCCTTTGTCATCTGCCAGGGATTCACCAGATGTCGGGCGACTATGCTGGGGTATGTAAGCCCGCTGTCAAATAAACAGGTTGTCTCCATCCCGTTCACTTCGGCTGGTCCGCTGTTGGAAAACAACTTCTCTGACTGGAAGGGTTTCCACTTCTTCCCTTGTTTCACCCTCACAGGCCTTAAACAAGCCATCTGATGAGCGGGTTGTTTGTTTGGGCACCGTGATGTCCAATGAGAAGTAGTCCGACAGAACCTACAATATCTCTCATTATCTCCCCGGTTCCTGATGGGTTCATGAGAAGTCGGCCCCTGTGTTCTGTTATGCGGCTGGGAGCGCAGATTATGACTGGGAGGGGGCTCCTTTCGAGACGGCCCTTGCTGTTGGTGAGCTGAAGAGGAAGGCGAATGCGATGAAGATGCTCCTTTGTCCGGGGCTGGCAGGTCAGGGTGTTTTCTTTTCTGGCCCAGTACTTTGGCCTGTGCCGACTGGAACCTTTCAGCAAATAGAATAATCTGGTCCAGTTGCTGGGCGCCCTGCTCCGCCAGGTACTTCCGTAAGTCTGGAGACATGTTGGCCTTTATCTGTTCGCACAGAACTAATTCTTCCAATCCTTCAAAAGATTTAGCCAAACCCGACAACTCTCTCCAGCGAGTGAGGTAATTCCTCAGCCTCTCTGCGAACTGGGGAAAACTTTCTCCTTTCTCCAGACGACTTTCCCGAAACATCATTTGACACTTCCGGGGAGTCCATTGGAATCGCTGTAACAGGGCGTTCCGCAGTGCCTTAAAGTTATTCTGGTCATCCACTAGCATCTTGCTATAGACTTCATACGCATGGTTCTTCAGTGATTGGGATAATTTGAGGCACCAAAGACTATCATCCAGCCCGTATGCCTTTGCCATCCTTTCAAATTTTTCCAAAAATACCTCAATTTTCTCATTGCCGTTAGGAAAAGAGTCCATTAAAAAATTCATGGCTGCCATCCGGGGCCCTCCATTTCCTGAGGTGTCTGTCGCCCCTGCTCCGGGAGAATCTCCGTTAGCCGAACTGCCTTCCGAAGATCGGTACTGCAGTTCCAGAGAACGCATGGCAAGTTCATGCTGTCTCTCTGCTGCCTTCTCCCTCTCCTGTGCTTCCAATTTCCGAAGTTCCATCTCAGCCTGCCTCTCCTCTTTCTCCGCTTCCCTTTTCTCTCTCTCCGTCTGCCGGTCCTGTTCCCTCATAATGTAAGCCCTAGTCTCGGCCTCATCCATTCCCATGCTTTTAGCTGCGTCCTTCCATGCAGTAAGTAGCTTGACCAATTCAGCCATCTTACCTGACAAATCAGCAGTAACTCACCACGAGGGGAAATGACAAAAAAAGGAACAAGAAAAATTTACTGTTACCTACTAGGAATATGCTGTCGCAAAAACCCGCACTCAGACTAGCACCAAGTCTGACTAATAACTACCTGAAAAAAATTCAAGTTATCCAGCTACCCAAAACCCGAATTTACTTTCCTGTCAAGAAAAAAATTCGATTAGCCATCAATTACTTCTAAGTCATAAACAACCTTACTACAACTAACATCTAAACTGACTACAACCTGTGGAAAAAATTTATAGCTGGATCAGTCTTAATATAGCTCAAGTCTAGGGGATTTTTAAGAAATCTATTTCCAGAACTTTCTTCAGAGACAATTTATGAATCTAGAATTGATCCCAACGAAGATGATCCCAAGGACGACGCCACCCACTTTGTCACGAAATGGATTTAGGACTAGAGACTGTCTACCTATAGTGACAAGACACTAGTGAGAAGAAAGACTGAAAAGATAGATTTAGAAGAAAATGATAGTGAAATGTGAACAGTTGACACTATTGGCTCCGAGGTTAAGAACCGAGGTTGATTCTTTCCTCGCCACTTCAGACGTCTTATGTGCTATAGTTGTCAACGACCTCTAGCTACCTTAAGGGGATAAGGTTATATCAAGCTTCACAAACACCAAGATACAGACAACATATAGCTACTGTCCTTAAATGAAATGACTGATGCCAGCTACAATTTATACAAGTTTATTATACACCTATAAACAAACAAACATATGCATGTCCCATACATAAAGTGCGAGGATGCACACCTGAAACAAAATCAAGCACAGTAAAAAAATGCATCAACCCCAACCCTTCTCCCACAATTGCAACCTGTATGGAGAAAGAAGGTAAGGTTAACTGAAATGAACTACACTGCACTTGTTGTCGCCTACACTCCAAACTAGCTGTTCTAAATTCTAACTCTAACTCTAAGTCCACTGATAGCTGGAACGACTACGAAGTGTCTACACAATCTCTGCACAGACTTCGGTTCTACACAGCCTATCCTGGAATCTCCTGAACACAACTAACTGCACCTCTAAACTTCAGCAGCGGTCCTCTGCTATGATTCACCAAAACTATCAGTTCTGCCTATCTGTGCTGACTTCAGTAGAGAGAATGTTTACCCTCTCTCTCTCCCTGAACTCTGGAATTGATGACTAAGGTTTAACAGAACCCCACTGGATTCTAGACTGGAACTGTAGCTGGCTTCTCCTACCACTCTGAATTTACCTGCCCGATTACCTATGACTGGGCGATGGGCTTTTCGGCGTTATTATGGCCGTGAAGAAGCGAACATAAAATTACCACAACGCTGGCAGCATGCCAAATCTGCGTGTGTAACGAGCGTCAGAGCTCCGGATTTATCCATAAAAATCCTAGTCGCTGGAAAAATGTCTTCCCCTGCCTGGGAAAAACGTCTTTTCTTTCTCTCCTTCCACCACTGGCAATTAACACGAGACTTTGGGTGTCTGCGAATGCCACCACTGTGCCATGGGAGAAATTTTGTAGTATCAAAATTCTGCTCTTCCCCACAAAAGCCGGTACCTGCTGTTTAGACAAAAGCAAAAACAACAGCTAAACAAAACGTTAATACTCTATTTCAAATAACAAATAACTCCCTTACTTTTCAACCCGTAACTCCCCGCTCTTCTCTCTCTCCGAGTCAAAATAAACATCACCCGGTAATACAACACCGCAGACCGTCTGACCCAGGTTCTGCCTGACTAACTACGAGCAACAACAATATTTTCACTGGCCCGTCTGGGCAGACGTACTGTGGCCTACTTCTTACGCTGACACTACATGCAGCAAATTATTAACACAAAAATACTCTATCTCTAGGAATTCCTAAACTTCCCTTCAATAATAGTAATCACATTCAAAATGTAATACAAAATAATTCCCTTTAAAATTACTTCTCCCATCTTCTGAATTCACGGAACAATAATGCACAATCAATAAATATAACCCTGTTAGATGCTAGCATATATATATGCCGTCAAAAGTTATACATAATGGTTATCAATTAAATCTCAGTAGTTACAAACACGTGGTTACAATTTTATGACCACGTGCTTCTCTCCCCCTCGTCCCTCTGAACATCGTATCAATAAATATACCGTAACCAACGCGCCCGCGTGATTTACAAATTCCACCTCTTCTCCCCTCGTCCACCTATAGAAGTGTACTATAATATAAATAACTTGCAGCATTACATTCTCAATAAAATCACAAATACACAGACTCCAGCTACTCTGGAATTAAATATGATCCGCAGATGCGGGTTTCTCTCCCGACCTACTTTGCAATAAATACAAAGCACGTCCGTGGCATCTAACTTTCAAACCATCTTAAATAACGTTATTCCTGCAGTAAGGAATTAAATGGACCTATAAAGTTTTAAGTCTATCACTAAGATCGTATTTGATGGCTCTAGCGATGAGAATTAACATTAAACTTAAACTGCCCAAAGAAACTTAAATGATCGGCTAGGACTAGAAAAATTAAATAAAGTCCTCACGCAAAAATTCATGCTTACCAAATCTCGAATGTCCAACTGAAAGGCAATCGACAATTTGCTTCTGGCACCCGGCTTGGCAATTTACATTAAAAGAGAACGAAAATATGAAATGCTAGCCTATTTATTATCAAGACCCCCCACGCGCCGACTTCATGACGTCATATGTGCGGCGTGGTTCTAAACCAATGGGAGCTCTGCATTTCAACTGCAGTTAGCTCTCAGCCAATCAGAACCTTAGATCATTCTGATGCAACCAGTTTCTGCTAGACAAAGACCCGGGAATTAGTCCTAGCCCTATATTGCGGAAATGAAGCAAAAATGGCCGCAAATAATTTAACTCCCGAAAATGCGTCTATGAGCACGCAATATCTTTAACAAGACTACACTGGTGCAAATCCTGATCTAGAATCTAAAATCTTAATCTAGAATAATACTGCAACAGTTCCCTACACACCAACACTAAACAATACTACTAGTCATAGAGAAGGAACATAGATGTAGATGAGATGAAACTCCACCGTAATCTCTCTGAAAAACGTAAATAAATAGAAGGAGAAGAAACATGGGGAAGGATTTTTCTGTAATCCCTCCTAGAAATAGTGAACAAAATGCAAGGAGAAAAAGACATGGGCCATTTGAAAGACAGAATCTCAGTACTTTCGTCACAGACTCCGAACCATACTAAACATTACCAAGAAGAGACCAAAAGATAATTTTCAGACTAAGAACCGGCCATTGCAGACTCAAGTACCATCTGTACAACAAGTTGAAAATTGAACAGATATGGGCCCATGTGGTGAGGACAAACAAACAGCAGAAGATGTATTCCAAAACTGTCAGCTTCATGAGAGGAGCAGGGTGGTAGTATAGCCTTCTCCAACCCAGTTGAGGGAGAAACAACAAAGAACAAGAAGAAGTAGCTTCAAATCTGCACTCAAATTTGGCATTATCCAGTCTAAGTTGCAAATCGGAGCAACAAATGGTCATTATACTGTCTTTAGACAACATGGATTTGAAGTTCTGATTCCGTTTAGCCAGGAATAACTTGAGTTTTCTAAAAATTACTCTAACACTCGTATGTGTGAATCAAGTCCGTGTTGAACAAACTTGCCCATATTAAAATCTGGGATTTCATCTTAATTTTTTTGTTTTTTTTTCAGATCAACATAGCTGTGTGAAACAAGTTTTTTCCCTCTCTTCTTTATATATATGTCTGCCTTCAAAATATTCTTCATGTTTTTTTGGGTCTCCTTTACTCTCTTTTACCTTCAGGATTCCAAAACAAGGACTGCCTTGTAGTGCTATTAACTGGTTACTGCAGTGTGCACCTCATATAACACCAAATTTAGATCTAGTATAGCTGATGGCAGGTGAAAGTAGAACTATGTTATGTGGTCATTTAAGAAATTTAGCCAGATTTGCTGCAGCTCATTAAACACATGAATTTGCGAAAAATACTAGTAATGTAAGTTGCAGGTGACAGTCATGTAAAGCACTTTTGAGAATTTGTGTTACATTCCTGTAAAACATTTAAACTGTCTATAAATTTGAGTTTAATGTGGTGAATTTTCCACATCTGTGGCAAGAGAATCATGTTAAGTTGCTGACCCTTGATCTAGAAGCTCTCAAAATAGAGACTGATGGAGATACCAAGTAGCCAGCCTCATTTGAAAGGAGATGATGCATGGTAATAATATTTCTTGACCATGTGTTGCTGGAGCCCAAAAACGGGAACCAGGAATAGTTAAACTGTAGCTTAACAAGCATGTCATGAAAGGCAACTAAGGAGAACTGGGCATGGGGCAGGTTACTGCATCTTACAGGAACTTGAAGCCAAATAAACTTCAGTGAATAGGAACAAGTCATCCAAAACAAATAATAGATCAATTTAACTTTCCAGGAGTGAAAAAATGTCTGTTATCAAAGTGCAGGCAATGGATATAACACATAATGAGGAAACCTGTTGATACCACTACAGTCCAGTCCTTATTCTGGAATCTCTTGGATAAGATAGGTAGAAGAAGATTGAAAAACAAATGGAGAAGAGAACTAGAGACAGAAGTGAAAGCATTAAAGATGACAGGGAGAGACCATGAGCCTAGGGCACAGGACATTAGGACTTGGCATGAATTAGTTAAAGGCCTATGCTCCTTAGGAGGTTGAAGGGTGATAAATTAATGAATGATTCTAAAGTTTACAATAGGCTGACCCAGATATTAAAAATATCTTACATTTACTTGTGTATTCCAACAGGTGATTAGAACCCCAGAAACAACTGATGAAACATTCGCTGCATTGGAATCTTTCGGGAAAGCTTTAGGCAAAAAGACAGTTCAGTGTAAGGTGAGTCACCTGTATGAAGGATCTGTTTAAACATTGCCCAGAGATTACATGTCAGAATTACAAAGAACAGTTGTAGTTCTTGCTTTGAATTAATTTATTAACTGGGCTGTTCTTATTACATTGATAATGTTATTATTTAAAAAAAAAGGGAAACTGTAAGCAGCCATATGTTATTTTTATTTTTTTTAGCTGCAGAATGTTTTTTAATATTTGGAAATGTTTAACTAACCACCACCACAAATTTGCCAGCGTTATAATGTTGCATGAATTAAAAATGTTTCTTCTGCAGAAATAACATATTTCTTCTAACTGTAATGTGTTCCTATATATTTTAATATTAGATTAATCTCTCTCTCTCACACACTCACACACGCGAGAGAGAGAGAGAGAGACTAGTAAATGACCGGTCAATTTGGGTTTTTAATTACAGAGTGCTTTTTCTGTTACATAACCTAAAGACTCCACTATTTCTACTTTGCTCATTTAATACATTTACTTTACAGGTCGCCGTCATTAGATCTTTGTAGTAAAAATTATCTGGATGCGTTGAATATGAAGCCATGGGGCAACCTTTCAAAAATGACATGGAGAGAAGTAATATAGATCTAATGGAATGAAATTCAATAAATTTAGAAGAAGTAAGGTCTCATACTGCCGATGCTATTGATCTATGCGACTGATTTTTCGGAAGCAAAACTTAATGAATGGCAGAACTGGTGTTCAGCATTCATTCGGCCACAGTTATGAGCTTGGATATCATTTTCATAGAATGTTTCACAGTTTGGAAACAGTGGTATTTTGAAAATACATGATGAACTGCTATCTGGCACTTTACAGTGTTTTGCTGTGATTCATGGCTTACTTACTACTTACTTGCTCATTCCTCTTCTACCCTGGGGTGTAGAGCTTTGCCAGAGAGAACTCATCTCATCTCATAATCGGAATCTCATCTACCCAGTAAAACGGAGTGTAGATGTGACCCAGAGAGCACAAGGCTCCTGGGCAAAACATGTAATCAAAATGTTTGACAAACAGGTGATTAGCCCATTGTGTCCGAACTTGCCCTCAAGTGTACATTTTATCGCTATAAAACCATCAACCCTTCCTGGTTAATTCCAGCCAAAACGGACAGAGCCTCTTATACCCGGAGGTGTCGAGGGTGCCCCTTCCTCTTCTGCCCGAAGGCATTTATAGAGGAATACTCAGGACCCCAAAGTCTGAGAAAAAAGCCAGAGACAGTCAGCAAAATCTGAAACGGACACAGCGATCTGTCTCGTTGTTCTACACTGGGAGGGCCCCAAATGGTTGCACCACACACAGTCGATCAAGACAGAAGTTCGCTTGCACTATGCCAGAGAGAACCAAAAGATAAAATTGTCCTGTCGGCGGTCTTCCTCCTGATCTGATTCCAATCTAGTCCTTGGTCCTTCAGGGATTGTCTAATGTTGTCCTCCCAGCGAACTGTGGGTCGTCCTGGAGGGCTGGATACTTTGCTCTGGTTTCCCATATTTGTTGTGGTAGCCGATCTTCTCCCATTTTGCATACATGGCCAAACCATCATAGTTGGGACTGTTCTAAATGGATTTGCAGGGGCTGGGTGTTGAGGCTTTGTCATATCGTCTGGTTGTAGACCGTGTCTCTTCTTGTAACTTTAACCACCTTCCTCAGATACCTCATTTCTGAGGTTTGGAGCTGGCTTTTGTGGGTTGTAGTCATTGCCGATGACAGATTGATAGCTCTACATGGAGCTGACCTGTGATTAAAGAACTTAACAATATACCTCTTTCGTTGTAAAGTTTGCAGAAACATAAAACCGGCTTGACTGCCGTAATGTTGTTCATGTTTCACACAGCTTAAAAATAACACTATGATAACTGTATATTCATCATAATAAGCCTGGCTTGTGTGAGCCATAAATATGAGTATGTGATACTTTTCTAATTTTTCACTTTGTGAAATATTTTATTTGAAACACAGGACACTCCGGGCTTTATTGTCAACCGCTTGCTTGTGCCTTACATGATGGAAGCAATTAGGCTTACGGAAAGAGGTAAACAAGTTTGTAGCAAAATGAAAAATACTGGTTTGGATTCAGGGTTGTTTCTGTGTGAAGCACCGATGTGTATGTTAAAGCTGGGGTTGCCACATGCTTCAGGACTTGCCTGAATAGTTCCTTGTCAAAATGTATGTCCTTTGTCCAAGGAGTGCACGGAAGATGTCCATGATTGTTAATTATAATTTCATTATTTCAGTAATGACATAACTCATTTTTAGTATCCTTCTCTTGCAACTGTTTGATAATTGTGCCGTATCGTGTATATCATTGGTTTTCTGTGTTTATTTCAGATTGCTTGGCAGTTACCTTTTATTAACACACAACGGAGAATAATTTAAGTTACTTCGCCATGAGATATCACTTTCAGCCCCAGATTCGCTGACAGAGTTAGAATAAGTCTGGTTTTCATCATCACTCATGACGAAAACGAAGAACGGGCACTTGTACTAAAAATAATGAAATTTTAATCAAATTTCCATTTCTAACACTGCTACATGATATGAATCGTGGGTGCAGCCATTTTGGAATGCTACAAATACCCGGATGAGGCTTATTTCGTAAAACTATTGATACGGCGGCCCTGTTGTTTTCATAGTCGTGCTAATTTGACGATGGTCGAATTTGGTCAGCAAGGGTACATAACGGAAATTTGACGATCGTCGAACTTGGTCAGCAAAGTGTTAAACAAATAAAAACATATAAACAGATAATAGCAGGTACTAGTAGGAAAATAAAGAAGTTGGAAACTAGACAACAGAAAAACAACAGAAGTGACAGGCTTGTCAGGGACTCAAACCCAGGACCATTTAAACAGCAACACCGCCTCTCTAAGGAGTGAATCATGACTATCCACACTGCCAACTAGACACCACGAAAATAGTGCTTCGTGGTTAGGTATCATTAGCACAAACCCTCCACGTAACTCACAAAGGACAGAGGAACGATCCAGACTAATTCTTCTATAATTTACGAGACATAGTATTACGGCCTTTGTCATGTGTGATCTGACCTACATTGGTTAATAGGAAAGCTATAGAAGTGATTGTGTCTATAATTAGTTCTTCACTTAGAAAGGGCTTTTCAAAACTTCCTTTTATCAGGGCTTTTTCATGCTAGCTGATAGATACTAGTTGTCCGTTTCAGGGCTTAGTACTTATTAATGCTGCGTTGGAGTTGGCAGAGTTCTCTTTTTTTCTTTTCTAAAATGGCAATAGCACTCTTGTATAACTGACGGACTTATGTCTAGGTTGAAAGGTGCTTGCCTTGACACAATAAGTTCAAGAGCTTTGCACGTGAAGCTGAGGGCAAAGTGTGTGTGTGGGGGGGGGGGGGGGGGGGGGGGGGGGGGGGGGGGGGGGGGGGGGGGGCGCCTTCATGACACAGGTTGGCACAGAAAAAACCCTTCAGAAATTCTGGTCCTTACATCAACGAATCAACAGGAAAAATATAATCCAGCCCATACTGGTAGCTAATATTCTGAGCTTCACAGGAATAAGTCTAAAGACTGATGAAGAAAAAGGACTAGCATTACTCAGTCAGTATATCACTCAGATGGATAAAGGTGATAAAGCTGCCCGTCAAGAGATTTAAGAACCATGTGCTGGAAAACGACATCAGAGGCGAGATATATTTCGACCTCATATCTGAAGAAGACGTAATGTGTACTTTAAAAACCTTCTGCAACCCGCAAACAAAAGCCTGATACCTACCCTCCTGAAAACACTTGCCATGGAAAACATCTGTCAATATGAAGAAGATATTATCCATGCTTAAACAGATGGATCAGCTTTTAAAGCAGCCATAAATGCTGGATATGGGGCCATAATCATCCCACCCAATACAGAAAAACCCATCAAAACTGCAGGCCCCTGTGGTACCTGGTGCACAAACTATGAAGCATAATTAGTTGCCATTCAGAAAACTTTAACTAGAATCTTTGAATCAAATGAAATAGAACCAAATGATGTTGTAGTATTCTCAGACTCACAGGCTGCCCTCTTGGCAATAGGTGGGTTTGAAAAAAAATCGAAAAAAGGTGATTCGTCTTACGAGGACAAAAGACAAAGAAAATAGTCTACGTTACGGCCACAAGGCCTTCGTCAGGAAAGGAAAGAAAGTGAAGTCTAGATAGGACACATAAAAAACTTAATAAAATAATAAAATAAAAACTGGGTACTTCCCTGAAGGCAAGAACCGAAATTCGCTGTCTGTTGAAGAGCGCGTGGCTGAACAGAAAGCGACTTCCGCCGCCGGGTGTACACAATACATACTGAAAAACTAAAAAACGAAACCGGACAATAAACTACCCAACGGGATAAAAGTGGGGACTGGAAATAGAAGAGGACAGAATGAGTGGGAGATAAATAAATATGAAATTAAAAAATGTATATGGCATACAAATAGAAGAATAGGATAAGAGTGGAAAGAGTCAAATAGAGCAAGAGAGGAAAGGGTGACCTCAGACAAAGGTGTGAAAAGTGTTGAGACCGGCTGGTTTTAGACACCCCATGCGGTGTATAAGACGGTTCTCAAGCTGTTCTCGGCTGGCAGTGTCAGAGGAGCAGGATCGGATCGCTGTGACCTGGATGTCGATGGGACCATGGTGGTCAGGACCATTGAAGTGTATGGCAACTGGTGTGGACTTTTGCTGAGCGATGTCATTTAAGTGCTGGCTGAATCTGTCCCCAAGTCGTTTGCCTGTTTGGCCAATATAAGTTTTGCAGCAACGTTTACATATGATCGTATAAATGACATTGCGCGATTCACACGTGAAGCTACTAGTGATGGTGTACGTAGCCTTAGGAAAGGACACCTTCTGGGTTGAGGTGACATACTTGCACGTGTTGCATCTTGTCCGACCACAGGGTAGTGTGCCAAAGTGAGTGGCATTCTCCTTTGGGAGACGGCTGTGAACAAGAAGATCCTTCAAGTTCTTGTCACGTCTATATGCCACCAAAGGTGCTTCACTGAATACTTCTTGGGTCACAGGCTCTGCTTGGAGGATAGGGAGGTGGCGGAAAAGGATCTGTTTGACAGTAGTACTATGAGGGTGATGGGTCAAGATTAATTTGACTCTATCCGAAGTGGATTTATGGTGAGGTATGAGGGCCTCCTGACGAGAGATGGGGAGCACACGTTGGAGAGCAGAGGTGAGAACATGTTCTGGATAAAGTCTGTTACGGAAGAAATCCAACATCTCATTTGCTCGTAAGTGGAAGTCATCGTCGTCTTGGCATAAACGGCGGAGGCGGAGAAGTTGTGAAAAAGGAAGGGAGTCACAACAGGCCCGAGGATGAGAAGAGGTATACAGGAGGTAGCTGTGGGCATCTGTCGGCTTGTAGTATACTGAGGTATTAAGGCCGGAGGGCGTGATAGAAATAGTAATGTCAAGGAAGTTGACAGAAACTGTGGAGACGAGGGAGGTGAACTTAATGGTGGGGTGAAAGTGGTTCACAAAGTCGATGAAGCGGTGTAAATCAGTCTCAGACATATCTGTGAGACCTATGCCATCATCGATATATCTGCGGTAAAACCCAGGGAAAGGACCGGAGTATTGTTGCCATATCTGATGCTCCAAGTGGCCCATGAATAGACAGGCATAGCTGGGCCCCATCTTCGTTCCCATGGCAACACCACTAATTTGGTCAAAAAATTGACCATTGAATTCAAAGGAATTCAGGTTAAGGACCAGTTCAGCAAGACGGAGAAGGGTGTCAGTGGATATAGAAGGGCAAGTGCGCTGATCCAGAAAAAAACCGAAGAGCTCGGAGACCATCAGAGTGGGGAATAGAGGTATACAGAGAGCAGACGTCTAGCAAGAAAAGACGGTAGGAGCGGTCTGCTGGGAGTCGGATAGAGGAGAAAGTAGTAAGAGCGTGATTGGTGTCTTTGATGAAGGAGGGAAGACTCTCAACGATAGGCTGGAAAATGCTGTCGAGGAAGTCAGAAATGTGTTCAGTAGGACAAGAACAGGCTGAGACAATAGGTCTTCCAGGGTTTTCGATCTTGTGAATTTTGGGGAGCATGTAGAATACAGGCTTGCCCAAAGAGCTGTCATGAATCCTAAGACGAGATGCCCCGGGAGGAAGATCATTACTATTGATAAGCTGTTTAATGGTGTTGTGTACAATGCGATTGTTAGAGACAGTCGCATCGCTGGTCCTAGACCTGTAAAAAGAGCCATTGGTCAACTGGTTTTTACCTTCACTTAGGTACAAGTCTTTCTGCCAGACGACAATGGCTCCTCCCTTGTCAGCCGGTTTGATGACAATGTCGTCTCTACGGCGAAGAAGGGAGAGAGCACTAGACTCTGCCGAAGTGAGATTGGAATAATGCAATCTACGAGGGCGGAGCTGCTGAATGTCATGGATGGTGTTCTTGATATACAGGTCCAGGGCATGAGAGGCTCCAGGTTTAGGTGTAAAGGGAGGTTTAGTAGAGTCAGAAAAGCGTGCAAAGATGTCGGATTCAGCCTGAGACTGCGGAGTGCTGTCTTCCTCTCTAAAATGGAGCTTCAGCCTCATGCGACGGTGAAACCGATGAACATCCTGGAGGAGATTGTATTGGTCTAGGGTCGGACGAAGAGGAACAAATTTTAAGCCCTTACTAAGAACAGAGCGCTCTTCCTCAGAGAGGGGTAGATCTGGGGGGATGCAGACTACCTGAGCGCATGATGGAGTGGAGGATGGAGGGGTAGCTTTGGGGGTAGGGATGAGACGGGATAGTTTATGGTGTTTAGACGTGGAAAGGAACTCATGCAGCTGCTGGTTCAGTGTGTGGATAGTGGTGCGTATCATAGAATAGAAAGGGAAGTTGTTGGAGGTGAGACAACGTAAGCGAAGCAGAAGCTGGGTCTGTTGGGCACTGAGGTCTGATAAAAGGCGGGAGTGACTGGCGACCACTACGCGCATACGTTGAAAGCCACATCTGGTCTCAATTCGTTGTAGGAGACGTTGTTCCCTAGGATTGAGTGTACCAGCAGATGGATGAAAATTGGAAGAAAATCCATTAGGAAGACTTTTTTTGTGGTGGAGGCAGGTGTGAATAAAGTGGAGATGAGAGGTGAATCTAGTTTTCTTGAAAGTAACGAACGCAAAGTCAATAGCGACACGGGATATATCAGGAGGTAGGGAGCTAAAGCTGGTGGTGACCGACACACGGAGAGAGTTGATAAAATATTTCAGAGAGGGCATAGTGGGGAAAAAGAAAAACGTCCAGAAAATAAAATATGAAATAAATAAAATATAAAACGCTAAATGAAAATAGAGATTAATGAAACAATAAATAAATAGGGTAGATTGCGGTAATATAAGGTATGAAGGAAGAATAGGGAAATACGAAAAAAATAGGATATAAAATACTGAGAAAAGGAGATAGGATAGGATCAGGGAGATAAGCAGGATAGGTAGATAGAGATACGAGATAACAGAGACACGGTGCAGTCAAAAAAATATATATATAATCGAGGAAGTTGAGGGGAACTGCGGTAAGACGAGGAATACAATGGGTGGGTTTGAAAAAAAATCGAAAAAAGGTGATTCGTCTTACGAGGACAAAAGACAAAGAAAATAGTCTACGTTACGGCCACAAGGCCTTCGTCAGGAAAGGAAAGAAAGTGAAGTCTAGATAGGACACATAAAAAACTTAATAAAATAATAAAATAAAAACTGGGTACTTCCCTGAAGGCAAGAACCGAAATTCGCTGTCTGTTGAAGAGCGCGTGGCTGAACAGAAAGCTCTTCGTCCGACCCTAGACCAATACAATCTCCTCCAGGATGTTCATTGGTTTCACCGTCGCATGAGGCTGAAGCTCCATTTTAGAGAGGAAGACAGCACTCCGCAGTCTCAGGCTGAATCCGACATCTTTGCACGCTTTTCTGACTCTACTAAACCTCCCTTTACACCTAAACCTGGAGCCTCTCATGCCCTGGACCTGTATATCAAGAACACCATCCATGACATTCAGCAGCTCCGCCCTCGTAGATTGCATTATTCCAATCTCACTTCGGCAGAGTCTAGTGCTCTCTCCCTTCTTCGCCGTAGAGACGACATTGTCATCAAACCGGCTGACAAGGGAGGAGCCATTGTCATCTGGCAGAAAGACTTGTACCTAAGTGAAGGTAAAAACCAGTTGACCAATGGCTCTTTTTACAGGTCTAGGACCAGCGATGCGACTGTCTCTAACAATCGCATTGTACACAACACCATTAAACAGCTTATCAATAGTAATGATCTTCCTCCCGGGGCATCTCGTCTTAGGATTCATGACAGCTCTTTGGGCAAGCCTGTATTCTACATGCTCCCCAAAATTCACAAGATCGAAAACCCTGGAAGACCTATTGTCTCAGCCTGTTCTTGTCCTACTGAACACATTTCTGACTTCCTCGACAGCATTTTCCAGCCTATCGTTGAGAGTCTTCCCTCCTTCATCAAAGACACCAATCACGCTCTTACTACTTTCTCCTCTATCCGACTCCCAGCAGACCGCTCCTACCGTCTTTTCTTGCTAGACGTCTGCTCTCTGTATACCTCTATTCCCCACTCTGATGGTCTCCGAGCTCTTCGGTTTTTTTCTGGATCAGCGCACTTGCCCTTCTATATCCACTGACACCCTTCTCCGTCTTGCTGAACTGGTCCTTAACCTGAATTCCTTTGAATTCAATGGTCAATTTTTTGACCAAATTAGTGGTGTTGCCATGGGAACGAAGATGGGGCCCAGCTATGCCTGTCTATTCATGGGCCACTTGGAGCATCAGATATGGCAACAATACTCCGGTCCTTTCCCTGGGTTTTACCGCAGATATATCGATGATGGCATAGGTCTCACAGATATGTCTGAGACTGATTTACACCGCTTCATCGACTTTGTGAACCACTTTCACCCCACCATTAAGTTCACCTCCCTCGTCTCCACAGTTTCTGTCAACTTCCTTGACATTACTATTTCTATCACGCCCTCCGGCCTTAATACCTCAGTATACTACAAGCCGACAGATGCCCACAGCTACCTCCTGTATACCTCTTCTCATCCTCGGGCCTGTTGTGACTCCCTTCCTTTTTCACAACTTCTCCGCCTCCGCCGTTTATGCCAAGACGACGATGACTTCCACTTACGAGCAAATGAGATGTTGGATTTCTTCCGTAACAGACTTTATCCAGAACATGTTCTCACCTCTGCTCTCCAACGTGTGCTCCCCATCTCTCGTCAGGAGGCCCTCATACCTCACCATAAATCCACTTCGGATAGAGTCAAATTAATCTTGACCCATCACCCTCATAGTACTACTGTCAAACAGATCCTTTTCCGCCACCTCCCTATCCTCCAAGCAGAGCCTGTGACCCAAGAAGTATTCAGTGAAGCACCTTTGGTGGCATATAGACGTGACAAGAACTTGAAGGATCTTCTTGTTCACAGCCGTCTCCCAAAGGAGAATGCCACTCACTTTGGCACACTACCCTGTGGTCGGACAAGATGCAACACGTGCAAGTATGTCACCTCAACCCAGAAGGTGTCCTTTCCTAAGGCTACGTACACCATCACTAGTAGCTTCACGTG
This sequence comes from Oreohelix idahoensis, assembly GCA_024509875.1. Lineage (NCBI taxonomy): Eukaryota > Metazoa > Mollusca > Gastropoda > Stylommatophora > Oreohelicidae > Oreohelix > Oreohelix idahoensis. Next base: position 268,769 of record JAMPIV010013488.1, read on the forward strand.
TGAATCGCGCAATGTCATTTATACGATCATATGTAAACGTTGCTGCAAAACTTATATTGGCCAAACAGGCAAACGACTTGGGGACAGATTCAGCCAGCACTTAAATGACATCGCTCAGCAAAAGTCCACACCAGTTGCCATACACTTCAATGGTCCTGACCACCATGGTCCCATCGACATCCAGGTCACAGCGATCCGATCCTGCTCCTCTGACACTGCCAGCCGAGAACAGCTTGAGACCCGCATGGGGTGTCTAAAACCAGCCGGTCTCAACACTTTTCACACCTTTGTCTGAGGTCACCCTTTCCTCTCTTGCTCTATTTGACTCTTTCCACTCTTATCCTATTCTTCTATTTGTATGCCATATACATTTTTTAATTTCATATTTATTTATCTCCCACTCATTCTGTCCTCTTCTATTTCCAGTCCCCACTTTTATCCCGTTGGGTAGTTTATTGTCCGGTTTCGTTTTTTAGTTTTTCAGTATGTATTGTGTACACCCGGCGGCGGAAGTCGCTTTCTGTTCAGCCACGCGCTCTTCAACAGACAGCGAATTTCGGTTCTTGCCTTCAGGGAAGTACCCAGTTTTTATTTTATTATTTTATTAAGTTTTTTATGTGTCCTATCTAGACTTCACTTTCTTTCCTTTCCTGACGAAGGCCTTGTGGCCGTAACGTAGACTATTTTCTTTGTCTTTTGTCCTCGTAAGACGAATCACCTTTTTTCGATTTTTTTTCAAACCCACCCATTGTATTCCTCGTCTTACCGCAGTTCCCCTCAACTTCCTCTTGGCAATAGAAAACTGGAAAACTAACTCAATCAGTACTATCCAGAAGGTTCAAGAAATATGTGACAAAATTATGAACGTGTATGGAACAGAAATCTACATGCAATGGATACATGGCCACACAGACATCACATTAAATGAAGCAGCTGATAAACTTGCAAAAAAGGGAGCAAAAATGCCACAAATTGACCAACCTTTGAGTATATTAACAATAAAACAAATAATCAAAGACAACTGTAAAGAAGATTGGCTGAACACTTGAGCACAAGCTAAAACAGGAAGAAGACTCTTCATACACCTAACAGCCCCAAAATAAGGAAGATGCTATCAACCATATTGAACAAAAATATCAAACCAGAATTTTCAGATTGAGAACAGGTCACTGTACACTAAATGGCCACAGACACAGAATGTGTTCACAAAATATAGCAAAATGTAGACACTGCCCAAACCCGTCTGAAACAGTAGAACACCATCTACTACTGTACCCTGCACTCCAGAGAATGAGATAACTCCTCCTAACACACAACCCATCCATAGACAATACACTTTATGGCAGCCCAAAACATCTTACGCGAACTGCATAGTACCACAATATGGCATTGAGGTCACCAAGAGCTGATGCTCAATGACAGTTGATCAAAGTCAAGTCAAGTCAAAAACTAGTAGAAACACTGCCCTGGATCCTGATGGTGTACAGTATCAACACTTAAAAGAGCGTAATAACACAGGCATTATGAATGTAGTGAGAGACTTCAACACCAGCTTACAGAATACTGAGGTGCCAGAAGACTGGCTACATAATTACCTATGGCAACTTCATAAACCTGGTAAAAACCCCACACTGCTTAGCAGCTATCAAATCATCACATTACAGAATGTGTACGGCAAATTACTTGAGAAGATAGAGTTGAGACAATTAATGAACCACCTTGAGAATGCACACATCCTCCCAATATCCTGAGCAGTTATAGATTGTGAGGAGTTACTGTGATTTTATTTTCCACAGGCCCCATTCTTTTTCTCCCGGTAATTATGTCCTGTCATTAATTGAGTTTAGTCTTCTTCTCTTGGTAATTAATTGCGTTTTCAGGAGGGATTACTGTCGGTTTTTAATTTTAAGATTTGCACCAGTCTTCTTTTCTCTAAAGTAATTGCGATCACTTTGGCTTTTCTTTGTAAAATAATTGCGGTGAATTTTTATTGTATTAGGCGCTTGAGTATTATTAGGCTGGGTGAAAACTTTCCGACGTTAAAACCACCTACCCGGGTTTAGACGGGGGTGGGGGTATTGAAGCACGACCCAGGTAACGTAGAACCAATCAAAGTTGTTTCTGCTCACGTGAACGAGAGTAACATTATCTTACATGACGCAATAAAGAGGTGCGCGATCAGAATAAACATGAGTCATGAATTTGTTGCGATATTATTGGCCGGGGTCAGTTATTAACTAATTCTGGCAAAATTATTGGTTCCAGAGAGACGCGACGCGATGACGTATGGCTTGGGTCTTAGCGTGGGTATTCCAATTATAAATAACAGAGTAAATCTAGTAGCGGTCTCTTTGTCTCCAGAAATATCAGCTGTGAATCTAAGTCATATTCGACTGCTCTTAAGTGAGAAATTCGAGAATTGGGTATGTAGGCATCTTAATTTAGCGGTGTAGATAATGCGTTTCTTAATAGAATCTTAGCCCGATCTAGTAAAGATTTCTTTGGGGTGTTTAATTAAAGTTAATTTAGCTTGAAGTGCCATCAATTGCTATCTTTTAGAAATAATAAATGTAAGTGTGCATATAATTTTTTCTATGATAAGCTAGTACTATCTTTGGTTGGTGTAGAGGCTTTGAGATATTAACTGTGTGAGGTTTAGCTCTTAGATACACGGGCGCTCTGTAATATGTAGAGTGTTGTGTAAAATCACAATTGGATTTTGATTCTTTGCAGTGTAAATTGATTGTGTAATTAATATTATTGAGAGGGGAATTAAAATTTCCTCATCTTTGATTTATGATACCTTGCAGTGTATATACGCGAGTGTATTCGTGTAATTTTAATTAGTCGGGTATTTGCTAGCTGGCTATTTTTGTAACGTAGTTGGAGTGAGGGATGTAATTAATTTTACGGAGATGGGATTTAATTATTCCTAGAGAGGTCTAATTTATTTTTGGGTTAAGCGATGACTCACCAGGGTCAGTCTGCAATATAAAGTAGGGCCAGGAATTTTACCGTAGGGAATTTCCCTCCGTGAGTGAATTGTTTTGACGCCTGCGGCTAGATTTAAGTAATAGATTAGGTCAGCCCATGTCTGGGAGTTTACTTACCAGACCGATATTTACGGTGAAGCGGGGAGGGAGAGAAGAGGAGGGAAGTGTATGGTAGTCTGACCTTTGGGCGGAAATATTTGTTATTGCTTGTGCGTAGATGGGTGTAGGGGATAGACGGGAGATGTATTTATGGGAGTTATGTGTTAGAGATGAGACTATTTTGAAGTTGTTGTACATTAGTTGTTATTTCTTTGTTTACAGCATTTTTCACGGCACACCGGGCGGGGTACAAATTGCCTTACAGCGTGCCAAGATACGCGGCCTTCTCAGGAGCAGAAGGGTCGAGGTATCGCCAGAGGTAAAGAGGACTGGTGACGTGGTATTTACCAGCGCCAAGTATGTCTGCACGAGGAAAGGAAATACGTTCTCTTGCAGTGAAGCCAGTCTTCAGCGGGAACGGGGTTGTCCTTAAAATCCAGAGCTCTGAGCTCTTTCTCACAACCCATATAGGCTCGTTGCCTGGTGTTTGTGGTTTTTTTTTTTTCCACGACCATAATAAAGTCATGTGTCCCGAACCCGGAGAGGGTAACGGGGCAATTAAAAGAATTGTCATCAGCAGTGAAGCAGGTACAGCCCCAGTCAGTTAACTCGTGCTTAACCTTTAGCACGCTGCATTCTTTTCCCGAAAACTTGCCCTGCAGCTGCATTCTTTTTCACAATCCCCCGTTTTTATAGTGGGCGACTTGTAATGTCTATAGTTTTTGTGTTTCTTGGTCATTTGCTATCATTTTTGGAATTTATATAAATAAATGAATGGTGAATCTGATGATATAAAATTTGTTTGTGTACATGTTAAATGTGATAGGAAGAGAGGAAAGGAAAGATGAAAAAAAACAATAAAAAAAATTAAAAAAAATTTTTTTTTTTTTTTTAAATTTTAAAATTAAAAATAAAAAAAATAAAATAACCAACAAACGAAGTGTCCATATCTCAATTATCTCTTGCATCTCAATGAAAGTCATTTGACCAATACAAATCAAATTACGATCTTTTCGTTACACCCATCATCAGTAGCAAAGCAACAAATGCCCATGTCAGCAGTGACATTCGGCCGTAACCCTAAATCTTTCCGATAAATCTAATCCTAACCCCTAAACTTTTACATACTAGCAATGACATTCTACTTTCGTTTCCATCTCTGTCATCAACCATATTCTGAGAACCGATATTAGTGCTTATAATGACAAAAATCTCATCCCCACCGCATGGCGTCAGAATACAATAAAATTAGAGTGAAAATGGCCGCGTGTTCGATGCCGATTCATTTCAATTAAAAAAAATTCACAGAAAATAAACACGAATGCACCCATTACTAAAAAAGATCGGAAACGGAAGCTAACTCTCTCTCAGATAAGTTTAAAACTTAAAATCCGGGGGTGAAGTCATGTGTACACACATTCTAATGCTAGAAAATGAAAATATCCGCTTGTCAACATATGTCGACAACAGCAGGGAGAGCATAGGTTACCTTCGTCAACATATGTCGACAGCAGCGTGCTAAAGGTTAAGAGCAAAGTCATCAATTGCAGTAGTCAGGAACAGGAGAAAGGGTCAACATTCCTTTTCTGAAGGCAAATTGAGAGGAGGGGTGTAACGGAGATGCCACTCAGCTGGAGATAGAAGTTATAGAGGCAGTTAGAAAGTTGTGTTAGGACAGCCTTTGAGGTTGCACTGAAGAAGTCTGTTAGTGGACCAGTGCTTTTGTTTTGACGGTAGCTGTTTCATTCAGATTGTGGAGCCAGTTAGTTAAGTCGGCCGCCGGACAGTGGTGTTAGATTTCATAATTTTTATTAGGGTAATTAGAAGTGGTGGCTCTTAAGTTAGAGACCCCACCAAGTAGTTTTTTGTGTGTGTAATTCTTAATTTTCTTCCATGCAGGTTGCAAGAGAGGGAGAAGGTGGTGGGATATAGTGTATGTCACTTGCATTGTTCTGTTTATTTTTCAGGTGTGCGACCTCGGACGTAATTTATTTTGATGTGTTATTTATTTTGTTGTGTAAATAAACTATAAACTGTATACTGGATCAGGTTCTCTATATAACTATACTGTACGTATATGTTGTCTGTATAGTTGTGTCTGTGGACTTTTTTTTGTGTGAAACCTTATCTCCTTTATGGTAGTCAGAGGTGGTGAGTCTTTAGCTCTTAACAAAGTCGCGAGTGGCAAGGGAGAGTCAATCTAGGTTCTCACCCTCGAAGCTATAAGTCTCATCTTTCCACATTCACTGTCATTTTTATCAAAATCTATCTTCTCAGTCTTCCTCATACTAGTGTCTTGTCTAATTTCGTGACATAGATCAATGAAAGTAACATGGGGTAATGCTGGAACATTTGCGTACAATGTATATAAGGATTTCCGGGGTAAACAAGAAACGGCGGCTGTGGCAATTGACCTAGAGGATACTCACAACAGTGTAGACTTTGCGCCCTTGATGGACTATGTAATGGCATGGGGTGTGTACCCTTGGCTAACAAGATGGATAGCAGCTGCCTTAACAGAGAGATCAGACACATTTCGCTTCGGAACATGGACATCAGAGCCAATGCACATTTTCCCAGGATTACCCCAGGGTTCTCCATTATCACAGGTGCAATTCAACCAGCAGGTTTGGGATGAAAATTAACTTTTGCCAATGACTTGCTCATTTACAGAACTGCTCAGATAGACAAGAAATGGTTAAAAGCATGCACAAGACTCTTCAGGCAGTATCTAGATGGTGTGACGAAACCAGCTCCAAGGCAATCCCAACAAAGCCTGTGTCATGTGGTGCTCCTTGAATAACTCCATATTGAAAGCAGATCTTCCAGACATTACTCTCAGTGGACAGAAAATTGAAAAGCAAGACAAGTTGAAATACCTTGGAGTAACATTGGTTTGCGGGCTATCTAATAAGCGCCATGTTGATCACATCATACAGAAGTGCAAGAGAGGTCTGGCAGCTCTAAAAACAATGGCTGCAGCGCACCTGGAGCAGAGACTACTGTTTCTCATGTAGCATCAGATGGTCATGTCTAAGTGAGTATGTCCAGGGAATACTCACGCTGTCAATATCACAATGTGAACGACTGGAACGCATTCAAAATACAGAGATGAGTATAGTCTTGGGCTGTACACGAGATACCCCCATTGTAACGATGCAGCACATGCTTGGATTGCTGTCAATTAGATCCAGATATGCGATGGCCCAGGCAAAAGCTTATATGCGAGTAACCACAAATAAAAGTCATCCCCTGCATGGGAACATAGCTGACATCAAAGGAGCAAGAATAAAGATGGGGATGTCATGGATGGCGCAGGCAGAGGCAGCTATTAGACAAGGACCACAGTTGAAAATGCATTGAAGGGAGAAGAGTGGAGTAAGTCACGTAAGAACTGAATGAACAACCAGCAAGTTATCATGAGCCTTGGTATAGAGAAAGCAGAACTTGGGCCAATGGGAGGGCTGAACTGGAAATTGATCAGCTGATAAATTGTCATGCTGGGGTTGATGATGCCATTGTATACACTGATGGGTCTGTAATCCATGGTGAGAAATCAGGGTGGGGTTTCTCTGCTACAGTAAAGGGCCGAATCGTTGCTGAACATAGCGGGGCTTACTTGATAACAACCTCCAGCATGAGAATGGAAGTAGAGGCAGCTACTGCAGCCTTAAGGTGGCTGTCTGAAACTTCATTAACAAGGACAGACTCACAATCCATGCTTCAGAAGGTCCAAAGTGGATGGCTTTGGCATGAATGGAAAACCTCCATTGAAGCCTCAAATCTTCAGGAACTGGTGTGGATCTACCGTCCTGGTCATGCAGGGATACCTGCCAATGAAAGAGCTGACAGACTAGCTTCAAGAGTAAACCCATAGCATCTGCATTGGATATGGATATGGGAGAGATACTGAGGGCAATTAATGATCACCTGTTAGAGAATGACACTGCAATTGATGAATCATTAAAGCTAAGATTGCTGGAATTCGGCATCAAACGTAAAACCAGCAGAGATGGGTGTATGAGAGGATGCATCCGGCATGTATAGAACAAGTGTACAACAGGAACAATTAGCATTCATACCCTTCGACATTGAGGACCTGTGGGTTTGCCTCGAGTGCAATGACATTGATTCTTATTAACAATAACAAGAAGGCAAACACTTTAAAGAAACTGTGTTTGAGGTCTGATTTCCTGGATGTAGTTTCCAGAGGGGACTGTTTAAGTTTATTGCGTGCATTAAAAAAAATATATGATAACCCATGCTGTTATTGTAACAGGTGATGCATCTCCACAAGACATAGACACAGCAATGAAGCTGGGGGCTGGATATCCAATGGGTCCATTTGAACTGTTGGACTACGTGGGGCTAGATACAACTAAATTCATCATTGATGGTAAGTTGTGTGATAATATAGAAGTAGAGCTCCTGTTGAGTTGTTCTTTCATTGCACTTTCTGTTAAAAACAATAGAAAACGAATTCGGATGTTCATTTGTAATAGCTTAGGTTGCAGTGTGGTAGTTTTGAAGTAGGAAGTTGAAAGATTAGCTGGCAAGTGCATGGCAGTTTGGAATTTGTTGCTGAAGCATACTACTTGTACATCATGCTGCCTGTGTTGAAAGGTCCACTTAAAGTAAATGTGTAAAGCAGATGCAAAGGAAATCTCAGAAAGAATTAAAAAACACTAATGTTCCATGCTACAAAACTCCACACTCAGTTACTGATTTCTTGCCACCTGGTGCGGTAATTAGTGACATTTCACCTGCAAAAATTGAATAAGAGTAAATTTCTGAAGTCTTTTGGTTTAACTCCTTAAGTCCCTGTGTAAATCTTCTAGCAGCTTCTATTTCATCCATTCAGAATACAAGTAGTGCATGAGTGTAACAATAATAACTTGACATTGATTGGAGTTCAGTAAAAAAAAGTTCTTCAATTACAGGAGTCGGTGCTAGTTGTTGTGGGTAAACTGTTCATGAAGGATAACATGCTTTTACTTAAATAGTGGTAAAACTGAAGTTCTTTGCAAACAAAGAGATTCAGGAGTGGTCATTGCATTCTTTCAAAGTCACATTTTGGTTTGCATACAAATGTGGAAGTGAACCTTTGTCTGTGAGGCTGATTACACCCTCATTGGCTCTTGAAGTCATCCACACACTTCCAGGGATTCCCCTTGTGATGAAATATGGTGAGAACCCAGCATTGCACCCTAAGCTTGAAGGAGACACTTGAGCCCCAGACATAACTGTCTTTTACCTGGTTGGCTGCATGCAGGAGGATCTCACTATGGACCCATGATAGGCAGGGGGAGCTGAGAAGTGGCTCTGTGTAGGACATGACAATTCCTTGGGAGAGCCCAGAACCAGAGCACAGTATTTTAGCTCTGCATATTTGGAGAGCCCCCTCAGATGGTGGGGAATGCACAGTGTGCCACACACTTTTTCCTCCTAGCTTGGGACCAGATGTGATAATCCTTTGAATGCAAGCCAAGCTGGAAAAACTGGAGCTCATGACTTCAACTAAACACTTTTTGAAATGACAGAAAAGCCACAGGAAAAGCCTAGATCTACAGTAAGGAGCCTTGGTACTGGCTGCAAAAGAGTGAGAAGCTCAGCAGCCCTAGTTAAACAACAACAATAAAGAATCACTAGGGTAAAAGAAATGGAGGGTGACCTAAAAACACAGGGAATTGAACAAGCAACCTACCTACTTAAAGTTGATTTTTTTTTTTTAAAGAAAATGGAATTCCAAGTCTGGAAGAAATAGGAGGAAATCTAAAAACTTGTGAGAATTTAATTGGAGACTAAGAAGGGGTAAAGAAGACACGAAAGAGCTTAGAACAGATGGCACTAGACAGAAAGGTTTAGCATGAAGTAGTTGAAGGCCTATGTTCTGCAGGGAGCTGAAGGGTAATGATAGTGACGATGATCCATACATCATCTAATGTTCCTTTTTTTTTTTTGCTCTCTAAGGTTGGCATGAAAGGGACCCAGACAACCCTCTCTACCGACCTTCAGAAATCCTGAACAAACTGGTGGCAGAAAAAAAGTGGGGCATAAAGACAGGCGAGGGATTTTATTCCTACAATAATAAATGAAGTGCTTCTTTTAAGTATACTGCTGACCTATTGTAATATATGCAAGTCTTGTAACTACTGATTCCTTCATAGCATATAATTTGACCAGATGCAATACCACAATATATTTGGCTGACATCAGGGATATGAAAAAGTGATAACTTTTCCAACATATTCAAAAGACTTCTTTGGCAGGAGATTGTCATTGCAGTGAGTGCCTTTGATGCTTGGAGTATTCTATTACCTGAGTACAGCTGATAAATAAGCTTTAGTATCATTCATTGGTGAGACTTCCAGTGAGATTGGTGAATTTGGTTTGGCACGAATTTGTTTATGAATGTTGACAAAAAATTTTTAATGTAAAAAAATTATGCTTATTTTGATGTTAAAGTCAGATGTTTACCAACATAAGGAAGTCACAGTATTTCCATTTTTTTTCTGCAGTTGATATATTTCATGACAACAGTGCAGTTTTTTTGTTTGTTTTACAGTAATATACTGGGGTAACTTTTGGCAAATTGTTAAGCTCACCTTTATTTTATGAATGCACCATTGCTGAAATAATCCTGTACCAATGATTAGCAGAACTAGTTTTACCAAGTCCTTTTTGTTTAACACTGTGAAAAGTATTGGCTACATTTGAACAGTGAACAAATGTAATTAACTTTTTTTTTTTTTTTTTTTTACATCTTAAGCAGATACATTACTTTTATTAACCAAGGATATGTAGTTACTGAAATTCTATAATTATGAAATTGGTGAGATGTGTAATAATTTTTCATGTATTTTTGTCTTCAGGATTTCTGTATTTCATTGTTAGTACAGGTTTGGGACCATTTATCCGGCATACTTGGGACCAGAGGAAGAGGATAGGGGTTTCTTCCAGAATTTGGATATCACAGAAAATGCATGGGAAAAAAAAGCACACACAAGAAGAAATACAAGAGAAAAATAAATCAATATTTCTTTATAGAGCTGAGTTTATTCATATTGGTTAATTGCATCATGATCATTATCTTCAGAAATAGCTTGACAGTTTGAGGAATGTGTAGTTGATGCAGTAGATTACACTAGAAGTTAAAGGTTGAGGTTCAGGCATAGATGCTGTTCATGTACTAGTAGATGTTTGCTTGTAAGTCTATTTCTAAACATATCATGTAAACTAAGTTTTTCTACATAATTTGATCTTTCTTTTATAAACAATTCTTGAATTGTATAAAGAGACGTGATGCTCTGTAGCCACACTTCTCTGTTCCATTCCATGAATCAGTTCTTCCATAAACCTTATAATTTTATCAGTACTGATTTATGTGAACGAGGCTGATGAAAAAAGCACTAAAAATAAGAGCAAAAAATCTTGAGATTACAAACTTTCATCATCCACCTGTTTGAAAAGTCACACATGTTGTGTCACCATTAACCAAGCAGCAGCCTGAGAGATTACTTGGTGCTCATTTTATGTATTATACTCTATCGCTTTCAGAACGTTGTGAATACTGGGTAGCCGGATAAATGGTTCCATACTTGTAGTTTTTAATAATTTATTTGTGTGCTAAGTTGTTGCTAGTCAGTGCTGGCTAGTCAGCAACAGTATCTTGTATCCTAAGCTGTGATTATTGTTTTGTGATTCATACTTACAGAGTGAGTTACTGATCGACAATTTCTGAACTTACTGACATGCAAGAAAAAATATACTATAAATTGAAAAAAAGAGTTTAGATTTTGATGTTATAAAACTAGTTCGTCCACTGTACTGAGATCCTCCTTGTGTGGTCTAAGGGAGGAAATCGGAGCACTGATGGAGTTGTCCGTGTGCAATGAAGATAGTCCTTAAAACCAAAACTAAATAAAACTCGTTCTTGGTTTTTAGGACTATTGTTCTACTGTCAGTTAAATAAAACACGCAAATATGAGTGTAGGTTTCATGTCCCAAAGTCAGAAGTGTCCACATTGGGGCACTGAAGATGATACTTCTCGTTGTTGTGATCATGAAACTGATCCATACATATTGGTTTATGTGCATGTGTGCTTTATTTGTGTGCATTCTCCTCCCCCCCTTTTTTTTAAAAAGTCACTACCATAGCTCAATAACTTCCAGTTAAATAATCCATATTACCAGTTTGTTTTTGTGCTGTGAGTCATGTGTCTAAAATCTCGTAACGTCAGTGGGATATTAGTTCATGAACATTTTCAGTCATGCACAGATTTGTGTAATCAGATTCAGCCATCTTGTCACCATTCTTTCTCTACTTTAACGTTCCAGAATGAGCATTGGGCCACCTCTGCATGTGGCAGCCAGCATTAAAGCACTTCATTGGCCCTTTTAGTGGTGGTTACTGTACCAGATTGTTTCACATGATGAATTTACCAGTGCCAACCTCACATTAGTCACATCTTGCTGCATGCTTTAGGGAGTAGGGGTTCTGTTCTTTCTTTATTTTCTCAGAGACCCATAGAAATCACACAGGGTTTTTCCACAGTTATGATAATCTTTCATTATCTTTTAACCTGCAACGGTAGTTTCACTGTCTTAGACGAAATGAGTGGCTGCTAACCGTTTTTTGTTCTTTAAAGGATAAATCACCACACATCTTGTTTTTTTTTCTCTCCACAATTAAATGAGATCTAGTGCATCACATTAAATGTTTAGAATCCACAAAAGAGGTAGACTATGACATTACATGATGGCAGAATCTAGAGAATGACAAGTTGGGTGAGAATCATTTGGAGAGTGAGAGAAATCTGTGCCAGTAATAGGATGGTCTGTAATGTAACAGTAGGTAATTTGTGGTGTGAAGTTAGAAGAAGAAATAAACATGTACAAACCTATTGGAGTACAGCCAGCGAGGTTATATATAACACAACTGCAGCTGTGTAAGAATAGAAGAATCTATGTTCCGGTCAATGGTATTAACTCTTTGATTCCTCAATTTTTTTCCACCCTGTGCCAGAATTATTTTTTGAACAACTGTAAACAGTGAAGTATACCATCTTCTGTTGTAAATTGTATGTACATTGTTTTCAGTGAATATGCACATATTATAAATCAAATTGTTGGGAAAGGGATAGAGAGTTATAATATACAGTGTCTTTGTTAGTATTAACACAAGTACATTTAGTATACATAGAACATTGCAGCATGAAAATTGAAAAAAACTAAAAAGTTTACAGGAGAATACGAACTTACTAAAGATAATTTGTTGTTGCAGACAACAACATTTTCCTTTTAGTTTTAAAACATCGAAGTAATCCATTTGCGAAGTAATAAAACATTGAATATGATATTTAGTGGTTTGTACACCATTTTGACTATGGTCCCTTATAAAAATCACAAGATATATACAATCTTGCATTATGTAATTTTCACTGAAATAAACTAGAATAACATCACATAAAAACCTACATTTGATTCAGGCTTTAACAGTATCCCTAGCTTCAACTTCTACTTATGACTAGGGATTAGATCTAACTGTAGGTCTAGTTCTGTTGCTTTTCAGTTGGCCAGGCTAGGATTGTCATTCCTATGTATCAGCTAAATCTAATATGTCTAGTATTTCTGCACCAATCCTGTCATTTGATAACAAACTGTGACTATTGAACAATCTTTGTCCACCGCCAACAATGTTTCTAAGTAAGACTGACACAATTATTTGTTTAATGGGCTTAGCATTTGTATATATAAAACCTGAGATATTTCGGCAGCAATTAGAAAGAAAAATGACTACGCGAATCGTCACACAAATTGTAATAATAACATCAAAACTTGTACACACACTGCTTAACTACACTTAAATTAGTTATTTAAATAGTTACGGAAGTCATCCTGTGCTTTTTAAAATATGGACTGAATTAAACGGGTGAATTTTGGGGTTTATTTTTGATAAACTAAAAACAATGCTCTCACCATTGTTTCGACACAGGCGTCAAAACGGTCAGACCATTGCTTCGGAGTCAAAGAGTTATTACCAAAGAGTGGAGAATTTTAAAAAATGTATATGCACCATATATGAAAATCAGCACTGTGTGACATGGTCAAACAGAATGAGATGGCTGGAATTAGTTGTTTGAACGAAGGCTGATGGAGAGACTAGAAAGTCATATATTGTACAAATTCAAGGCACAAGACCAAGGGGGCATTCAAGAAAAAGATGGATAGACAGCATAGAAATGAACCCCATTGAGCTGGTACTTGTAAACAGGAAAGAGATTATCATATATAGAATTGCGCTGTTTGCTGCAGGGATCCTTAAGCGCTGGTGGGAAAATGGAAAAAAAAACAACTATAAACGTAATTTTAAGAAAGATTTGACAGCTAGTTAGCAGGTTTAGGTACACTGGTAGTTGTATAGTGATTATTGTTCTTTGTCTTCTAGCTCCACCTGAAGCATATTTCTTTGACCACTTGTCTTTCTGTCATCCATTTCTTGCCATGCTGTGTTATCCTCGCTGTCCTTATTTCCGCCTCTCTTTTTTTTTTTTTTTTAGGACATAGGGCCTTTGTTTTGTTACTTCTTTAAAGTAAATAGCATGTTTTAAACATTATCAAGTTTGCATTATAAGTGTTTTAAAAAAATGGAGCTTAATCAGATTGCAGTTCAGTACAAGACTTGGAAATAGCTTTGCTTTGTGTGGCTGAGTTTAGTGAAATTGTTGCCAGGACGGTTGGTATGGTTTCATATACTGATGTAGTTTATGAAGATAGATTTATATAGTCTGTTGTACTGACTTGATCTGACAAAACAAAGCAGTAGAGTTTACTGAAGTAATCTCACAACACAAACTGTGGCTGGAATTATTAAAGTCTTTATCAAGATACAACTATTAAGTTAGACTTACTAACAATTCAGGATGATCGAAAAGTCATACTCTGTTTTTTTAAATTGTTATTTATTTACTCCTAACTAATTTATATGGAACAAGTTTCAAAATAAAGGCTGTTAACTACCATTTATTACATAAAATGCTATGTCACATTAACATATGTGCCACACCCTGGAGATGAAAAATCTGTACAAAAAATTTGAAAAACCTGTAACCTACAAAAAATAATTTTAAAAAACCATACAAAAGGAAAAAACCATACAACAACCATTTTATTCTTTGAGAAATCAAAAGAGCATTTATTTCACACAGGCTTTTGCATTAATTATTGTTTACTGCATTTTCCTTGTTGGTACAATTGTTCACATTAGATATAACAGGAAACTCAATACGGGACATTACAACAGAAGACAGTCTGATCATTATAAGGGTTCCACCTGTTGGTCTAGTGTTTAGGCCCTTTAATAATCTCCGCTATGACTTTTTGCTGTGAACCCGTCATGTCTCAAGTCCATGACCAGATAAACTAGATCTAGTGTGTGTTTAGGTCACGGGTTTCCTACAAAGGCACAAATTTCAACAAAAGTATGCTGTATTGACTATTACCTACACTTGATCTGTCATCAGTATTATTAGGCCTAAGTCTTTCCCTAGACTCACTTGTCATTGTCAAAGTCTAAATCAGGCCCGTATTCACATCTGATTCAACAGCATCGTCATCTTCATGGTCAAATACAAGTCACCTCTCAGCTCAAAGCAAAGATTCCAGAGCCCGAAAAGCCATGACTTTAAAAAAAAATCGCTAAAATTCAAAATAGCGATCGATTAAGAAAATGGAAACTTCTGTTGTAACGGAAATACTCAGGTCTCGCTAAACAGTGTTCCCACTCTCAGTTTTCAACGGTAGACTGTGCGCACACAGCATTTTTGGCCAAATCAAATTGTAAATGGTTAATAATTAGGCGAAAACCTGTGCAGAAAGTGTATAGCTGTACAGATCTGAAAATGAGAAAAACCTGTACAGATTACGGGTCACCCGTACTACTTAGCATGTATGTATTAACATTACAGCTCAATGTGAGATCTGGTCTGCTCAACACATAATTTCATTGGGCAGCAATTTATGCTATCCCTTATAAGGTCAGTTTACTGGCTATATGAGATTTTATTTTGTTCCTGGGAATCAAAAATAATAACATATTTGTCAAATGGTAGCTATTACTCCGTGTTTTGACATTTGTTTCATGTACATGCAATAGATATTTATTTATTTATTTTTTTTTTTACCAGCGGCACTTGGGCTTTCAGCCCTTCGGCCCAATGACATGTCATTGCGAGGCTGGGGAACCTGAGGACTTTCCTTCCAACCCGGTCAGGAGCTTCGCTCCTTCCCATCCACAGAGGGTTTATCTCAGGAGCCGTTCAGATTATTCAGTCAAAATCCCAGTCGTTGACACTCCTTCAAGCGCCGACGCCCGGGCTTGAACCTTGAAAACCTGGTCGCCAGTACAAAGTTGTAACCATTACACCAGCGCGGCTCCCATGCAATAGATATAAGTGAGGGTTTAAAAATAGGGAGTGACTGTCAATCAACCTGTAATTTGTCGAAGTAGGTTTTGGGAAATACAGGTAGTTCTTTGTTTATGTGATATATGCGTTTCTGAAACAGAAATTGCGTAAATGGAACCTGATTTTCTTATTCAAATGCATGTAAAGTAAGTGGGATGCATTCCACTCATGCTATACATAACAATAAAAATAAGTACGTGTAATTATAAACATGGTTTGGCCATGTCTGCAGAATGGGAGATCGGATACCACGACAAGCATGGGAAACAAAGAGCACAGGATCCAGACCCCGAGGATGACCCAGAGTCCGCTGGGAGGACAACATTAGACAATCTTTGAAGGACCGAGGACTAGAATGGAACCAGGCCAGGAGGAAGACAGCCGATAGGATAGTCTGGCGCTCTCTCTTCCAAACCTCTACACCTCACTGTAGAAGGGAAACGACTAAGTAAGTAAGTAAGTAATTATAAACAGTTTACATTAATACATACCATTCATGTTAAGTACGTGTACATAAAACAACATGGACAAATTATTCAAAATCAACAGGGGCAGGACCATTACCTTCTTCATTGTCATTAACTTCTAATTCAACGAGGAATGGTGGGATAAGGCATCTAAGTGAGAAGCAGGCGATGCAGCAATGAATGTTTTCCTGATGAAGGTGTCCATAGCTGTTTGAGTTTGTGACTTTCTTTGGTCGTGGATGATTTTGTTTGTTTGTACTTTCTTTGGTCGTGGATGATTTTGTTTGTTTGTAGGGAGCATGCACTCCTGACCATAGAGCTCCTGTCCATGTTAGGATCAACTTCTTCAAAGATCATATGTCAGGATTAAGATGTAGGAAGACCTCCACCTCTTGTAATCGTTTCCACTGTAAGTTGAGGACCTGGTGGTTGTTGCTGGCTGGGGGAAGTTGCTTCTTCTACTTCTATTTCTTGTTCTACTTCCACCACCTCCTCCTTGGTGACCTTCAGCACCAACACCTCTTCATAGCTCAGTCTTTGATCCAGTGTTATCCATCTTCTGGCATGTTTTCTCACACTGTTGGTTGCATTATCAATTGCTACACATTTAGATATCATATATTAATTTATTAATTTCCCTAATAATATTAAATAACAATTACAACTACACAATCTAGCTTCTATTATTTTAATGTATATGGAATACACACATATTCTAGCGCAATGACGAAATGTAGAGCACTTAGTTCGAGGTTTGTACAGCGAGACTGAAAACGTGGGAATCAACATCACTTGGATGATGTCATAATCTTGCTCTCATTCTTCCAAAGGCATGCAGATACAAGACAGTAAACATGTCTAAATAATATCAGATTTGAGTTTGGCACATAAATAAAATATGTGCCTAAATATTGATGAGTGTATGTTCGCATTGATGTAAATGAAACTCGCGTAAACAGAGAACTACCTGTAGTTAGCTAAGATAGATTTTCTGGTTATGTTACTGAATTACGCACTTGGCTTTCTGCCAGCTGTTACATATCTGTTTACTAGTCTTTGGTGCACAAATCACTGAGCGTTGGCTCTTTAGTTTACTAAGGGTAGCAAACATTTGTCGGTCTGTTAGTTTTTTATTTTTTCTCCTGCAGAAATTCGTGAAAAAAATTCCAGCATTTAGTTACATTATTGTAAAATGTACCAAATAGGGTGGTTGCATCCTAAACTACTGTACTGTTGATTCCAAGAATTAAAAACACATTACTAAACCATTTGTAGTCCATTAACTTCACTTTTAATGTTTCTGAAATGTACAGAAGTGAATTTATTGCCATTGCTGATCACATCCAGTAATTTATTCATTGTTATTAATATATTGTTTTACACTGTTCTGCTATGCATGAAGGCGTATCTGGAGTCATCCTTATATGACCACCAACTATGCATAATGCTATAGTATACAGATGTAAAAGTAAACTTGTCTGTGAGGCTAATTACACCCTCACTGACTCTTAAAATCATCCATACATTTTTAGGCATTCCCCCTGTGGTGATACATGTTGAGAACCCAGCATTGCACACTAAGCTTGGAGGAGTCACCTGAGCCCTAGACATAAGTCTGGCTTTTACATGGTTGGCTGCATGCAGAAGGATCTCACTATGATCCCATGATGGGCAGGGGGAGCTGAGAAGTAGCTCTGTGTAGGACATGACAATTCCTTGGGAGAGCCCAGAACCAGAACACAGCATTTTAGCTCTGCATATTTGGAGAGCCCCCTGGGATGGTGGGGAAGGCACAGTATGCCACATGCTTCTTCCTCCTAGCGTGGGACCAGACGTGATGATCCTTTAAAATGCAAGCCAAGCTGGAGAAACTGGAGCTCATGACTTCAACCCAGCACATTTCGGAATGGCAGAAAAAGACATAGGAAAAAGCCTAGATCTACAATGTAGATAATACCAAGGGGTCTTCAACTTGGTTTTGGCTGCAAAAGATCAAGAAGCTCTGTAGTCCTAGTTAAACAACAACAACACTGCTCTGTTTTATATATCTCTGACAATATTCAGCTTTTGTTCAACTTATTTGTCCAAGACAACAAAAATTATTCACATTCTACTTCTTCTTCTTCCTCGTTCGCCTTCAGACTTCCACATTTATGACTAATAAAGGCAGTAGTCAACTCAAGGTTCCCGACATCTCAAAACAGTTTTTCGTTGACAGAAGTGGGTTGTTGCCATATGCTACTCCATTTATTACTGTAGGTTGGGCAGTACTGCAGGAGGTGTTCGACTGTCATCGGGCAGGTACCACAGGGGTAGAGATCTGTTGCACCAATTTTGTATTTGTGGTATAGATGGTATCTCAGTTTGTTGTGTCCAGTCCGTAGCCGAAAAATGATGACCTGTTCTTTCCTGGATAGTTGATGATTTGCGTCATTTTTCAAATGGCCCGGGTGCTCTCTTTCCCATTTGGACTTGAATGTAGCTTTTATAGTAGTCTTTGCCATTGCGTAAGTTGTCTCTATATCATTTTGTTGTAAGGCACCTCCTTCCTTAGCAAGTTTGTCTGCCTCCTCATTTCCTGGCATGTTGCAATGGGCTGGTATCCACCGGATTGTGCACTTGTTGAATCATTTGGCCAGTCTTTCAAGGGAGATTATCAGATCTTTCAATCCTTTAGCATAGTGGCTCTTCAGCGCTGTTATTAGTGAGAGGGCATCTGTAAAGATTACTATCTGTTTTTCCTCCTGTGCTTTGCATTTAATAAGAGTTTCAGCTGCCTGTTTCAGGGCTTCTGCTTCAGCACTGAAGTTATTGCAGTATTTGCCAGTGGCAATTGCCATAGAGTGGATTCTATTTTTTAATCTTATGAGGATGCCGGCACCCCCATTTTCAACCCCGCCTAGCTATGCAAGCGAATCACACTATCCTCCCTGCCATCTAGGCATCACCAATAAATGATGCTTCGCTGACGGGTCATTAGTGCGACCCGCAACACATAACACCGGAAATTTACCATGGGCAGTCCAGTCGCACGGAGGGTCCTGGGTAAGCCACTCACGTCTGTTGTTTTTCTGTTGTCTAGTTTTCTACTTCTTTATTTCTTACGAGTGCCTGAAAACATACCTTTATGTTTGTCTAATATTTATTTACTGTTTACAGGCCTCGGGTTTCCCTTCCTTATGTGTTATTAGCTTAAATATTCAGGTGGGTAATTCCTTATTTGCCAGATTGTCGTAATGTAGATACAAACTGATCTGGTAGGGAAATTGAGCCGTGTTAGTCGTGTTGCCTTCTCCAGGACAATTACATTTTCGACACTTCAAAGAAAACATTCAAGTTTATTGCTCTGTATTGAGTTTGGTGGCGGTGAGAGCAGATGAAGAAATAGTGAAAGACAAGGAGAGATTTAAAAAAAAAAAAAACCACGGTCTGGGTTAGGAATAAAATCGTTGACCCAGTTGTGACAGGGTGAAATTAAAATATCAGAATGGAAGGAAAAACAAATAAGAAAACATAAGGGCATTTTTTTCTTCTTATAAAACTCTTGTTTTGTTGTTGTGTGGGGTGTCAGACAATGGGAGACAATAAATCGGATTGTAGGACAGAGTAATAAGGTTTTCAGTTCAGAAAGGACATAAGATAAGTACGTAACAGAACATGATACTCTTATTATCACTCCCCTACATGATACTCCTATCATCACTCCCTCGTTGCTAAGGAATAATAAATCGTATTTCTTAAACTTGAACAGTCACTATAAAGTATTAAAAAAAACAAGGCACGATTTAAACCAATACAACAGTCACAATGCGAGGACTAACGCAGACATTGATATTTGCACGTCTGGTTTTAACCGGCTGGCTCCTCTACACGCTAAAGTACTTCGTTCGTTCTTTCGTCGACTATATTGCTGCTATAACCTGTTGAACCAAAGCAGTTATAATTGGGGTATATTGTGCATTACGTTTTTCGTTGCTAGTCCTGAAAAGGACTGGTCCTAAGAAGGACCACTAGCTGACGTCTTGATTGTTCGTTGTATAGTGTATTTAACGCTAAAGTACTGATCGAGGCGTGATGTGTTGTTAGTAGCATGACGGAAAGTCAGACTACTTTCTGGGTCTAAAATTATTATGCCGCGGATTGACCTAAATTCTCTATTCGGATTTCATGGCAGCGTAATATTCAGCCGAATACGAATAGTTAAATGAAGGTACTATTCGGCACCGAATGAAATAAGAATCGTATATTCGGTACAGCCTTTATATGTGTGTGTATATATATATATATATATATATATATATATATATATATATATATATATATATATATATATATATATATATATATATATATATATATATATATATATATATATATATATATATATATATATATATATATAGTATATATATATATATATATATATATATATATATATATATATATATATATATATATATATATATATATATATATATATATATATATATATATATAGTCAAATGCTTAGCTGTGTTTGCACAATGACAAATATACATTGCATTACACATTGAGCGACAAACATTGCTCGTTATTCACAGCTAATGTTAACTCAATGAACTCGAATACGTAAGCACGATATCCAACGACTTTATATCACAAAGCTTTAGCATAGAAGCAATAACACAGGCCACTTTGGCCATGAATCATAAGAAAAGCACAATGTATCATGTGCATAATCGAAAACAAGGTTCGCATAGAAAGAATCTCATTATATCTCAATCTACTGTCTACTATCTACTTTCCATCATCCAATTCGCCTTCTCTCTTCACGTAATCTATACTCGCTCCAATCTCTCTCTCGAATCCCTTATCACACCTGACCAGTCTTCTCCACCCCTTCCTTCACAACAACTCAGTCATGCCCCGTGAACTTCACATCAGTGCTTACTGCTACTAATACACTCATGCCCACAGTCAAACTAACAATCAATTCACTTCAACTTACATAAACACATCTAGCTCCCGCCAGAGCATGAGTACTGACATTCATTCTATAAACAGTACATGACATATATATATGGAAACTTAGGAAATGTAAAAATCAAACAATCAAACTATAATATTTTGATATTCGAGTGAAAATGAATTTTCGTTTAAATTAACGACTACTGCTTTAAGTGATTACCCTCGTGCCTTATTTACAGTAACTGTAAATTGCTTTTTCAGTACCGTAACTGTTTATGAAACTTATGAAATGTCAAAATCAAACTATAATATTTTCATATTCGAGTGACAATGAATTTTCGTTTAAATTAATGACTACAGGTTTAAGTGACTATCCTCGTGCCTTGTTTACAGTAATTACAAATGCAAGCCGCACAAAATACTGTTATTCCATATGGTTCCACCGGAAGAGTGATTTCACTTTGCTTCCGAGTTTTACGAAAATACTCTCATTTCATACGATGTAGAAATACGATGTTATCGCAAAAGCAATTTAATTCTGCTTCCGAGTTTTAGCAAGAAGCAAATTAATAAGACACGTTTTCCCTTTCCGACATGGCGTACCAAGAAAGAAAAGTCCAACTCATCCTTTTTTAACGTTCTTCCTACTGTTTTTCGTAGCACGTTCTTTTCAAACATATATACATTATTGCTTGTAAAAAGACAAAACATGATTATTATTTTCTGTCATACATACTTCAAATATTGTCGCATATATATGTAAATAGTGCAGCAGTGTCCCGTCCACCTTGCTTTCCCATCTTAGGTTTATAATCTTTGCGACGCAAAAACATGCCATTCGCTGACGAAATTCAATGACTGTCGACTCACCTTTGAAGCCATGCCTATTTTTTTCTGCTTGCACGAGCTGCGAGTTTACATAAGTTCGAAACTGTCACTCATTCAGGTGAGCGTAGAACACTTGTCTAAAAGAAGTCCGCACGCCAGCGGAGCAGTCAGTATTACGATGACTGGCAGATTACACGTGCCCAAAACACGTGGAAGGTAAACAGCTTTGAAGTTCTCTACAATGGGAAGCAAATCCTGTGATGTTGTACATACAGGGAGCCAATCGCTGATATCAGAAGCCTTTGTTGTCGATGGCAACGTCGAACAGAGGGGAGATCAGAAGAGTTACCGACCACATCCGTTTGTCCGTGATGCCAGGGGAGATAATTATCTGATCTATAGAGAGACGAGATCAAAGACGGCCTGTCCGTTTTAGCTGATTCTATGTTGTTGGTCGGCACCAGGGAGCAGAAAATTTCATCTCGGGAGTCGAACGAGTTGATTTTCATAATATAGCCGAAGGCGCGATTTCTCGCACCCTTAAGAGATAATAACACCATTTCCGTATATATACCCCGTCCTTCCAAAGTCAGTTTATCTAGTCGCTTCAGAATTTTTGGAAATATCTTGCTCGCCATTCTAGAGTCATTGTAATAAGTGGATTATTAGATTTCCGTGGAGATTGTTTCATTTTTCTGATTTGCGGTAATATATATTAGCATTTAAGTGATTTAATGTGTTAAGTTCCTCATTATAATTCACTGGAATTTTCTGTGTGTTAATTGACTAGCGTATTAAATAACATATAGCTAACTTTTCCAGCTGTAATGAACAATTTAAATGGTTCTTAAGTCTTTATTCACCGGCGATGAAAATTGTTGAAATGTTGAGGGTAAACGGAGCATCGTACTTTTTCTTCAGTTCGGCAAATCCAATCGCAGTGTCAAGGCCATGGAGTTGTCACATTTTACACGCAACAAAAAGACTTTTGCCACCCCCTTAAGCGACGTCAGAAATCTCTTCCTCCCCCCTTTCCCCTTCATATTTTTAAATTTCTGTTTGTATCCGTTATCATGTTTTTTTAAAATTAATGAGTGTCCGATTGACAGAATGATTAGAGCGCTGGTCTCTTGCGACTAAGGTACCGGGTTCGATTCACGGTATCATCGTGCTCCAGTCGTCCCAGCTGTGAATGGTACCTGACTTTGCCCTTCAGTTAGGGAAGGAAAAGGCAGCGATGAAAGGAACTGGTCACCCCCACCTCTCGATGCTGGATCTAGTATAGTTTAGTCTCTAACACTTCACTCCCTTACGGCAGTATCTGCTATGCGACTACCTTTACCTTTTTCATCATCATCATCATCATGCTCCTTTGCGATCTGTAGGGCATTGATGATAAAGATATACGACCTATTTTCATGTCTCTTTTTGAATACTTTCAACGATTTAACGTGTAGTTCTCGAAATTGTCTTGTTAAGATGATTGTCAAGACACCTACAAAACTAAACAAGGTAACACTGACCGACATAATGCAGGCGAGAGTCATACCCATCAATCCCCGCCCCCACATCAGACAACACAATACACCCCCCCCTCCGCCGACCCCAAGGTTCAGTTCCAGTGCTTCTACACACCATAATACCCCCATAGAGAAATACGGAGAGTTCAAAACAAGCTAAACAATTGACCGGAGGATACCTGGAAGCATCGAAAAGAGAAATGGTTTACACGGATAGCACAGCACAGAATATTATCAGAACACCCGCAAATATCGAACACGAAGACAACCAGAAATCGATTATCAGTTTAAATACCCAGATATGGTTGATCAAGAGATCATTTTAGAAGCCTATCGGAATACACAGTCTCCTAAGGAAAAACGTAGCCCCACGAGGAACACTGTAAACCTAGTTATACAAGATCAACCCAGGTTGCAAAGATGTAGAGTAAGCAACCTTCGCAAAATCCCATACACTTCGAATCGATGTAGATCACAGAACGATCGAGCTGTTTCATTCCCTACACATGACCATATAAATTACATTGCTACAAATCGACGTCACTTCAATCCACAGAAGAGAGACTCTTACCGCCACCATCACCCAACCAGACGAATAATCCCTTTGATGTCCTGCCACACAACCGGATGGATAAATTGCCGTAGTGAAAGAGAGAGCGCACAAGTACATTGCCGTAGTGAAAGAGAGAGAGCACAAGTACATTGCCGTGGAGAAAGAGATAGCGCACAAGTACATTGCCGTAGTGAAAGAGAGAACGCACAATCTTGGCGGACTGAGAGAGAGATTTGCCGCGCGGAGACGGTGTTAGATTTTTCGCTCGAATTTCAGAAAAAAAATGTAAGAAAAAGTACGGTGCTCTGTTTGGGTTCGAAATTTCAACAATTTATATCTGCCGGTGAATAAAGACACAAGTACCATTTAATCAATCGCTATCACCCAGAAAGAGATGTTTTAATTGATTGATAAATACACTAGGCGACTGACTTTTGACGGAATATAAATTTACTTCTAATTCATTACGTGTAATTGTGTAAGTGACTAGTGTAATATCATGTGGCGAAACAAATAGCTAGTAATGGCAAGCGATATTTGTAAAGTAGTCATAATTAAATTATCACTGATTTTGTGCGCTGAGAGTTTACCAGGGCGGGAAGGGGAAAAGGCGCATACCTTAAAACCCAACCCGTAACTAGTGAGCGGAGCGTGATAAGATAGGCTAAGATCTGTGTGTTTTTAATTTAATTAAATGACAGAGTGGATAAGAGATCTTACCTTGCGCGTGATAGAATAGGATATTGTGATTAAATGTTTTGTTTTCTCCTAAATGTAGTACTGATCACAAACCAGCCTGCCAGCGGCCTAAGTCTAAATACAACCAGTAACAATTCTTAGTCTTTATCGGGTCTTCGATGTTGACCTGTGCGGTCCTCTTGCTTCATCCAGAGAGAGAGTCCAAACGTATAGACAATAAGAAGAAATTGTAAACTGGAGACACCAAATATCCAGATTTTTTC
The DNA here is from genome assembly GCA_024509875.1 of Oreohelix idahoensis. Lineage (NCBI taxonomy): Eukaryota > Metazoa > Mollusca > Gastropoda > Stylommatophora > Oreohelicidae > Oreohelix > Oreohelix idahoensis. The sequence continues at coordinate 293,602 of JAMPIV010013488.1, forward strand.
CATTTTAATTATATCAGCCCACTGTGGCAAAATATCTATACATAACATTGTTCCCGACTACTGACCATTGTGTTGTCAAGTGGATTTATCCAAAAAGATTTACCCACCAGACATTCCATTAACATCTCTGATGAGATAAAGAAAGAATAAGACTGCTGTTTCCTCAGGTATGATGTACAAGGCGACTAAAATGAGGCTGGCAACCTCATCACGTAAACAAATTGCTACAGATTCCATCGCTGCAAGCACATGTAAATACTTGACGCAGGCTTCCTGAAAGGGGACCAGCTACATTGGTGGCTTCTTGCTCCATAGATTGCAAAAAGAAAAACGACTGTTTGTTCCACAGTTGCAATTTTATACATGAAAAAAATGGCGAGTTTTCCTTGCAAAGGTAGATATAATTTTTTTTTTTTTTTTTTTAAATTAACAATGAAAAAAAATCTTAACACTTAAAAAAGTAGTAGCAAAGTTTTAGGGAACCAAAACTGGCCAGTTTTCCTAAAATTGTATAGCTGTGCATATACATTTTCACAGTGCGGGAACACGATTTTTCAAGTTAAAATTGTCACATGTAGCTGTGTATGAATAAACTGTGCAAGAGACCGGTTACAACGTTTGGTAATTAGTCAGTAAATGACATTGACTCTGTGCGTAAGCTGGAAACCACTTAAATAATGGCATTCCGTGTAAATAGTGCGTGACGAAACTGGTTGGCTGAACATCAAGAAAAGTTATGGGACTTTTGGCAAGAAAATGTATTTTTATTACACGCTTTTATTTAACTTCACTTGTATGTCACTTTCAAATCTTGCAATCGATTTTTCAATCACTCCCAGATGAGCAATAGCTCCGAAACTTGGCATAGCTGTATTCCCGATGACAATACAATAATCAGTCAATTATTTAATAATTTAATATTGTAATTATGAGTAATTAAAGTTTTTCTTAAAGAAATGGAAACAAATCAGGGCCATAATCAAGTTAATTAAAAATTAAAGAGTACGTGGTATGCTTTATTTTTTTCAACTCGTAAAACAGGGCAGTACTCAAACAAGTGTCTAGCTAACTCAAGGGAAACAATCCAAATTATAAAAGTACGAATCAAGGGAAAGTCGAGTTCCATCTCTAGATGGCCTTCAAATTGAAGAAATTGATTGCACCAAATTAACAGGCACAAGGCCATGTGATATTGACGCTCTAAAAGAAATGGATCGCTTAAGAAATTTTAGACCAGATTTACAATAAGTAAAAAATATTGTTTATGTTTTATAATGTCATAATTTTTCTAACACTAAAAAGAAGATAATAAAAAATAAAATATTTTAAACACACGCTTTTAATGCACTAAAAACCCCAAATTAATTTTTCAAGGAGTTTATAGCTTGCAGTCAAAAAATGTAACATAAAATTGACAAAAAGCGTGGGGCGCTGATTCTGCATGAAATTAACTTCTGCTTTAAACTTCATTAGACACTTATGGATAAAATATATGATAAGCGCTCAAGCACTCCACTCTTTTTGCAGTACACATATTCTTTCTTTGTCTTTTCAGAGACCCCTTAATTAAGATTGTTTGTTAAGTGGCGTGGAAAAAGGTGGGGCGGGGGGGGGATCAAGCAATGAGAAATGGAAACGTGTCCTCAGGGGCAAATAAAGAAGGTTGTTTACTCGAGTAAACGAAAAGGCGGCGGGGCAATGAAACCCATATCACACCACTACAGGGAAGGGACTCAGAGATCGATCGGTGAATAGGTTCTCCAAGACTACATATGTGGCTGCTTCCGTCCATTATTTGAAATTGCCAGACGAGAAAGTACAGCTTTTTCAGTGTAATACAGAAGTGTTTGAACTTACTGTGTGTAACACATCTGTTGTTTATATTGTTGATTCTTAACGCATTCGTTATGTGTTTGCATAGTTTTGACGAGAAAATGCGAGACCTTATGCCTGTGTGCAGTATTTTTTTTTCTTTTGGCGTGTGTAGGATTATTTTTTATGGGGGAGGGCAGGAATTGTTGGGAAGAAAGGTAGAGTTCACATGGTTACACAACCAACACACGACCAAACTGCCATCAAGAGTTACGTCAACAGGTTAACCAATCCAAGTTCATTGGCTAGTATTAATAACGTCATCCAGTAGTTTACCTTGATTATTTTTAGTTACTGAGTAATTTTGGTGGGTGTTGCAGCAGTATAAATAACGCAACATCGGAGGCATTAATCGAGTCAGCTAAAAGACAGCAGCCATCTTCCGCCAGCTCCACTGTTCTCCAGCATGATTTTTACAGTCGACTGGAAGCAGGTGCTGTCACATCGCCCAAAATGTTACTCTTGAGTTTGTGCTTACTTCGTTATCTCCTGGGATGTTCGTATTCCGGGAACAACCACTTGGAGTGTTAGAGATTGGCCGTTTGAACTGATAAACGGGCCACGTCTTCTTACATTCCCGGTTGCCAGGGACACCACACCCTCAGCAACCCCGCCATTACCTGACAAGGTGCTTTGGGGTGGGTGTGGTTCGCCCTGGTGACCACCAGAACAACGCTGCAGACCTACCTGTGCGATGTAGATCTATGTTTGCATCGTGTTTTCAGAGGCTGATGTGTAGTTTTGGTGGTCACGGGATCACCGTCAGATTTACCATTGCTTAACAACATAATCATCTGCTGTCTGAATCAACCGACCGTACCATCATCACGTCTTCCGTAGCTCTCGTTTGATCTCTTACACGCGCTGCTTTTTCCATGAAGCCTATAGATAAAGGTCTACACTATTTCTTCGTTCAATGTTCTTATTTTATTTGTATCGGTGTCTTGTACTTCCTCATTCCATATTTCTTTAATAACACATCCATAACACCATCTTTATCACTACAGAAAGGCAGCAGTATTCATTTTTGTACGGAAATGAAGTAAGCACAAAATCACGAGCGACACTTTGGGCGTTGTGACAGCACCTTAGTTTCTAGAATCAGAGACATTTGCTGTGAGTTCCTGCATGTTGAAAAGGGCGCTGAGAAGATGGCTTAAATGTCTTGTCCGGTGATTTTATAATCACCATGCAGCAAAGCGGAAATATAGAAGAAAGTCATGTTTTCTTGCCCCTGTGTTGCCAGGGCACTGCAAGAGGAGTAAAGAATAGAGCACTTTCACCTGCCAGGCATGTCGCAGAAGGTGACTATGGGGGGATTGGGCGTGGCACTGGCTACCCATCCTGTAGAAAGATAAAGCAACAACAACATGGACAAGTCAACTAAAGATAATTTATATAAATCAGCTCAACCGTCCACGACAGAAGAAGGCCCTCTGGTAAAGAGGCGTAAGATGCAACATGACTTTCATAAATGAGTGCTTGCACAAATCAGGATTGAAATGGTATGACAGGATCACTAATGTGGAACTGTTGGAAAGAACTAGTGGAACAAAAGGTGGGGAGAAGATGCTGGCTTTTGATAGGACACACATTGAGAAAACCAGTTGATAGCATTACAAGGTAGTCACCCATCTGGAATCCCGAGGGCAAGAGAAATAAAAAGGGAGGTGCATGGAAGAGAAGCTGGAGATCAAAATGAATAAGGATTATATGGAACAGATGGCACTGGACAGAAGGCTTGATGTTTATTTGTTGAATGCCTGTGCTCCACAGGGAACTGAAAGATAATGAATAATGCCCTCTCCAAGATGGAAAAGCTGTCAGTCCAGATCAGTGTAGACCACTATGGCAAATATTTAAATCTATGTAGATATGCACAGATTACAGTGGTAAAGACGAGGAAAAGAATCTGGAGGGGGCCAGAGATTGGAAGTGATCACTACCTGCTAACAATCAAAAGAACAACTGAAAGAGTTGCTCAGCCTAGGAACTGCCCAACATCACACAAGAAACCAAGTAAACAAACGGGAGAAATGAGCATTAGGACCTACAAGCTGAGAGAGCCAGAAATTAAGACCAGATATCAGGGGCTTATTGCTGCTGCGGTGAGCAACACAGAAGAGCGACCTGATGACTTGGAAACCCTCTGGATTAAATTCAAGGATATCATAAAGACAGCTGCTGCAGAAGCATGCGGTGAAGTCCGACTTGGGACCAAGAGAAAGAGGACACCTTGGTGGACAGAGGAAGTCAAAGAGAAAATAAGAGAGAAGAAAATGGCATGGAAACAATACTTAGGAGCTAAAAACTTAACAAGACAAATGGAAAAATATAGAGAACATGTGACAGAACAGAAGCAAAGAACAAAGTGCTAGCAGCAAAACAGAAGTCCTGGGAAGAATTTGGAGAAAAGCTAGAAAAAGATGCACAAGAAAACCAGAAATTGTTCTATAATACCCTAAAGAACATGAGGAAGGAAAAACAATGCCCTCTCAAATTTATAAAGGACAAGCAAGGCAAATTGCTTACTGCCCCGAAGGAAGTAATGGAAAGATGGAAAGAATATTTCTCAGAACTCCTGGATGGTGAGCATGGTGAAGCATCAGAAATGATAACCACTAGCACAGAAGAGAAAACCAATGATGGTGAAGATGACATAAAGATGGAAGAACTGAAGGCAGCATTGGAGAAAATCAAGATGGGCAAAGCAGCAGGGCATGATGGTATAACACCAGAAATGGTTAAGTACATGGGAGCATCAGGCGACCTATTACTCCTAAGGATTCTACAGGCAGCGTGGTACAACAAGACCATACCAAAGGATTGGGAGATTGCCATCATAACACCAATTTTCAAAAAGGGTGACAATCGACAGTGTGGAAACCATAGAGGCATATCCCTTCTCAGTGTCCCTGGTAAAATCTACTCTAGAATCCTAGAGCAGAGACTCCGACGCCTAGCTGAGCCACAATTGGATGAGGTTCAGTGCGGATTCCGAGCGAACCGAAGTACTCAAGACCTAATCTTTACACTCAGACAGCTGAGTGAAAAGGCCCTTGAGTATAAGAGTGAGATCCATCTTTGTTACATAGATCTGGAAAAGGCATTTGACAGGGTCCCCTGGAGCAAACTTTGGGACTGTTTGGCAAGGAAGAACATTCCAGCACCTCTGATTCATGCTATACATAGCTTCTACAAGTCTTGCAGAAATTATGTGAGGACAGCATACCATAAGTCAGAAGAGTTCAGGACCATCACTGGTGTAAGACAAGGTGATATCCTGTCACCTTACCTTTTCATACTCCTCATGGATGATGTCATCAAGGCATGTAAGGAGAGAACAAGAAAGTATTCAGTGGGGTACTGGAAGATGAGACAGGTCTGTATTTCGAAGCTGGCATTTGCTGATGATGTTGTCCTGATTGCTAAATCAGAGGCACATCTCCAATCCAACCTGCAAGTCTGGAAGGAAGAGCTGGAGAAGAGAGGGATGGTCATAAGCAGCTCTAAAACAAAATCCATGGTGATATCACGAGAAGAAAGAAGACATCAGATTAAGCTGGGAGAACAGGTTCTGGATTAGGTCGACCACTTTAAATACCTCGGAGCTATTATAGACCGAAAGGGAGGCATCAAAGAAGAGTTGGCCACTCGAAAAGCAGCAGCTGGGAGACTTTTTCAGGCCATAAATCGAGGATTCCTCAGCAAGAGAGAGGTTGGTAAGAAAACGAAGATGGCTGTATACCGCTCCACCTATGTCCCAGTCTTGACATATGGATGCGAGTCATGGGCAATGACTACAACCCACAAAAGCCAGATCCGAACCTCAGAAATGAGGTATCTGAGGAAGGTGGTTGAAGTAACAAGAAGAGACATGGTACGCAACCAGACAATACGTCAAGGCCTTAAATCCCACCTCTTGCAGACCCAAGTAGAACAGTCCCAACTAAGATGGTTTGGCCATGTCTGCAGAATGGGAGAAGATCGGCTACCACGACAAGCATGGGAAACAAAGAGCCAAGGATCCAGACCACCAGGACGACCCAGAGTCCGCTGGGAGGACAACATTAGACAATCTTTGAAGGACCGAGGACTAGAATGGAACCAGGCCAGGAGGAAGACAGCCGATAGGATAGTCTGGCGCTCTCTCTTCCAAACCTCTACACCTCATGGTAGAAGGGGAACGACTAAGTAAGTAAGTAAGATGAGGAAGATGGGGGGGGGGGGGGGGGAACTGCAGTAAGTATGGTGGATAGGTATTTAAAAAAATCGAAAAAAGTTTATTTTTTTTACGAGGAAATAAGACAAAGAAAATAGCCAATGTTGTGGCCATGAGGCCTTCGTCAGGTCTGCATTTAGAGGATCATCACATCTGGTCCGAAGCTAAGAGGAAGAAGCATGTGGCATACTGTGTATTCTCCGCCATCCAATGGGGCTCTCCAACTATGCAGAGCTAAAATACTGTGCTCTAGTTCTGGGCTTTCCCAAGGAATTGTTATGTCCTTTCGGGAGATGTGCTAAGTCTTAGTCGCCTTTAGGGAAGTAACCAGTTTATATTTATTATCAGTGTCAGTTGGAGAAACTGGAGCTCATGACTTGAACTCAAAACGTTTCGGACTGGCAGAAAAGCCACAGGAAAAGCCTAGTTCTACAGTGTAGATAATACCAAGGAGTCTTCAACTTGGTAATGGCTGCAAAAGAGCGAGAAGCTTAGCAGCCCTAGTTAAACAATAACAACCCATAACTGTAGAACAGGTGTTGGGAATAGACAGACCTTGAGAACTACACAGTAAAGCAAAACAGTATATAACAAGAACACATAATTAATATACATATAATGATTGGTAAGAGTATGGCAGGAAGGTGAAGGTCTGGTAAAGTTTTCATAACATACATTGATAATGACAAATAAATAATGACTTATCTAAATAAATCCCAGGCTTTCACAGCCTGCCCCCTCTTATTAACATCATGATCGATGTGGGTAAAAATACCATTTTTGGGCAAAGGAAGAAATACAGATCCATACAGTTTGATATTTATATTTACAGTAATTGGAAAGGACAAATCATACCATGATCTTCTTCTTCTTTGATCCTTAGCCACCGACCATCAAAGACGTCAGTGGCCATCACACCTGGTTGCGTCTTGTAGGGCAGCAACAAACTGCTTGCACTTTGTTCGGTTGGCAGCCATCCTTCGTACAGTGCCCCAGCTCTGGTTCATTCTTGACATCTCGTCCTCCACAGTTCTCCACCAAGTTGTTTTTGGTCGGCCTCTCTTTTGCTTTCCTCCGGGGGTCCATAGCATAGCTGATCTCGTGAAGGCATCGGGGTCTCTTCTGAGGACATGGCCAACTCAACTCCGGCGTCTGCCAGCTATGATGGTGTGCATGTCCTCTTGCTTGCTCCGAGTAAGCAGATCTTGGTTGGTGATGGTATTCGGCCAAAAGATTCGGAGAATTTTTCTAAGGCTGGTTGTGTGAAAAGAGGACAATTTCGACATTTCCTTCTCTGTTACTCTCCAACATTCCACACCATAGAGAAGCACAAAAAGCACACAGCTCTGATATAATCTTAATTTTGTGCTTGTGCTGTACTGAGAGGACTTCCAGATGTTGTTCAGTTTATAAAAGGCTCTTCTTGCTTTGTCCATTCTGTTGTAGATGTCTTTGCTTGCTTCGCCATCTGATGTTACTATGCATCCCAGGTATGTGAAGGTGTCTGTCTGTTCCAGTTATTGATTCCTTACTGTTATGGGCTCGGGGTTGCTCACATTGCGTGTCATGACCTCTGTCTTCTATAGATTGATGTTCAGGCCCACCTGCTGGCTATACTTATTAAGTCTATCCGTTTTTTCCTGGATGTGTTGATGTGAATGTGCTAGTAGTGCAATGTCATCTGCATATTCCAGATTTTCCAATGTAGAAAACGTAGTCCATCTTATTCCTCTTGGATTGCCCTCTGTTGTCTGTCGCATCACCCAGTCTATGACTGCATTGAGCCATCATTTAGTATGATTAGCTCAGCTCTTTCAATGTAGTCCAACAGCCTTTTTCCTGCTGGATCATTGCTGTTATTACCCCATGCCTCATGGTTTGCATTTAGGTCACCTACCAATAATGTTCTTTTGTCTACTTGTGTGTTAATAATGTCTATGTCCTTATCAGTTATCTTGCCCTTGGGACTATACATGTTAATTATTTTTAAGTTTCCTGGTTCACTGTCTATCGTTACACTTATTCCTTCAATATTTTCTGTGTTGAATTGTTCCCAATTTATTATTGTGTAGTCTTCATGTACTAGACAGGCAACACCCCGTCCTCTTCCCTCCGATCTATTATTTATAAGTATTTTATATCCTTGGTAGTTCAGTTTTTGTTTGGGGTTCAGGAGGGTTTCTTGTATTGCAAAGATGGGTTTTGCCTCCTTATAGTGTCCCATAAGAGACATCAGGCTCTTTTCTTTAGCTCTGAATATTATTTTGTTTGTTTCATTTCTTTTTTTTTTATAGTTTGTGTAATTCTCTTCAGTTTTGGTTTTTCTATACTTTATCAGGGCCCTTTCCCTCAATTTCAGTTGTTCTGAGATTCTGTCTGTCCACCATGGTACTGGATTTTTATCTTCGTTTCTTTCCCTATATTTACCTTTTTGTGTTGGTTTTAGCAACTGAACTGGAACAAACACATAGACCTATTAGTAGACAACAGTAGGGGACTTATTAACATGCTAAAATGTGTGAAAGGAAGTGGTTGGGGAGCCTGCTATAAGACAATGATTACCTTCTATAAATCATTTATTAGAGGAAAACTGGACTATGCCAGTGCTGTCTATGCATCAGCCACTCCAAACAATAAGAAAAAACTAGACACAGTCCAAAACTAGGCACTGTCAATAATAGCACGTGCTTCAAGGGGAACGTCAGGAGAGGCGTTAGAAGTAGCACTATGCATTATACCCCTGGAGCTAAGGAGAAAAGAGCTGAGATTCAGCTACTGGGCAAAACTGGCCAAAGATCCAACTCACTCAGCACACAAAACCTTTGATAGAGGTAACCAATACATAGGCCAAATTCCACTAGACCATAATAGATACCTGTTAGGGTGGCAAACAACAGAAGAAGTGGATCACCACCCAAACCTATTTAACATGATAAACAGTGGTACTCAGTATAAAGCAAAGATCCCACCATGGGAACTAAAAGTGCCAGAAACTGACTTTTACCTAGCAAAGGTCATAAGCAAATCTAAAGACATAATCTCAACAAAAATTAAAACACTAGAGTATATAGAACGGTATATAAATAATAGCCTCACTATATACACGGATGGGTCAAAAGATGAAGGACAATTAGGAGCAGGAATAGCAATACCAAAATTGAAAATTTATAAAAGATATAAAGTAACAGGTAATACATCCATCTTTACAGCAGAATTAGTGGCAATCCTAAAAGCTTTAGAAATAGTGGCAGAAAACCCACCAAATAAAGCAACCATTCTCACAGACTCCCTTTCATCAGTACTTGCTATGGGACCTAATACGCGTCAACAGTGAGAAATGCAGTTAGCGACCCATAGCTAGACTGCTTGCGTCAGGGTCAGCGAACCAGAGCTGACCAAGACCCTACTCCACCTCCAAGTGGTGGTCCTGGAAACAGGCTGCATCACTGCAGTATGGCTGAGCGAGTAGGGATCGAAGAGGGAAGGCTAACCCGGTCCCAAAAATGCCGTGCTGAAGTCGGATGTGTCGGCCGAAAGGCGCAAATATCGCAGCTTCGCTGTAAACGGACACAACGCAACCAACGTCCTTTTCAGGACGAACGAAGAAGAAGAAGGAGTACTTGCTATCAGAAACAGAAAAGAATGTAGCAGACCAGATATTATAGAGGAGATACTACAGGTAAATACAAATCTACACATTGCGGGATGCAGTCACACTAACATGGATACTAGCACATGTTAGGATAGCAGGAAATTAGTTAGCAGACAAAGAAGCCAAAGGGGGGAGAACCAGTTGTAACAAAATTGAAGTAGGCTTAGGGAAGTTTGAAATTAAGAGCTTAATTGCTCAAGCAATAACTAAAGAGTGGATAACAGCATGGGACCAAAGTAAAAAAAAGCAAGACACTCATACAAAATCCTAAAAAAGCCAAGCAAAAAATGTCAAATACAAGATGAACTAAAAATACCAGTTAATAAAAAAATTGCTGAAGCTCAAGCTTGGAACTGGATATTTCATGATTGAGGAACCCACATGTGAAGAGTGTCAAGAACCAAACACAATTAGACACTTTCTGGTGGACTGCAAAAGATATGACCAGCAAAGGCAAAACATTAAGACATACTGTAGTAACCATAAGGTAGAAATGAGTGTAGAAAATCTCATAGGCACTAAGACCCCCATCAGAAATATAAAAGTTAATAAAACACTATATTACAAAAAACAAATGCTATAAAAATAAATAAATAAGGATGCGAGCCAGTAGTCTACACAGGTGAAAGACTCCCCCCAGATAAATACGAATTGACCAAATAACCCTCCAGTGAAAATTAAAAACATGCCAGTTTAGACAATATCATATTTTGGATAATAAAACCAAATGGAAATATAACTACAAAAGGAAAAATACCTACTAGAGATAATACAGTATAAAATAAATACAAACAAAAACACATTACCATAAAGGAAACAAGTTCTGATATAACCAACAGCTCCATGTATATGGTAGATGGTTGAAAGGGTCGTGCTACAAAGAAAAGTAGCAAACACCTTAACATAAAAAAAAAATATGCACGACTTAAATCACAGGAATAATTAATGATACCTATAATAGCCAGGTGGTGAAGTACTCAAGAATTACTATTATGTGGATACATATCATGGCATCAACATAGACAAAGAGATTGTGCCAAGATTTCAAGTTAGATATACAGAAATCAAAAGGAGCCATCTTTGCTTAGGGAAACATGTGAACACTAGAAGTTTTTGCACAAGTAAGAATTTTCAACTCAGCGGTCTTACTGCATTTTTTTTTCTTTCAGTTTTTGGATACTTCTCACTGAAATATAAACTATTCTTACTTTCTGTGTGTTCAGTTTTGTATCACTTTTGTCAAATTTTTTAGAAATAAGTGAAGAAAGAGGTGATCATAATTTCGAAGATGGAAAACATAGCTAGCATCAGTTTTGAAGAAAGTGAAATTTATAAACTGTTAGAGATCATTACTGATAGAAAAATGTGGAAACAGATCTTTTTTTCTGCAAAGACCTTTTAATGATCCAAAATTCTAAAGAATTGGAGGCAGAAAAAGAAGCAAATATTTATTACAATCAACACTTCTTTATATGGAATACTAAACAGGTAATATCTGTTACACTCAGCACTTTATTATAGAGCATTGTAAAGAAAATAATTATTACACCTGACAATTCATAATAATATGGAGCATACATAATCCAATACTGGATTTCATTTAGAGACAATCATTGTTTTGTTTTTTTTAAGCTTTAATCTACTAAAAATGGTTAATTAAAGTTTTCTTAACTCAGATGCAAGCTTCAGCTGCCTGACTTTCATCTTAAGGGGAGGAGCGGGAGGCAATTTTCAGTCAAAACAGCAGAAACATGAAAATTGGGATTAGTCCATACTCGTATAATTTATATTTTCCTGAATTTAAATGTGAAAATTATTTGTCAGAAGACATTCTAAGTATGTATATTTTGATTGTGTAAATAGTACTTTCTTCAGAAATGATGCTTTTCCTATGAAGATAATCTAGATTTGCTCAGAACCTTGTTTTATGCTAATAATGTTCTTATAACTTCCGCATTTTTTTGTAAATCAATATCAGATTTGGCACAAATACTTTCCACAGGATAATAAAAGTTTAGTCAGATCCAATTTTTGATATCTTATCAACATTTTGATTTACTGCAAATAATGGAAAATTTTGAAAAAAAATGGTGATTATTTATAGATACAAACTTTAAAATTATACATCTAAAAATCTACTTATGGTATCAAAAATCCAATGTGACAAAAGTTTTAAAATATACTGATAAACATTTGTTTAAATTTATCAATGATAGCCATCAAACTGTTCACTGTGCGTATCTATGATTGATGTAGGTTAAGTCTGTGCATTTTCATTGAAATCCTGTGATTAATAATGAAAATAGCATTTCAATGTAGCTCCTCCCCTTAAGTAGCTGTAAAGACTATCATTTATGTTGTGCAAAGAATACATTGTGGTGAAATCGCTTAGTGTTTCTTTTTGTCACATTCAGTGTCTCTCATTTACAAATACTAAGAAATTACATTTTGTCATAGCTTCATAACATATCAAGTAAATGCAATTACTATAGTTCAAAGTACAAGTTAATGAGAATACTTAACAAATGTCAAGAATTCTGTATAAATGGGCTCTGTGTGTGTGTGTATATACATATATATATATATATATATATATATATATATATATATATATATATATATATATATATATATATATATATATATTTTATATATATATATATATATATATATATATATATATACATATATATATATATATACACACACACACACACACACACTCATGCACACACACAATAAAAACTGCATTAAAGTTAAGTTCTTAAAATTAACTGAATAATGAAATATCACATTCCACATTATTTGTAGTAGAAGGAAAATTCAAGTAAAATTTTACACAAAAGAATCAATCCAGTACTAACCTATAACAATTACTATACATTTATTTAAAGAAGTCTTTTGTTTATAGTAACATCAACCAGTAGTTGCTGCCGTACATAGTCATTCATTCATGCTGCCATTGGCACAAGAATTATTACTTGTGTGTTTCATGGGCTCAGACTGGGAGCAAAAAAACAACAACACTACACACCCTACAATGCATGCCCAAGGAAGTGACTAAGCAGGGTTGGGAGTGGGGCCTGCCATCCTGTCCTACAGAAACTTTAATGCAAAAACATTTCAAAAAAAAAATGTACATATCAACCAATGCTAACAAATGTAAATAACTCAAATCAGCCATTTAAAATGGAATGTCCTCCATTAAGGAGAATCATGACAGAGGCAGACAACAGTGACTTTGATTGAGATCATGGAGAAATATGGACTTGAGGCAATAAATGAAAATGACAAAAATATTCACAAACTTTCAAGAAGCATGTTTCAACTTAACAGAATACATAAAGCAACCATAGATAACATCTTTGTATTACTAGGGCCCAAAAGGGAAGCAAAAAATAGTAACACTGTAACCTACCAAGCATGGCATAAAAGGAAACTAAGAAGTGTTGAGCATAGGGCTGGCTACCCCATTTTGTAAATACTGCAAGCCAGAAAAAAAAAAAAAAAAAAAAAAACAGATCTTTCATAAATGGATGATTGCATGGAAGAAAAGTATTGCTATGGTATGACAAGATCACCAGTGTGGAACTGTTGGCAATAACCATACAAGTACCTGTGGAATGAGAGATGAGAAGACGATGGCAATGGATAGAACAGAATTGAGGAAACCTGTTGATTGTGAAACAAAGTCCTTGTTCTGAAATCTCCATGGTAAGAGAGGTAAATAAAGAAGAAAATAGAGAAAAATAACAGAAGACATGGGAAGATCTTGAGCATATGGCACAGGATAGGAAGACTTTAAATGAACTTGTTGAAGATCTATGCTCTGGGGGTGGAAAGGTCATGCATGATGAATCTATAAATATTAAAATGTGCACATAAGGCACAGTTTTTCTCTTTCTGTTACTTTCCTGCTTAGCTTCTTAGTAACAACATTTATAAGATTATTTGCTGGTTATTTTAGTTCCAGCATGTCTTTCTATAAGATTACTGATACATCTGTGGCTGTGTGGGCCTACACTAGCATGAATATATTGATTGTTTTTGGTTCTTAAAATGCTAGAATACCAGATAAATAAATACAGTAATTCAGAAACTAAATTACTAGTGGGTGAATTTATTGTGAGCTTAAACTACTTGCATGATGAAATGAAAATGTAGACAGTTTCAGAAAATAAATGTTTACGTAGTAAAATTGATCAGAAATGAGATTGTTTGTTATTAACAGCAGCAGTTATTTTGTTTTTAACAGATACATATATTTTCTGAATGACTTGAATGTTTTGCTTAGGTGACAAATATTCTGGGCAGCCGTGATAATAAACTTGTTAAAATTTCATCAGGTATTGTATTCAACATTGGTGCCATGTTTCCTGCAGAGTTTGGTGAGTTGTAGTAATCTTCGATAACATAAAATGGTGTGTCGACCGTTACACTGTCATCCACACGGACTGTTACAGTATCCATTGACACAAGACCCACCATCTCATAGACTTTTCCTGTGAAAACACACACACAAAATCCAGCACAGTCTGATCAGTTAACATGCAAAAGAAAAAAAAATGCTTGTAATGTTAAAATGTTCTTCATGTGAAACAGGCGACAATGATAACTATTCTGCAATGTTTTATTTGAAAATAATATTCACTACACATTAAGTACCATTATAGTTCCACAATGCAAGACTCAATAATGGTAGCATTTGTTACACCAAACATCACTTTGTCTGCATATTTAATATTAAACTTATAACTATGAAGCATCACCATAGAGTAATTTGTCCAAACTGTTTAAATAAACAACTATACGACTTGTTATCTTCCATATTTTACAAAGTTTCGGTGAAAAAGAAGGCACACATGGTTTTAACTTTTTTATTTGTATTCTCCTAAAAGACCAAGCAATCAGTTTCTTTGATCCTTAGCCGCCGACCGTCAAAGCAGTCAGTGGCTATCACGCCTAGTGGCGTCTTAAGCAATCAGTTACAAACTAGTAATGCCCACATGAGTCATAAATAATACTGCATCAGAAAATTGTATCTCCTTATATACAGCAGGAAATTACTTATGATTCTAGGCCGCACTTATTTTTGTAATATTTTGTCATATGCATCCCAAGGCCATGCAATTAAAACAACAAAATTAGTTAAAGACGATAGCAACATTAATTTATTTTTAATATACTTAGAATCAAGTAAAGAAAAAAAAAACATTACTAACCATTCATATCTGTTAAAACTCCTTTGCCAGATAGTAGTCTATTGTAACCATCTGCATACCCAAAATTGAAAGTTGCAATTCTCTCTTGTTTCTTTAGTCTGTATAAACATTTATCAGTTGAAACATTTTTAGCAAAGTTTTCATCAACTTTGTCATCATCATATAATTTAAGTTCACAATTAGCTTGCTAAACATTTTCTCATTTACCGTAATAAAACATTTTACCAGGCCTAAAGGTTTTTTTATTTTTGGACATGCACCGCAATATAACTGACTAGGTTGAACAGAACACGCCTCACCAAAATGAGGCAAAATTTTATTTTTAAAAAAATTTACCATAATAATGTAAGCTGTTACATTTACCTTACCATCAAACAATGAAAAGATTATTAGCCTTGGGTGGCAGCTTGTCTGGGAGAAGACTTTCTAAGCATTTGCTGCCTTATGGTAAAAAGCTAACACAGTTAATAATGTGCAAATCCGGTTAGAGGTAAGAGGAAAGCAGTGTTATAATTTTCTACTTTCTTTAAGGGCAAACATGAAACTTCTAAACTCAAAAAAAAAAAAAAAAAAAAATTACATATTTTTTGTCCCTCTGCAGAGAAAACAATCAGAAATATATAGAAGACAAGCCAGCAAACATAAATAATAAGATATATTAATGACACCACTTTAATAAATACAGTGATGATACAATGCTGCATACAGTAGTGGTAACATTAAAGGAAATTAACAGCAAAAGGCTTTAGTCTGAATAATATGAAGTAATTGACATCTCAAAGAAAAAGACACTGCCAGAATGCGATATAAAAAAAATGGTACAAATTTGATACAAGTAGAGAAGTTCAAAAACCTGGCCACAGTATTAACATAAGATGAAAAATGCTTCACAGAAATAAAGAATGTTGAGCCAACGCTGCCATTGGTCCTTTTGCAGGAAGCTGTGCATCTAAAATTATAGACACTATACATCCTAGCTATAATTCATCAGGGGTTAAATAAGACAATTTTGTCCATTAATAAAAAAAAAAACACATAAATATGTAATCATGAAAGAGGAACAATTAAGTAAATAAATGTAATGAGGGAAAAATTAGAGAAAGAAAGTATGCAGATGTAACAGTGTTACCTGTATGTTTGATCATATCCAACTTTCCGCCCTGCTTCTAAGGTCTTTATCAGACAAGGTTTAGCTATCCAGGAGAGGGCAGGTTGCATTCCCATTGCTTGCATCACTGAAACAGCTTCAGGGCGATTATCTGAAAAGACATGCTCAAATATTAGAATAGAGAGTGATCAAAGCTTGGTAAAGACTACATAATTTTTAATGTTTTGTAGTTTGATTTATTACCATGGACAGCCAAAAAGAGTAATAAGGGTGCCCTGAAATACGCCAATATGCATAGGAAATTAATTTTACAAGTTACAACGAAGCAATCCACTTTTTTTGGGCATGTTATGAGAAGAGGAAAGCTGGAATACATCGTAACAACAGGTAAGACCGAAGGAAAAAGAAGTAGGGGATGACAAATAGAGCAAATACTCGACAGTTTAACATCTTGACACAGAAAGAAGTCAACAGCAGAACTGATAAATTGTACTGGAGACAGGAAGTTGTGGAGAGACATGATCTCCTACGACACTAGGCTTGGTACTTGAAGAAGATTTACTGAAGCAAATTTAAGAAGAGTATGAAAGTTTGTGTTCTATTTTAAAGCAAAGATAAAGCATTGCTTGCTAAGATAATCAGACCTAACAAAACAAAACATATAACAAATTCAAGTAAACAAGGTAGAAAAATCTATGAACTAAAATAAATTTGGCAACAGACTCTTGCAAAGCTAAGTAGACAATCAGAACTTGATACAGGCAAAACACATATTAATAAACAAAGATAAAACAAACCACGGTCACATAACTCACAGAAATGAATACAGCAACTACCCATTACAACATATATTATTATTTGTCCATATGGATGATGAAAAATATCATGTTCAACCTCTGATGGGTTATAATTAGGATATACAGTATAGTGTCATCATGTCAGAATAATATGTTCAATTGCTGATACGTGAAAGTGGCATCGTTATATCCTGTCCAATTATTGTAAATAGAGCAAACAGCTTATCAAATATAATGAGTAGAGGTATGTATTGTTATGATAGGAAACTCTTTACAGAGCGATACAACAGGAGGCAATCTGATCATCAGAAGTAGTCCCACCATCGGACAAGTGTTTCGGCCCAGTATACTCCTTTACACTCTAAGGGGGGCGGGTCCACTTGGGTCATGACTCCCAAGCGTCTCAGCCTCCTGTTGTCTTGTATCGAAAATGAACCCATTTCACTTATGGTAGCAACTTTAATCCACAACTCCGCCAGCCGTGGAGGCAATTGTGAAAGTAAAAAAGAGAAGACAAATTATTCCGTTCGTTCCGTCACACACACTGAGACACCATCGCGAAGCTGCCGAGCCTAGCCACTGCGCATTCGCCACTGAAATTCTGACATTGACACCCCTATAATATACACCGCCTGTTGCCCCTCAGTCACAGCCCGTTCACTAGTACACCAAACAACTCAGCGTATTGTGGACTTAGAAAAATTCCTGGTGTTTTCTGTACCGCAGCATTTATTGTCACGATTTCCATTGCCCATTGCGGTTGTTCCACAGCCAGCCTGATGCCTTTTCGGCAGTTTCACTAAGCCTCTTCAGTGCCCTTGTTCTCGCCTGTCCCTTCAGCCCCAACAGTTTCAATAGATCATACACTGATGCAGCCACAAGCCCTCTTGCGCCCACTTCAACAGCCATGACCCTTGCAGTGAACCCATCGTGTCTCAGATCCGCGGCCAGATCACTATACTTGGCCGCTTTGAACGAATGTTGCTCGTCTAATCTGGATTCAAATGGCACGGTCAGTTCAATCAGTATGACCTGAAGCATTGCTGAAGAATGAAGCACTATATCCGGCCGTCTCCGCGATTTTCTGATACTCTCTGGATATGCCCCTCGTCCAGGTAGGTCTACCGCCATCTCCCAGTCGTTTGCACAATCAAGAAGAGATGGTAAACTGCTACCAGGTTTACTCGGTTTGGGGTGTGCTGACTTTCCTGCCCTCAGAAAGTATGTATTTGCGGTGCTCGGCCTGGGTTTGCTATTCGCGTTCATCCTTGCCAGATCTATTGTCGCAGCTAGCTCATTTAGCACTTTGTTATGGCGCCAAGTGTATCGCCCTTGCCCTAATGACACCTTACACGTTGAGAGCACGTGTTCAAGTGTCTGCCTCCCCTGGCACAGGGGGCACTGCTCATCATCCGACTTTCCCCATTTCACAAGGTTGGTGGCCGACGGCAGCAGGTCATACATTGATCTAACAACGAAGCTGAGCCTAAGAGGTGCCATATGCCATATATCATTCCATGTCAAGGACCTCTGCAGGGCTCCTTCCCATGTAGTCCATTGGCCTTGTTGGACCTGCTGCAATGCTTTTTGCAACCTCTTATCATTCTCAGCTCCTCGTATCTCATGAACTACCATGTCTCTGCACTCCCTGCTTGATGCCTTGGACCACCAGCGGATGTCTCCATGACCAAATCCCCGTCTATTCGTTTGTGTGTATCCGATTACCTCCCTCAGTTTGAGTGACTCTTGGGCAGCATCAACAGCTTCTTCCACTTCCTTCCCATTTTCAGTGTGGGCTGAATGGACTTAACCACGTCATCAGCTGACTCGCGTAGCATCATTGCAAGCCTTGCCTTTCCAACTTTGTACTCTTCAACAACTGACTTGAAAGGAAGCAGAAGTTTTGACTTTTTGCAGTACAGTGCTACATCTGACAGACCTGGTGGTACCACTAGCCACTTTCTCATGAACTTGTTGACCTTCTGCTCTATAGCTTCCACTGTACTTGTGCTTATTTCATATATAAGCAGTGGCCACAGCAATTTCGGTATCAACATGAACTGGAGGCACCACAGTATAAACTTTCCCAAGAGTCTGCTTTGGTCTATGATCTGTAGCCCTCTGTCTGCCATTTCTATTGTCTGTCGCACTGCCTTCGAGTATTTTAATGAGGCATCGTACACCCTGCCAAGACTTAACAGGTTCCTCAATGACAGTAGGGATTATTTGGTTGGAAACCATGAATATGTCCTCTGCTATCTTCCCTTTCCTGACTGATAGGCTTCTCGACTTCTTGGGTTTGAAGCTCATTCTGCACCAGCTTACTAGTTCATCCAGGCGTGCTAACATCCTCCGGGCCTGATGTTCATCTGACGTCAGAATTGTTGTGTCATCCATGAATGCTTTGAGCGGTGGCATGTGACACATTCCACCGAGCTTTGGACATATAGCCATTCTTTTAGCCGCATTGAGGAATACCTGCATAGCCATCACGAATAGTATAGGAGAGATGGTACACCCCATCGCAATTCCAACTTCAAGGCCAATCCACTTCGTTGTGTACTCTCTGGTTGAAAATCTGACAGCAAACCCTGCGAAATACAGCTTCAGCATTGCTGCAATCTCTTGTGGAACATGATACATTTCTAGGGCCTGCCACAACATCTGGTCTGGAACGGATCCATAAGCATTCGCTAGATCCAACCAGATTACATGGAGGTTTGTTTTGTCAGACTTTGCCTTTTGGATTGCTTCCCAGATCATTGTGGCATGCTCTAGACATCCTGGTGTACCTGGGATACCTCCTTTCTGAATGGTAGTGTCAATGTACCCATTTGCCAGGAAGTATGTAGTGAGTCTTTTCGCCATCACTGAGAAGAATATCTTCCCTTCCACACTGAGTAGTGAGATTGGCCTGAACTGACTGATGTCTGTGGAATTTTGCTCCTTCGGGATGTAGACTCCGTTCGCCTTTCTCCATTCCTTGCTTACAAGCTGGGTTTTCCACGCATTCTTTAGTAAACGGAGCAATTCAGGGCATCTCTTAAACACCATATATGGAACACCATTAGGACCTGGAGCTGACTTGCACCGAGCTTTCTGGACAATGCTTTCTACCTCTTGCACCGTTGGGGGCTTGGTGTTAAATTCAGCTCCTGGCTTACTCGGCCATTTTAGGCCTGCCATGCTGCTTAGCGGCTCATCTCTGCGACCATCTGAATATGTCATTCTAAGGTGCTCTTCCAGGTCTTCTTTCTTGATGTTTAGCGTACCCGATCGTGGCTGCTCAAACAGTTCTTTGGCAAACTTGAAGGGCTCCCTGAAGAATCTTTCCCTATCCCTTCGAGTCTTCCTTCTCTTCCTGCACAACCTTTCTGCTCTACAAAGGGCATTATGTTGGCCTTTCAGGTGCTCCCAAACCTGTCGTAACCCTTCCTTCTCTGTGGCAACTGCGTTCTTGAAAAGTTTTCGGGCATGCTTCTTCTGTTTCCTGATTTCTTCTATTTTAATTTGTCTTCTACTTTTTCGTGGTGGGTTACCTTCCCTTGCCTCCCTCACCCCGAACACTTTGCGACAGTGCAGATATATTATGTCGCCGAAGATTTCCAGCTTCTTCTCCAAAGTTATCTGCTTCAAGTTGTTATCCAACTCTTTTGCCAAGGCTTCGTCCAGCTGTTCCCAAAGCCCTTTTGCACTGGCAGGTGGAAACTTGATTGCATCTCTCTTCCCGTCCAAGAAGTGTGTGAGATCATCATCAGGCAGATTAACTTGAATGTACTCAGCACTGTGGATTGACTCCTGGCTGCGTTCATCTAACGTCTTATCCGTCGAGACAGAGCGCTGTTGATCTCCCCCAGATGATCTCCCACACCCCTTTTTCGTTCGGTGGATTTTCATTCCTCTCTGAGTAGAGAACTCCCTACCAAAGGCACATGGAAATTCCAGCCGTTGTTCAGAGCTCGAAGTCCGTGTAACGGGTCTGGTCGATTTCAATGAGGCGCCTGTGGATTCATCATTCTCCCCCCCCCCCCCTTTCGGTGAATCCTGGGGGCATCTATCATTTTTGGGTCCTGTAGCAATTGAATACAGCTTATGGGGTGCTAACCCGGTCAGCCGGTTTCTAGTCTTTCCCAGTGTCATCTGTCTTTCCAGAAGTCAATCGGTCTTTTCCCGATCGTCACTGGTTTGACCATGTAACTATGATAGGAAACTCTTTACAGAGCGATACAACAGGAGGCAATCTGATCATCAGAAGAAGTCCCCCCATCGGACAAGTGTTTCGGCCCAGTATACTCCTTTGCACTCTAAGGGGGGGGGGGGGGCCCACTTGGGTCATGACTCCCAAGCATCTCAGCCTCCTGTCCTGTTATTATTATTGTTGAATAGAATTGACATCATTGCACTCCAGGCAGACCTATAGGTGCTCAGTCTCACCTGAGTATATATAGAAGAGTGAATGTTAACTGTTCCTGTAGCTCGCTGGGTGTATACATGACATATGCATCCTCTCATATGCCCATCTCTGCTAGCCTTATGTTTGATGTCAAATTCCAACATTCTTAGCCTTGATGATTCATCAATTGCAGTGTCATTCACTAACAGGCGATCATTAATTGTATATATAAAATGCCTTACTTAAAAGAACAGCTGAGACCTGATAATGACCTGAAAAGTCATTACTGACACTGCCTGCCACAGACAAAGAAACACTGAAAAACATTTAAAAAAATTAAGGCAAGGTTTCTGCCAGGATTAATTACATAGAATAGTTTGTTCATCTTGTTAAGAGTGTAGCTTAATAACCTTCCTTCACAGGCATCTGATAGCAGAAAGTCTGTCATCAAAGTATCTGGCATTAGTGCAGATAAATTTAAGGAAATCCTAATGAAGCATTGACTGATGATAGCCAACAAAACTAAAGATAAGTGAAGGGTACACTTACTAGGTCTTCATCATCATCATTTCCTTTTGTGCTCCTTATGGAGCATGGAGACACTACTGCAGCTGATGCCCTTGCAGAAAGCTTTCAACATAACATTCATGTACAGCAGTGGTTTCTGTAGCAATTGTTTTATAAGATGAGGTTGCCTGCCTTATGCACAATCCTATGTTAGTCTCTTCTTACGACCAAGGTTGTAGAGTCGGAGCTGGAGTCATGGAGTCAGAGTCGGTAAAAATGCCCGGTCTCCAACTTCGAATTTTCTGCCATGTGACTAGTAAAAAACTGTTGTCAGAGTGGACAAGAGTGGACTTCTAAAATTTCAAGAGTCAGTGTCGCAAAATGGTTTGCCCGACTCCACAACACCTGCTTATGACATGCTTGAGAAAACAGCACTCATGATTCTGTCTTTGTCTCCTTAGAGATTCCCAGGGACTACACACAGAACTAGACTTACCAGGTGCCACGCCATAAATTGATATCCCAGGTCTGACAAAGTCTAAATCTGTAGCAACACCTTTAATGATAGCTGCTGAATTTGCAGCATGGATTTTAACTCCCTTGCATCTGAAAATAGATCAAATACTGCAGTTCTTTTCCAGTTTTAATAATAGGACAATACTAGACAAGAGTCCAAAGAAAAAAAAATTGGATTAAATTAAAGCTTACCATTGCGATTTTAAAAGACAGAAATGGATAGAGTTTGTGTCTACGGCAAGGAGTTCTATGTGATAAGTTAGGGAAAAGAACAGTAGTAATGTATCTTTATTTTCCTTGTGTTAAACATCTCTTCTTTCTAAGAAACATAATGGATATTTGGCATTTTCTTTTCACCTTTTAGTGCTTTGAGAACCGTGGTAGAGCAGTGGTTAGTGCACTGGCTTCCTAGCTCGGTGGTCCATGGTTCGATCCCCAGTTGAAGTGGGAATTTTTAGACCGCAAACGGCTCCTGGGTCGACCCAGCCTCATGAACTGGTTACCAGAGCAACTCTGGGAAGGTTAAGGTGGCCGGCGTGATGCTGACCACATTACCCCTAGTGTGCTGATAGTGAAGAAAATATAGGCTAACATCATATGCTTCAATGGGAATGTAACGGGATCCTTTACCTTTTTTTACGTTCTTTAGTGCTTCACTGTTCTTTTACAAAATTGTTAACGTCTATGAAAATACAAAATATTATTATTTTTTTAAAAATTGCAATCCAATTGTGTACATTTCTGTTTTGCCCTGAGGAAGACTTTGTTGACTGAAACTGTAGTGTTTTTGTTTCTTTAATTCTGTAAAATGACTCCTTATTTATGTGTGTTAAGTTTTCAAGCCCAGGCCAGGAGGAAGACAGCCGATAGAATAGTCTGGCGCTCTCTCTTCCAAACCTCTACACCTCACGGTAGAAGGGGAACGACTAAGTAAGTAAGTAAGTTTTCAAGCAAGTAAGAAAAGACATTGTCATCATCACCATCATCATTATTATCATCACCATTGTCATTATCATCACCACCAACATTATCATCATCACCATCATCATTATTATCACCGTTATCATCATCAATCACCATCTTCATTATCATCATCACTATCATCATTATCATCATCACCATCTTCACCACCAACACCATCATCATCAAGCATCTTCGCCATTATCACCATCATGAATCATCATTATCTTCTTCAACATCATAAATCATCATCATTGTCATCATCACTATCATCATCATCATTATCAATCATCATCATCATCGTTCAGCATCCAATGGAGAACAGGCCTTCAACAAATTTATGCCAAGCCCTCCTGTCTTGCACCATCCATTCCAGATCTTTCCATGTGTTTTATATCTCTTTCACAATATAGCTTCTCTTCCCTCTGTGTATTTTTTTTTAGTCTCTCTTTATTTCTCTTAACCTGGGGTTTGATTTAGTTTGGGTTTAAGGGCCATCTTCAATGCACATGGACAACTCCATCAGTGCTCCGATCTCTTCCCTTAGATCACACAAGGAGGATCTCAGCACAGTGCATGAACTCTGTAGCATCAACAAGGATCCTAATGTGTGTATACAGGAATCACACATTCTATAACTATTTTAGTGGTGGGTAGGTGTCCTAATTTTTACATTTTGCCAGGGCAGTGGCCGTATCATCTACTCTTTACAATTTCTAACTGCCAAGGGATTTTTAATGTGCGCAACTTGCACACAGGACCTCCTATTTTTTCGCCCTTATCCGAAAAGGCTAGGCATCTGCTCTCACTACCCAGGCGATCAGGAGGGGATATGACATCATTAGGAATTACTGGTTCTGAAAACAATTTCCATCAATTATATTCCCTGTACTGGGAGTGAACCCGGCACCTTTAACATTCGAGGCAGACACCATACTTCTCAGCCACTTCGACCACTGGGGATTCCAGAATAAGTCCAACTTTGTAACTGCTATCAGCTGGTTTCCTGCTTGTGTGTTCTATCCTCGCATCTTGTTCAACTGATATTTATCTGGATCTTTCTGTCATTTCTACATTGGTGATCTCGTCACACTATTTCAATGCTTCTATTCTGTACAGCATCAATTTATGAAAACTTGTAACTTCTTACATTTGTTGTCATTTGTGTTTTCTTCAAGTTTCAGCGCCTTAATATTTGAATCGAAGATTTGTATTCTAGATGGAATTGATTTCTTTTGGTTTCGAGGTATTTTCAGATGTTTTGAGAACCCCTCTTGCTTTGCGCCCTTCTTACTTTGATATCGTTGTCTGTTCCTCCAGATTTTTCTATATTGATGCAAAGATATGCATATGGGTTTACATCTTGTAGAGATGTATCTCATACGGAACGCTCACCTATATGCCTTTGTAGCTTCTAAGAATCTTTCAAGCTGCTCTTGAGTAAAATCTGGGTCATCCCATGCTTGAGCAAAATGTGTCATTATGCTGTGGACTGGGATTCCATGCATCTCACATGTCTAGAATAAAGAAAATTGTGCAGCTGTGTAACAGTAACAGATTTTACACGTAAATTATGCTAATGAGTGGTTACAATGTCAACATTTTTCAAGATAAGGCTATATAAAAATATTTTCAAAAGTTTATTGTGGGCTCCTATCAAAAATAAAAACATGAAAAATATCAAAGTATGTGAGAAGCACTTGATGTACAGAAATATCCCAGAGCATTCGTACATGTCAACATTTTCTGAGGGAGACTCAGCACTTTGGCTTTCCCCAGAGTGTAATAACTAAATTCTGAATAACAATAACAGTAATAACAATCCCTGAGTAAAATGAACAAGAGGTATTATCAGGTTATAATTGTGTGGAAAAGGGGAAAAAACCCAGTTAAAACCAGCTGATTATAAGTATTGAAAAGAAAGGAACCACGGTATCAAAATTACATATAATTTTATAAATGGCTTAGCTATAAATAAGTTATTTATATCTCTTTACCTCCATGAAAACAGGTAGTTCATCACACTGACATCCACTTCTTGACCTTCCAGTGTCAACTTTAATGATGACACTTGGCTACAAATATCAAAATTGTATCAGTTAAAATATTAAACAGCACAATATTTGAATAGATACCGTACATTATTATAAGTTAACGGGATTGCAAGGTGTTTGGTTCTGGTATTTGTACTATCTGTGTAGGAAAATCATAATGGCAAAGTGGTTACAATACTTGCCTCTTGTAGAATAGTTACCAGGTTCAAAACCTGGTAGCCTCACGTTTACAGCTGTAAATGGGCACCTGACTCTATTCTTAAGTCAGGGAAGGCAAAAGCAGCAAGGAATGGACTGCCCATCCCACATGATAAAGCTGGACCTAGTACAGTGGAGCTTCTAACACTTCAGTTTCTTATGGCAGTATCTGCTATGGGACTATTTTTTATGTGGAAAAATAGGGAGTGAAGTGGACCTACTTCACTTACTTCTTAGATCACGTTTGGTGTGAAGCATTGTGGGGAGATCATGTGAGTCAAGGTGTGCCATTCTAGCTGGTGTGAACACGTGTTGTTGTAGGATTTCTTTAATAATAGTTCTCTTTTTATCTGTAGCTGTCCCTCTATTCTGTAGTCTTGGGAGTGGATTGCTGTACTTTAAAAAAAAAATAATTATGCTTTTTTTAAGTAGGGAGTGGACTGACCTACAAAAAAAAAAAAAAGCTATAATTTTGATAGCGATTACCATCTTTTTCCTCAATGACCCTTGTCAAGTATTCATACACAGGCCACTAGGAAACATAAGAACTAAGTATTCTAACAATCAAACTCTTAGCAAGATCAAGAAAATTAAATCTATCACTTATAGTATGGCCCAACAGTCTTTAACAAGAACAAAAGTTAATATATAGTGATTGGTGAGGATTAGGTAGGGAAAGTGAAGGTCTAGTGGTGTTCTTTATATATAACATATTCTTCTTCTTCTTCAAGTATCGTGTCTAGTGGCGTAGGAGATCATGTCTCTTCACAAGTTCCTGTCTCCAGTACAATTTATCAATTCTGCTGTTGACTTCTTTCCATGCCACGATGTCAAACTGTCCAGTATTTGCTCTCTTTGTCTTCCCCTATCTCTTTTTTCCTTCAATCTTACCTGTTGTTACGATATATTCCAGCTTTCCTGTTCTCATAACATGCCCCAAGAAAAGTGGATTGCTTCTTTCTAGCTTGTGAAATAAGTTTCCTTTGTGCATTGGCCTCTTTCAGGACATCCACATTACTCTTTTTGGCTGTACATGGTGTTTTTAACATTCTTCTGTAAAACCACATCTCTGTTGCCTCTAGAGCCTTCCCTATTTGTTTACTATTTGTCGATGACTCACTCCCATATGTCAGGATTGGTTCTATATAACAATGAAGAACTCTCTTTCTTACTTCCAATGACAAAGAATTGTTGCATAAAATACTCTTCATTTTATAGAATGCTACTTTTTCCTGAGCTATTCTGCTCTTCACTTCTGAGATGCATCTTCCATCCATTTTTATTAATGTTCCAAGGTATTTGAATTTATTGAATTGTTCTAAAACGGTTCCATTAACTGTGATTGTGCATTCTGGGGAAGCCCTTTTCTTTGAGATGACCATTACTTCTGTCTTTTTGCTGTACGGCTAAGGCCTTTATTTTCACTTTCTATCACTATTGTATCAACCATTTCCTGCAGCTCCTTTTCATATTTTGCCTGTATCATCAGCATATCTCAAGTTGTCTATATTATGTCCGCCGAATGATATTCCTGGCATGCCCTCTAGAGATCTCATTATATTTCCACTGTACAGATTGAACAGATCCGGTGACAGCACACATCCCTGCCTGACACCCTTTTTAACTTGCTGAAACGTTCCTATTTGGCTGCTAATTCTTACAGCTGCTGTTTGTTGCCAGTACATGTTCTTTATTATCCTCAAGTCCTTTCCATAAATGTTATATCAACATAGATATAACATATTACTTCTGATAAAATGAAAGTTATTTAAATAATATATTAAACACCTCAAGCTTTTACACCCCTCCCGTTTTTTTGATTTTGTTAGTCTTTTATTCGGTTAGTTTATTTTATTTACTGGTGTTGTGCCGCACCGCACTCTTTTCAAACAACATAAAAATGAAGAATCTATCAGCAGTAAACAAAACTTCTCAGGCTAAACTGGGAACAGGTAGTTTTAAAATAGAAGAATCTTACTGTGCAGACTGTCACAAGATAATAATATATAGTATTACTTAATAAAATGTACGAGGTATGAACAACAGATAGTCATAATATTCGATTATCTGCAGGTATTTTGCCTCCCGAGGCAATGTGATAATTTAAAGTCAGAGCAAAAATAAGTGACACGTCAGAACGCCTAAAATAGTCAAAGGGGAATAAATAAGAAAAAGACTATTTTGTTATGTCCCTTTCAATTGATTTGAGGTAAATGCATTGCACATTTTCTAGGGAGATAGTAATACAGTTATATTGATTCTAATAGTACTTATTTTTTCAAATGAATTTGTAAATAGCTTAAAAATGGTTATTAAAAATTGTTTATACAAGTTTTTTATGTAAATAATTGTAATATTTTAAAATATTATTTAGGTGTGTGAGGAATAAACAATATTAATATTGTTACTGTTACATGTGGCACGTAAAAGAATCTTAGGTTGAACAGGGTAGACCAAGATGGTGGACGAGAACAGGCAATAATCAGTCACTTAGTCCTAGCACACAAATTAAAGAAGTATGGAAAAAACTTAAGGCAATTCTTCTTCTTCTTTCGTTCGCTTGAAATATATTGTCTATATCTGCAATGTTGTTTCTTGTATAAACTTCACTGTCTTTTGTAGTTCATACAGAGGTCCGTATAGTTTTGCTTCCAGTGTTGTTTCTCTGGGCCAGTGGGTTTGCCTCAATATATCATATTCGGGGAAATCTTGAAGTATGTGCTCCGCAGTCTGGGGTGCCTGTCCACATGTACACATGGCTGAATTGCCAATCTTGAATGTTGTATACATGTGGCTGCGAAGTCGGTTGTGTCCTGTTCTGAGGCGCAGAATGACAATTTGTTCTGATCTGTTCATAGCTTGATAGTCATCCTGCGTTGGTGTTGGTGGCTTTCTGATTGATTTGATCATCTTTTTCTTCTGATGGTACGTAACTGGTACATCTGGTTGCTCGTCTGCAGCACCTTCTTTAGCCAGTCGGTCTGCTCTCTCGTTTCCTGGTATTCCACAGTGAGACGGTATCCATTGCATGGCGACCCTGCACTGATTGCACAGTTCAGAAAGTAGGGCTTGTATACCTGGCAATTTTCTGGACTGAAGTGCTTGGAGTGCTGATCTGCATCTGTCAGGAATACCACAGGCTGTGGACCGAGATTGGTGTTCAACAGTTTCTCAGTTGCCACCTTGATTGCCTGGATTTCTGCATCATAGTTGTTACAGAATTTCCCCGTTGGTACTCTGACCTCTTCCCTAGTGTTGTTTGGGTATTCTATGTACACTCCTGCTCCGCCATTCTTGACTGCATTCTGTGCTGACCCATCCGTGTATACTCGGACCCAGAGGTCCTGTGGGTATTCGTCTTCCAGGAAACTGAGAGTGACTGTCCTACATTGCACGCTGTTCTGTTCATCCCTGTCGAATATTCCTTTCACTTTTGTCTGGATGTGTGTAGTGAAATTGACAGAGATACAACGGTAAAATATCTCCAAAGATAACCTTTAAGGATAAAAACATAATGCGTAGGCTGCGAATAGTACATGATCGCCTAGACCGCGGGTCATCACCCTCCATAAAAATTGACTTGCTAGACAGGAGGGGAACGGAGGATCAAAAAGGAAAAATATGACTGGAAAGATTGCGTGAGACTAGAAAGGCTAAGGAGACGCAATGGGGGGGAGGGGGGGGGGGGGGGGGAAACGGAGAAAAGTCACGTTTCCCAAGTTGACATAAAAAGTAAGCAACTCGACAGAAGGGACCATAGATATGTTACGCCACAGTCATTTATTGGACGCTTTTGCGCGATACCAAGCCCTTGATTTGAATTCAGCGGCTAAACGCAGATGTTAGGAATATTACAAAAATTAAAAAGTACTTTTTTCTTAATATTAATGTTAGGAATATAAAAATTAGCTGGCCGGATGGCCTATTCTGAGCAGTGAACTAATATGTTCTTAATTTTACAGACGGATAGATAATATTGAAGATAATGACAAAAGACAGTGTTGTTCACATCATCGACAGACTGTATTGAATCTAAAAGTGTCGCTAATTGCACAAAAAAAACACGACTTTGGGACGCAGGTGTTCAAATTTACTTAGTATGGAGGAGAGGGTTTTTGGGTGGTAGCTGTGTCTAAATATAACTTTTAACGACAAAATTTTGGAGGGGAGAGAAAGGTTGGTTCAAAAATCAAGTACATTTTGTAGAAACACAAGTAGAGACGGACAGACTAACAGATAACCATCCATACTTGACTGAAGCATGACTGAAATGACTTTATGGTAGGAAATTTGAATTTAAAATAAACCTAGGCAGTGATTGGCCACAGACAATCATATCATTAGCGCTCAGACGCGAAAGTGGGGCCATTCTTCAATAGTTGTTCAGTGATAGACACAGATTTTAAAGTGTGGTGATTTCCATATGAAAGAAAGTGAAAGAAATTTAGGGACGCCATACTATAGCCAGCAGCTCAGCTGAGTTTTGCTAGCAATTCTGTGTTATTTATTCATAATCTGGTAAGATTGAAATTATTTCCTTATATATTTTGAATATTGTTTCATGTTCGAGTGATTTGATACTGCCATATCGAAATCTAGCCTTACAAACAAGTAGGGATTTGCTCTAGACCCCCCGCCCTAGTCAGGGTCTAGGGACCAACAATGTACATAAACTCCAGCAAGGATTATGCAAGACAGATCAAGTGTTGAGAATAATGAAACATATTACCTATCCTCTTTTAGGGCAGACAACTAATAAATATTTTTCAGAACCTATAGTCTGGGAGGATCTATCTGATGTAAAACCACCATGGTAAATGTGCTGTTTGGTCAGAGAGATCTGACCTGTCTGTATGATGTGGTTGTTGTGTCAGTGTTGTGTCCAGACGTGGGTAGAGAATAGATTTTGACACATGGCCCATACTTTGATTGCAGAGCTGCGAGTTTCTGTTGTCAACCAAGCAGTGTCTATTCAGTTGGTGACTTTACTCGAGTGTATCTGTGCAGTACTTGTGACAGAGACCACCATTATTGCCCGCCAGCACGGAGAGGTGGGACCACCTGATTTCAGCACCAGAGCTACAACTACAGGATGAGTGAGCCTCTGGTCTGCTGGACATTCACCAACGCTGTGTAGTTACTAATACCCCCATAAAAAATTCCCACCATTTTCTGGACACTGTGTAGTCAATATAGACAGGTGTGATGAGACCACCCCAACAGCACAAACATTAACTATCCTCCCAAGTAGATGACTACTAGAACATTTTAATAAAACTAACTAGTATAGTACATATATATGTACACTATTGCATTTATGATATAATATTCCATGCATTTCTTTCATAATCTTTAAATCCTTTTAAGTTCTGGTCAACCTAAAAAATTGATCCAGAACAAAATAAATGTAATATAATTTTATCAAAAAAATCTTACACACGTGAGTTAGTTCAGTGTATTTTAACATTTATTAA
This sequence comes from Oreohelix idahoensis, assembly GCA_024509875.1. Classification (NCBI taxonomy): domain Eukaryota; kingdom Metazoa; phylum Mollusca; class Gastropoda; order Stylommatophora; family Oreohelicidae; genus Oreohelix; species Oreohelix idahoensis. The sequence goes on from JAMPIV010013488.1 coordinate 324,577, forward strand.
TATTATTAGTCTTGTTAAATATCTGTGGGTATATCTATAACCTATTACACCACACTACATATCATAACCCTAGACACTTTACGTAGCCACATTCATTAAAAAAAAAAAATTAAGTGTGAGGTCGTAGTGGTAGCATGGGTATATCTATAACCTATTACACCACACTACATATCATAACCCTAGACACTTTACGTAGCCACATTCATAAAAAAAAAAATTAAGTGTGAGGTCGTAGTGGTAGCAAGAAAGGCCTTCTGACAATTCACAACTACATTTTATCTCAGGAGCCTTCACAGCTGGCCTCATACAATTACATTTGGTAATATCACCATCATACAATACCATCAACACCACTACATAAATTGGGGTCTTGTCCAGGGATAATTAGCCCAACAGTAATATTAGGATCTCCTGGTGGGAGAAATAAAAGTAGGGAAATAAATTGTAAAATTCCCTTTAAAATTAAAAGTGTCCCTGCAGATAAAAGTTGGTGAATCTTCACAGCCAGTAATAATTAATTAGTTAACTGGTTAGTTAGAATTGGTTAGACTATAGTCATAAGAAGTACTTAGTGTATTTACTGGTTAGAGATTTAGCTTGTATATTAGTATATTGTCTAAAAAGTATGGCGGAGCTGGCAAAATTTAGATCAGCTGCTGTGCTCACCGCGAAGGAGATGGGAATGGATGGTCAAATTTTAATTCAATACGTAACGGCTGAATGTGATAAATATATTGAACGGGAAGAAAGGAGATTAGAAAAAGAGGCTGAAAGAAAATTAGAGGCTGAAAGGTTAGCTGAAGAAAAGAGGTTACAAATTGAGGCTGATAGAGAAATTAAGAGGCTGCAGATTGAGGCAGAAGAAAAACGACAGCAAAGGGAGGCAGAAGAAAAACGACAGCAAAGGGAGGCAGAAGAAAAACGACAGCAAAGGGAGGCAGAAGAAAAAAGATTGACTGCCGAAAGGGAGGCAGAAGATAGAAGGTTGCAAAGGGAGCACGAATTACGACTAAGGGAGCTGGAATTACAAGGCCCGGCTCCTGAAAATGGTGCCAGCCCTTTTGCCTCAGATGCTACGCCCAGTCTGGGAGCCTCAAACTCAGCTATGGGGTTTCATTTAGACCATTTTGTTGAAAAAAGACGATGACATAGAGGGGTACCTAGGACGTTTTGAGTTATTAGCTACTACATATGGGTTAGAGAGAGAGAGAGGTGGAGCTTAAAGCTATCACAAGGATTGAGAGGTACTTCTTATGAAGTATTTGCTAAAATGAACAGGGAAGACCAAGACAATTATGACATGTTAAAGCAGGCTTTGTTATTAAGATACGAGAAGAATGGTGAATTTTATCGTAAGAAATTTAGAAATGCCAAACTGTTGTCTGGGGAGACATACCACCAATTCTCTGCTAGACTAGAAACCTATTTGGAGAAATGGACGGCTCTGGGGAAGACCCAAGATCTTAAAGAAATGATCATGATTGAGCAATTGAGAGAGTCCATGGCTCCAGACATGAGAAAATTTCTCATGGAACAAGGTGCAGAGAAGTTGGGGGAAATTTTAAATGTTGCTGAGAGGTATCAGGCAGCCCAGGCAGAGGTAAGTGGTGCTAAGAAGAAGCACATAGACAATTTTAAAGCTCCACAGCAATTTAATAAATTTGATAATAGAGAGCAGGGAATAAAGGTAGGACAAACTTTGAGCGGCCAAGAAATGACTATCGCGACAGAAACTCACAGTTCAATGACCAAAAGTTCAATGAAAGAAAACCGTTGAACCAAGGAAAAAGATGGTGTAAATGGTGCAAGAAGGATAACCATAACACCGAATTTTGTAGAAGGAAACCTTCAAACATTGCTGCAATGAAGTCGGGGACGCAAAGATTAAAGGTTAATCCTAAGGGACAACAGGAACCTTATCACCCCCCAGTTTGTGAGGATGTTATTTGTAATGGGGTCACCATAAGGTGCCTTTATGATACAGGTTTGGATTATGATTCAGTTGTGAAGTCTAGCCTAGTGGACCCAAGTCAGTATACCACAGAAACAGTGGAAATACAAGGGGCGACTAAGGACATACCACTCATGACACTTCCCATCGCAAGGATAACGGTGAAAACTCGCTATGTGGAAGGAGAAATCAGAGCAGCAGTGATAGATGAACCAATCTACCCTCTGATATTGGGGTGTAGATACGTCTTCTTGGGGAACCCCGAGAAACCTGTGATCATGGCGACAGTGCAGACCAGGTCACAGAAGAAGGAGGAAGAAGGTGAACCTATAAATGCTCATCCAGAGGAGATGAGGAAGGCGCAGGCTGAGGATAGGACACTCAAGCCCTGTTTTAAAAAATTGCCCAAATGCCACACACCTCCGAGCAAGGGGGAATATTTCATGAAGAACAAACTCTTATACAGGAAGGCCGGAACTGGAACAAATGGTCACAACCAGCTGGTTCTTCCCACTTCATATAGAGATAAAGTGATGGAACTCGGGCATGCGATTCCCTTCAGTGGTCACATGGGGATCAGCGCCACAGGACAGCGTATAGCTTGTCATTACTTCTGGCCAGGGATAACGGAGGATATAAAAAGATATGTCAAATCCTGCCCAGAATGTCAAAGGGTAGCTCCAAAGCACTGGACTGCTCCTGCAACTCTAGGGGAAATGCCCATAGTGGGAACACCTTTTGAGAGGGTTGCAGTGGATATTGTAGGACCTCTCACTCGGACCAAGAGGAGGAACAGTTACATCCTTACTCTGGTGGACACTTGTTCTATGTGGGGAGAGGCGGTAGCCCTGCCATCAATTGATTCAAAACATGTAGCAGAGGCACTACTTACAATATTTACCCGATTAGGATTCCCGCATCAAATCTTGACGGATAATGGTTCTCAGTTCAAGGGGAAACTAACGGAAGAAGTTTTTAAGCTATTTCAAGCCAGACACTTTCATTGTAGTCCGTACCATCCACAAGGGAACGGCCAGGTAGAGAGGTTCAACGGGACTCTCATTTCTATCCTGAGAAAGCTGGCACACGAAAAACCGGATCTGTGGGATCAATTCCTGCCCGCCGCATTGTTTGCGTACCGGGAGGTACCACATAGTTCAACCGGGATGGCTCCCGCAACTCTGCTATTTGGGAGGCCAATAAAAGGTCCATTAGAAGCTCTATTAAGGACCTGGACAGATGAGAAGGCGGAAGAGACTGTTACCTCATCGTATCAATATGTGAACGAACTGACCACTCGTTTGAAAGCTGGATGGAAACTGGCAAATGATAATTTGAAGCAAGCCAGGAAGAAACATGCAGCATATTTTAATAGGAAGGCAAAGGACAGGGAACTGGCAGTCGGAGAGAAGGTGCTGCTTCTACTACCCGGAAGCCAGAATAAATTACAAATTGGTTGGCAAGGTCCATATACGGTTCTAGAGAAGGTGTCTAGAACAAACTATAAAATTGACAAAAAGGGGAAGGAGAAAGTTTATCATGTAAACCTGTTAAAGAAGTATCTGGACAGACCACTCCAGGAAAGCACCCCCTTATTGACCTTGGCTATTGCAACCCAGATGCAAAAAGAACCACTCACCTCACATGAATACCCATTACATCCTTGTGAAACCGCAGCACAGGTAAAAGTCAGTAAGCACCTGACTAAAAACCAGAGGGAGAGAGTTCAACAGGTTCTGGAGGAACATACAGATGTATTAACAGATAAACCAGGCCATACAAATTTGCTACAGTATGACATGAAACTGGTAGACTCAAACCCAATCTGTATGAGAGCCTATTCTATTCCGTTCGCGAAGGAGAAGGCATTGAAGGAAGAAATAGAGTATTTGTTGAAGGAGGGGATTATTTCGCACAGTGAATCATCTTTTAGTTCTAGTGTCGTTTTGTTGAGAAAACCGTCTGGGGAACACAGACTGTGCATAGATTACAGGAAACTGAATGCTGTCACAGAAGGACAAGTGGATCCATTACCAGACACAAAACAGTTATTTGCCAGACTGAACAAGGCAAAATACTTTTCAAAGGTGGATCTTAGTAAAGGCTATTACCAGATCCCAGTGAAGCCTGAAGTGAGACCTTATTTGGCTTTTAGCACTTCGGATGGACATTATGAATTCAATATGCTACCATTCGGACTGAAAAATGCTCCGAGTGTGTTTTCAAGGATGATGCGCAAATTGTTGGATCCCCTGAATAACCCATGTATCACAAATTTCATGGATGATATTCTCGTCGCCACCGAGACATTTGAAGAACACATTGAAGCTCTGGAGATGTTGTTTGATAGACTTCGGGAGGCGAACTTAACTGCTAGGCCAACAAAATGTTGTATTGGATGCAAAGAGTTGGAATTCTTGGGACACACTGTATATCAGGGTAATATGACCCCTGATCCTAAGAACTTGGAAAAACTGCAGAGAGCACCTAGGCCGCAAACAAAAAAGGACGTGCGATCATTTGTGTCGTTATGCGGATTTTATCAGAAATACATCAAAAATTTTAACGCTATATGTGCTCCTCTGACTGATCTGACTCGCAAGGGACTTCCAGATAAAATTATTTGGACTGCACAATGTGAACTAGCGTTCCAAGAGTTAAAGGAAAAACTCACTAGCAAGCCTATTCTCAAACTGCCTGATTTGACACAGGACTTTGTCTTAAGAACCGATGCAAGTAATGTAGGACTAGGAGGGGCTTTGTTGCAAAGATCATCTTCACCTGATGGGGAACTGAAACCAGTCGCTTATGCAAGCCGTAAATTGAATAAGGCGGAACAAGGATACTCCACAAGCGAAAAGGAATGTTTAGCATTAATCTGGGCAATAAAGAAGTTTCAAATCTATCTGTATGGTAGGACATTTGTGGTGGAGACGGACCATCAGCCTCTCGTGTTCTTGTCTCAGGCTAAGCATGAAAACGCAAGATTGCTGAGGTGGTCTTTGTTGCTTCAACCTTATCAGTTTAGTATCCAATATATCCCAGGCAAATTGAATGTCGGTGCAGATTTCCTCAGTCGGCACCCCTGTGATCAAAATTAGAGTAGTGGCAGACGTGAGGAGTAATTTTACCTATGTGTATCGCTGGTGTTGGAACTTGCCATAGGCATGTTTTCAAGTGGGGAGATGTGTAGTGAAATTGACAGAGATACAACGGTAAAATATCTCCAAAGATAACATTTAAGGATAAAAACATAATGCGTAGGCTGCGAATAGTACATGATCGCCTAGACCGCGGGTCATCACCCTCCATAAAAATTGACTTGCTAGACAGGAGGGGAACGGAGGATCAAAAAGGAAAAATATGACTGGAAAGATTGCGTGAGACTAGAAAGGCTAAGGAGGCGCAATTGGGGGGGGGGGGAAACGGAGAAAAGTCACGTTTCCCAAGTTGACATAAAAAGTAAGCAACTCGACAGAAGGGACCATAGATATGTTACGCCACAGTCATTTATTGGACGCTTTTGCGCGATACCAAGCCCTTGATTTGAATTCAGCGGCTAAACGCAGATGTTAGGAATATTACAAAATTAAAAAGTACTTTTTTCTTAATATTAATGTTAGGAATATAAAAATTAGCTGGCCGGATGGCCTATTCTGAGCAGTGAACTAATATGTTCTTAATTTTACAGACGGATAGATAATATTGAAGATAATGACAAAAGACAGTGTTGTTCACATCATCGACAGACTGTATTGAATCTAAAAGTGTCGCTAATTGCACAAAAAAACACGACTTTGGGACGCAGGTGTTCAAATTTACTTAGTATGGAGGAGAGGGTTTTTGGGTGGTAGCTGTGTCTAAATATAACTTTTAACGAAAAAATTTTGGAGGGGAGAGAAAGGTTGGTTCAAAAATCAAGTACATTTTGTAGAAACACAAGTAGAGACGGACAGACTAACAGATAACCATCCATACTTGACTGAAGCATGACTGAAATGACTTTATGGTAGGAAATTTGAATTTAAAATAAACCTGGGCAGTGATTGGCCACAGACAATCATATCATTAGCGCTCAGACGCGAAAGTGGGGCCATTCTTCAATAGTTGTTCAGTGATAGACACAGATTTTAAAGTGTGGTGATTTCCATATGAAAGAAAGTGAAAGAAATTTAGGGACGCCATACTATATAGTGGTATATCTCTATTATCAGTACCTGGAAAATTATTATGTTGCATGATGTTAGAAAGACTTAAATTGCATGCTGACGAAAAGATCAGAGAAGAACAAGCGGGTTTCAGGCCGAAACGATCATGTATTGATCAAATATTCACATTAAGAACAATTATAGAAGAATCAGTGGAAAGGCAATCGCCACTTATTATCACCTTCGTCGATTTTCAAAAAGCCTTTGATAGTCTACACCGCCCATCATTGTGGAAGATACTTACAATCTATGGTTTTCCAACAAAATATGTGAATATAATCAAAGGCTATATGACAATGCAAGATGTTGTGTTAGAACAAATAAAGGGAATACAGAATGGTTTACAGTAAAAACAGGGGTGAAACAAGGCTGTATTATGTCACCACTACTTTTTGGAATAGCTATTGATTGGGTTATGAGAAACTATACCCACAATGAACAATTGTGTATAAAATGGACAAATGGAAAATTCCTGGGGGACCTGGATTTCGCAGATGATGTAGCATTCTTAAGTTCAACACCAAGACAATCCCAAGAAGCAATAAATAATTTGTGTCATCTCTCGGTTTTTTAAAATAGGTCTCAAAAAAAATGCCTCAAAAACTAAAGTTATGAACTTTTCTAACGGACCTTTGATATCATCTTGAACGGGGAAAAACTACAGAAAGTTGAAAGTTTCAATTATTTAGGCAGTAAAATGACTCAGGATGGTGACACAACAAGAGAAATCCATACTAGAATTGCTTTGGCAGCTAGCGCCTTCAATAGATTATCTAACATTTGGAAATTACGATCATTGAATATACATACCAAGCTTCGTCTGTTTAAAAAAAAATGTTATCTCAGTGTTAACATACGGCTGTGAGAGTTGGAAAATAACAAAATCATTGGAGAACAAGCTGAATACATTCGAGAACAAATGTCTTAGAAAACTCATGAACATCAGTTGGAAAGATTCAAGACTAATCGACAAATAAGAGAAGACTCTAGGCAGAAATATGTCTCCGACTATATAAGGAAAAGACGATGGTCATATATCGGTCATGTCCTACGAATGCAAAACAACAGATACCACTACAGGCGCTCACTTGGGTTCCTGAGGGTAAGCGGAAAAAAGGAAGACCAAAAGAAACACTCAGAAGAACAATAATAAGAGAAGGAAGAACGTTGGGCCTAAATAATGTGCAAGAGCTAAGAGGAGTGGCGTCACAACGAACAACCTGGAGAGCACTGGTTTCTGCCTTATGCGCCGTGTTTGGCGCTTAAAGAATTTATTATTATTATTATTATACTATAGCCAGCAGCTCAGCTGAGTTTTGCTAGCAATTCTGTGTTATTTATTCATAATCTGGTAAGATTGAAATTATTGCTTTATATATTTTGAATATTGTTTCATGTTCGAGTGATTTGATACTGCCATATCGAAATCTAGCCTTACAAACAAGTAGGGATTTGCTCTAGACCCCCCGCCCTAGTCAGGGTCTAGGGACCAACAATGTACATAAACTCCAGCAAGGATTATGCAAGACAGATCAAGTGTTGAGAATAATGAAACATATTACCTATCCTCTTTTAGGGCAGACAACTAATAAATATTTTTCAGAACCTATAGTCTGGGAGGATCTATCTGATGTAAAACCACCATGGTAAATGTGCTGTTTGGTCAGAGAGATCTGACCTGTCTGTATGATGTGGTTGTTGTGTCAGTGTTGTGTCCAGACGTGGGTAGAGAATAGATTTTGACACATGGCCCATACTTTGATTGCAGAGCTGCGAGTTTCTGTTGTCAACCAAGCAGTGTCTATTCAGTTGGTGACTTTACTCGAGTGTATCTGTGCAGTACTTGTGACAGAGACCACCATTATTGCCCGCCAGCACGGAGAGGTGGGACCACCTGATTTCAGCACCAGAGCTACCACGACAAGATGAGTGAGCCTCTGGTCTGCTGGACATTCACCAACGCTGTGTAGTTACTAATACCCCCATAAAAATTCCCACCATTTTCTGGACACTGTGTAGTCAATATAGACAGGTGTGATGAGACCACCCCAACAGCACAAACATTAACTATCCTCCCAAGTAGATGACTACTAGAACATTTTAATAAAACTAACTAGTATAGTACATATATATGTATACTATTGCATTTATGATATAATATTCCATGCATTTCTTTCATAATCTTTAAATCCTTTTAAGTTCTGGTCAACCTAAAAAATTGATCCAGAACAAAATAAATGTAATATAATTTTATCAAAAAATTTTACACACGTGAGTTAGTTCAGTGTATTTTAACATTTATTAATATTATTAGTCTTGTTAAATATCTGTGGGTACATCTATAACCTATTACACCACACTACATATCGTAGTGGTTACAACACCGCTCTGGCGACCGGGTGATACAGGATCAAACCCGGGCGACGGCATTTGAGGATTTTTTCGTCGACCGGGATTTGGACTGGATTAACTCGAGACCTGGCGAGGACATTTGAAGGAGTGTCGTCGACCAGGGACTGGCGGCTCCTGAGCCGACCCAGCTGCAATGGGTACCTCCGAAATCGGCGAGTATTTGCCTGAATGGCGAGGGACACCTGTCTCTGTACAAGAAATAAAGGGATACTCACGTAAAATCAATGTCAGGTTAGACATAAAATAATAACCTGAGATTTCGCCTCGAGTATTAGCGGGCGAACGCAAAAAAAAAAAAAAAAAAAAAAAAAAAAAAAAAAAAACCCTAGACACTTTACGTAGCCACATTCATAAAAAAAAAAAAAAATTAAGTGTGAGGTCGTAGTGGTAGCAAGAAAGGCCTTCTGACAATTCTCAATTACATTTTATCTCAGGAGCCTTCACAGCTGGCCTCATACAATTACATTTAGTAATATCACCATCATACAATACCATCAACACCACTACAATGTGTATTGGTAGTCCAGGTTCTTCTCTCCAAGGAGTTTGTTCCGGCACAGACTTTAGGGGGCTGTTAACTTCAGGCAGGTCTGAGGTTTGTCTACGAAATCGTTTGGCCTGGTGGATGAAGCTGCTTCTTTTCAATCGCCCCATTGCTAGGTTTTGGAATCTGTCCTTCATTGGATGGCTTGGCATACAGAGGAACTTTTCTGCCTGTGTTAGCACTTTCGTGTCTCTGCGTTCTGGCAGTGCTTGTATCCTCTCCATTTTCTCCATCTCCACTATAGGCGTTGATTTCATTGCCCCCGTGATGACCCTAAGCGCCTGGTTTTGCACCTTATCTAGCTCACTTAAGGCAATCAAAGGGAACAATAAGAAAACAATAATGCCAACAATCAAACTACCAAAGAGAGCAGAAACAGATAAAGAAAAAGCTATTGCCCTTGCTGAGTATTTCTGTAAAGTCAGTGCAAAAAGTAGTTTTGAACAGGAAGAAAATGAGAGAAGAGAAAGACTTAAGATACAGATTTTAAAGGAACTACCAGACCAGATAGATGAAACAAACTATTTAGATGCTGATATAACAGAGGAAGAAGTAACTAGTGCAATAAAAGAGAAATCTAATACTGCCTCAGGGCATGATATACTTAGTTATGAAATCCTTAAGAAAGTACCCAAAAATACTATAAACATAATAACTTCCCTTTATAACAAAATCTGGAGCTTAGGAAAGATACCAAAAGCATGGAAAATAGCTATGATAGTACCCATCCTAAAACCCAGTAAGGAAGCCCATGATGTAAGTTCATAGAGGCCTATCTCCTTAGCATCACAACTAGGCAAAATACTAGAAACTGTTGTTAACAAAAGAGTTAAATTCTACATGGAAAAAATAGTTATATAGCCCAACCCAGTCAGGGTTTAGAGCAGACAGAAGTACAGTAGCACATAAGGAAGGGAAACTCGAGGCCTGTAAACAGTAAATTAATATGAGGCACATATAAAGGTATGTTATCAGGCACTCGTAGGAAATAAAGAAGTAGAACACTAGACAACAGAAAAACAACAGACATGAGTGGCTTACCCAGGATTTGAACCCTGGACCTTCCGTGCGACAACCCCGCCTAGCTATGCAAGCGAATCACACTATCCTCCCTGCCATCTACGCAGGTATTGCAGTCCTTCCGGGAATGGCCCAAATAAGATAAATGAACGATTGGTTAAACATGTATTCACATTGAGCACAACACATACACACGTTGCATTTCGGAAAGAAAGTAATGTTGAATATGCACATCTCAAAGACAGTTTATATGTTCCCAAGGACATCAGAACCAATGCTCATTTGCCCGGGACTACCCCAGGGTTCTCCACTATCACCAGTGCTGTTTAAAATCTACACAGCAAAAGTAGGAACCTTTCAACCAACAGGACTGGGACGAACATTAACTTTCGCAGATGACATACTCATGTAGAGAACTGGATCAGGCAGACAGAAAATCGTCCAAGGCATACAAGAGACACTACAGGCGGTTTCTAAATGGTGTGAGGAAAGCAGATCAAGGGTCAATCCCAACAAGGCCTGAGTGATGTGGTGCTCTTTGAACAACTCCGTAGTGAAAGCAGACCTTCCAGACATCACTTTCAATGGGCAGAACGTTGAAAGGCAAGGCAGGCTGAAGTATCTGGAAGTAACGTTTGATCGTCGGCTATCATTCAAGTATCATGTGGAACTGATCATACAGAAGTGCAAGCGAGGACTGGCAGCCTTAAAAACAATGGCTGCTGCGCGCTTGGAACAGAGACTATTGTTTCTCCTGTATCATCAGCTCGTGATTTCAGTAATCGAGTACGGGCTAGGAATACTCACACTGTCAGTGTCACAATGTGAACGACTGCAGCGCATTCAAAATGAAGCGATGCGAGTAGTTTTGGGCTGTACGCGTGATACCCCCATTGTGACAATGAGATACATGCTTGGATTGCTGTTGATTAGATCCGGATATGCGATGGCCCAGGCAAAAGCATGTATGCGGGTAACCACCGACAAAAGACATCCTTTACATTAGAATGTAGTGGACATTAAAGGAGCAAGAATCAAGAGGGGGATGTCATGGATGGCACAGGCAGAGGCTACGATTGGTCAGGTGACCAGGGTTGAAAATGTATCCAAAGGGGAAGAGTGGAGTAAGTCAGGGGAGAACTGGATAAACTACCAGCAGGTCATCATTAGCCTTGGCAGAGAGTGCAAATCTTGGGGCAATGGAAAAGCAGAGCTGGAGATTAATCAGCTGATAAGTGATCATGCTGGGGATGATAACGCCATTGTGTACACTAATAGGTCTGTAGTGCGTGGTGAGAAATCAGGATGGGGCTTCTCTGCAAGAATAAAGGGCATGGTCGTCGCTGAACAGAGTGGAGCCTACATGAAACAACCCCCAGCAGGAGAATGGAGGTAGAGGCAGTTACTGCAGCACTGAGGCGGGTGTCTGAAACTCCATAAACCAGGGCAGTTATATTGTCAGACTCTCAAGCCATGCTTTGAAAAATTCAGAATGGATGGCAGGAATGGAAAACATCAATAGAAGTCTCAAGTCTTGAAGAACTCGTGTGGATCTACTGTCCTGGTCATGCATGGGTACGTGGCAATAAGAGAGCTGACAAACTGGCCTCGACAGCACCAATAGTGAGGACACTGGACATAGATAAGGGAGAGATGCTAAGGGCAATTAATGATCGCCTGCTGGATAATGACACTGCAATGGATGAATCAACAAGGCTGAGGCTGTTGGAGTTTGGCATCAAACATGGGACTAGCAGAAATGGACGTGAGAGAGGATGCATCCATCGTATGTACAACCAGCATGCTACAGGTACAATTAACATTCATACTCTTCGACATTTGCTGAGGGAGACTGAGCACCTATGGGTTTGTCCAGAGTGCAGTGAGGTCGATTCTGATTAACAATAACAATTATAATTTATATGTAATGATAAAATGCTAGGTATGAAATATGGCATTTAACGTCAAAGAAGATACAGGGGTGGGTACACATATAAGAGCAGGGGGTGGGTACACATATACGAGCAGTATAGAACAATGTCTGGCCTTTTGAATAAGATCAAAGCCTGAGGCCGACTCCAAAATGCTGGTGGTCCTAAGTAAAATAAATGTCTAAAGATTCTCTGGCAAAGCTAAGTCAACGCCACTAATCTCCTAGTTGATTAATTAGCGTTCTCCATCCGGAGCTCAGATTAGTATCTTTATCATCTCATTTATTTCTCCAAAGGAGAGAGAGAGTGCTGCAGTAAAACAATATAGAGACAACTTATGAAATGGCTAACACAACTATAAAAGCCACATTCAAGTTCAAATGGGACAGAGAACACACAGGTCACATAAAAGATGATACCTATCACCAGCTATCTCGGCGAGACCAGATCATCATTTTCCGCTTAACGCACTGGTCACACCCAACGGGCTGATCACCCGTTTGCCAGTCACTTTGATTACGGAAACAACAACAAAAGGATTGATTTGTCGTTGCCCCAAAGACGCCATTAGGCGTGATGGGAACAGCGGCAAAGAAAATCTATTCGCTGTTGCCCTTAAGACGCCACTAGGCGTAATGGCCACTGACTGCTTTGCCGGTCGTTGGCTAAGGACGGAAGAAGAAGAAGAAGCACTGGTCACAATAGATTGAAGTACCTATATCTATATCACAAGTACAGGATTGGTCCAACATATCTCTGCTACTGTAGCACCAATCCCATGACAGCCGAACATCTGCTCCAGTCCTGCACAACTTACAACAGTGAGCGGAGTGGCACATGGCAATGCCCCACTTCTCTCCATGAAAAACTGGAGATGTCAGGAACAGGGTTGCCACTCTGAATTTAAAATAATAAAAAAAAAAAAACCAAGATATCGGCAATTTTGGGGCGACTTTATGCGATTTTGGGCTTTCTTTTGCCGATTTTGAGCGAAACGTGTGTGGTTCAAATAATGAAGAAAAATAGCCCCTAGACGGGATAAAAAAAAACCGAAATCTATGTGAATTCACCTACGAGTGGCAACCCTGGTCAGGAACCTTAAGCGGACTATTACCTTTATTAGAATCATTAAAGTAGATGTCCAGAGGACGAGCGAGGGAGGAGGAAGAATAATAATTGGTATCTGTAAACTTTCTTTGTCTCTCTGTCAGCATCCCACATGGTCCTCTCGTAAGACATATTCCATTTACTCGATGTTTCCATTTGCTGAAGTGTACTGTTTGCTAACAACCAGTCATGAAGAACAAGTGTAAAAAAAAAAAAAAAAGCACACTGACCTTTGACCCATCAATTATCTCATTAATGCGAGTTCTACGAGAGGACATTTTACTGCGAGACTGTGCTATTTTTGCTGCCCACCTCTCAAGGAACTGCAGCTTTGTAGCAGAAGGTATCAGACTGTACTGTAGCATTGTGCCAATCTCCTCTTCCACACAGTTTCCTTAAATATACAAAATAACACTGCGATAACTGATCACGTTACTGTATAAGTTACAAAGAAGTTTTAAATGAATGTGGGTAATGATGTGTTTCCCGTAACGGGACAATAATTAAACTAGAAAGTAACCCGTCAAACATTAAAATAAAAAAAGAGGGGGAAGGGGAGATAATTTTAATGTGCTCTTTCTGCTTCATGTCCCGAGGACAGTACCATTCTACATGTACTCAACGTCTTATTTTCCAGTCGCTTCCATCATCAGTGGATCTTTGTTGTCAAACACATATCTAGATGCACTGGGTATATATGTCCTTTGTGGAATGTGAAGTTAACTGATTTGTGTGTGGTCCTTAATCATTATATAGAATTATATTTTGCAGAGAGCACGAGTGGAGTGTGACATTGAAAAGTTGTTGCGAGTGGTGGATGCTGAATGAGTGATACACCTGACCGTTACACTTCCACTCTAGAGTCACATTCTATACTCAGTTCATATCTACTATCTCACTCAGACTGTTGTCTTGTCACAGACATACTCAAGCGACGGAGCAACTCATCAAAAAAGGCAGGAGACGTGAAGAAAGGTAAATAGGCCGTGATTTGACTAATTACTGAACAACTCTTTCAACAAAAACTCTCCCTCCCCCACCCCTTTTTTGTGTGTAAATGTACTGTTATCTTCAAGTTCATGTTAAATTTCTTTTGTTACATTGGTAGCCTGTGTCCTAAATACTTTAACATTGCTTATTATGTATTCAACTACATGATCAAATAACTGTACTGTGCTTTGTTCATTGTCGGGGAAAAAGCTATTATCACAGGAAACTGACGGCGTCTCAAAATGAAAGGAAGACTGATTTGGCTTGGTTCTAAATAGATGTGTGGAATGAAAACTCGATCGCTTTAACTACCACCTGTGTTTCGGCATTAGTAAAGTTTTTTTTGAAGGGCCTTTACAACTAATCTTGGGCCGTTGAGAGGGGACTTTTATTTGCATCCAGGATTCTAAAAAGCATGATGAATGTACTCATTCTGAGCGCTGGTAGGTGCGGAGCAGTGTTGCCACAGCTGGGTATTTTTTAATAGATCTGGGTTTTTTGGCTTCCGTCTGGGTATCTGGGTATTTTCCCCCCAAATCTGCATTAATCTGGGTATATCTGACATTTGGTATTTACAATGTATGTATATTCTGTGCACTGAGTATTATACATTATATTTATATAATAATTAAATGAAAAAAAATTATGTGCTATATATTTTTTATTCCACTTAAATTTAATTCTTGTTTTTAAACCACAATGACGTTGTTGTTTTTTTTTACTCGTTTACATCAGCTATATATTTCCTGTTATTCTGTTAATGGCTGTCATCTATAATACTCAATCATTTATGCGATGTGTTTTAAAATATTCTTTTTAAATTTTAGACTCAAGTGAGGATGAAGGTTGGCAGTCGTTGTGCAATTCTGTGACAGAAAAACAAGAAAAGTAGTTGATTCACTGTTAGACCTCATTGAGGTGGAGGGTGGGACTGGTCTTAGCATGTTTTTTTTTTTAAATTGTTGAGCACGCATGCAATCCCGCTTAGTAATGTCATTGGTTTTGCTGCAGACAACTGTGCCACTATGATGGGGATTGCAAGTGGTTTACAGGCACAGCTGAAGAAAGAGATTCCACGTGTCTTTGTTCTCGGCTGTGTTTGTCATTCATTTGCACTGTAAATGCTGCCAGCAACCACATACCATCTTGGCTTGAAATTTTCATAAAGAATATCTGCTTCTATTTTTCGCGTAGTAGTAAAAGAAATCTCCAGTTCCAGTTAATACAAGATGTAGTTCAGGCCCAGAAACATAAAGTGTTGAAGCAGTGTGAAACACGCTTGCTGTCTCGTGAAGCAGTCATTGAGGATCCTTTACAAGTGACAATTTTCAACAGTAACAAGTTACAACTAACATTTTATATTAGATTTGAGGAACATTTTGTTAATGTAACTACTGTAAGTATGTTACTGTTAAAATATCTCCTTTTTAAACGTTCATATATTGGGGTGTTAATAAAATCATTTTTATATAATTGGGAATTTTCGGTAATTAAAAAATAAAATAAAAATGAAATAAATAAAAATTGGTAACACACAGCTTATTTGTGCTAAAGTTGCACTAAAAGATGGTGTAAGCATCGTCTATCCCGTGTATTTGAGGCATAAAATAATCTGGGTATTTCTAGGTTTTTTTTTAAATAGAAGAAAATCTGGGTTTATCTCTAGAACTTGAGTGGCAACCTTGGTGCGGAGACTCGGTTTGGTTTGGTTTTTGGACCATGCACTTGAAAACTGGTGTTTGTCGTGTGCACGGGATAACCGATTCAATCTCATATTGGTCATAATTAGAGTATATACTAGCAATAACCCGTCAATACTGAAGAATGCGAAAAGCTTCTGCAGCGCGTTAAGATTCATGCTCTTCTGCAGACTGATTCGCTCGTTGTGACTGACGCTGTGCTTGTCTCTGTGCCGCTTCATGTTGTCGTTGTATTGCTGCTTCTTCTAGAGTCTCGCTTGCTCGTTGTGATTGACGTTATCGTCTCGTCCTCTTAGCATCTGCAGCTCGTTTTGCAGCCATATTATCATTTTGATCCATATTAATAAGTCTGCAATACTTTACATTAAAATTTTGTCTTGAAGAAACAATCAAAAACTTACATTTTTAACAAAATGATGAGTTAAATCCGTTTCCGGAATGAAACTGGATTCTACACTGACTTTTCTTCGTTGAGTGTTACTATTTTCGGGAGAGTACATATAAGGGAAACAATACAATTAATGTCTAACTTTCAACCACAGTTGCATCCCTTAGATGTGACCGACGTACAAACGGCGAGAATTATGGATTTTGATGATGATGATAGCTCATCATTCTGTATAGCATATTACATTGGTGTTTTTCTTGAGTGATGGCTCTTCCAGGCTGTAGTTTAGTTGCCGTTTGTTGTGGCATTGTTTAATGTCTATGATGTTTGTAATTGTGGTGGGTTTGAATGTTATTGATTAAAATATTACTTGTCTACAGAGTGAGGTCAGCTATGCAAGCCCCTGAGTCTAATAGTTGATGAAGCTTGTTCTCAGGGTACCTGACTGCTACCACCCTACGACCTCAATCTGCGATATATTTTGATCCTACTTATATGTAAAGGTGTATGGTTGTTATCTGGCTAGATGTCTAGGGTAATGTGATATGTGATGTAAAGATAATGACAACAACCACTAATGTATCTAAAAGAAAAGGATTAAACAAATCAGTGTTTAAAGTTTGAGTAACAATTTTTTACAATTTTAATTTTCTGTACCTCAATTTCTTGGGCACAGAAATGTTTAAAACTCAAATAGAATGGAAATATTATTTACATTAATGTGAATCAAAACAAAAGACTACTTGTCTGTTTATATCATAAAATGTCTGAGACTTGAAATGTCCTGATGAAGCACTAAAATATATATATGTCACTATTAGGAGGAACGTTGGTGTTCATCACTTCAAGAACGCTGTGTTGATATAATACTGGAGAGAGTATGTCAGGTGAAAACTCATGAACCCATATATGGTTCTTATCTGAAAGTCTTGGTGCACTGTAGTCTTTCTTCCACCACGATAGTAGTCACGACTGCAAAGTTTAGATACTGCTGCAGCAATCTTCAAAGTCTTTTGGCAATCAGATTCTTCTTGCCTCACACGTGCAGATACCATAAGTCTGGGATGGCTCACTGAATATTTGTACATGGAACCCTGAAATTAAGAGGATTAAGGCCTCCTCAGTATTTCAAACATATCTCCCCTTCCCTACTCAACTAAGCATTATCAACATTTTCAAGATCAGAATCAATGGCTACATAAACAGCCATCGTTCCTATCTGATGGGGTGACAGCTTCATACTCAGGTAAATTTCAATCATCAGTTTCATACATTCCTTTCATAGGAAAATTATAATTAATTTTATGAAGTCATGTGAAAACACTGTGACTTGGTGAAGACCGCCAGTGGTTTTCTGGCCTACCAATTATAATAAAGTCATATTTTATTTCCACCTATATTTTTTCATCCTTTCCCAAAGTTTAAGAAAGCCTGCCTGGCTTTTAACAGAAATGGTAATCTTCCCTTGTGGCATACACAAAGTGTTGAGTTTGGCGCCTTTCTGGTTTAGCCTCTACCCATCCATTCTGCACACACATTCACTAATACAGATACATATTCAATAATAAGGTTTACATAAATGTTCACCTTACCGCATCAATGAAATAATGCACAATTTGTAGGTTAACCGGCGATCAATGAATACATTCAGATCGCCACTGATACAGAACAGCGAAGGCACTGGTCAGGAATCCCTTGCTTCTGATGATAACATTACTAGTTAAATATTTTTCTTCGAGTGGCAACTAATGCTGGTTTCAAATCGTTTTTATCACTACTGTTAGTCTATTCTGCTACAGCCAATCGAATTATGTTATGCCCCACTTGTCTTTTTTTCAAAATAAATTACACCTTCAAATTGGTAACGTTCCCTCTCCCCTATCGTTCTGTTTAAAACGAAGCAACGCGTTTGAATTTCATTCGACAATATAACTCTACAGGAAATGAGAGCTTGTCTGTGTGTTTTTCACTACCGTCTCCCTATCTAAGAGTTTATACATTCAAACTGTTCTACTAGTGAACGGGGTGGTAAGGGGTTGGAATGGCGTTGCACCACTTTTTCAAAATCTGCCAGCAACAAAGTCACGCACGCTCGTTAGTAAGCGATGCCTAGAACCACTGTCTTCCTCTCCTTCTGTCATTCCTCCGTTTTTTTCTCTCACTCTTTCTTGGACGAAACACGCCTTGGCTATCAAAATGTTATATTTAGTTTCAAGGACGGAGTATGAAAAAGCTTGTACTATTGAGAGAGATGGTATCATTCACTTTGCGTTAAGGTCTTCTCAAAACCTGCGCGACTGCGGGTGATGGCGAAGACGTAAAGCACAACTCCCCTACTTTATCTCTATAATATTTGAATTTATAATCTATAATATTTTATCTATTTGATCGGGGTATCAAGGATCTTACTACAGTAATGTATCCTCTTTCATTATTTAATAAATCCCAGACCTAAGGGTCTTTTATATTTGGACATGCGCCCTAATATAACCGACTAGGGACGCGCCTCGCCAAAAGTTTTACATACAAAAAATGATACTATTGTTGCGCACATATTCAGCGCACGGATTACTTCAGTGAGGCATACAATTCATCCAGTATGTCTATTTAATATGGAAAAAATATATTTGTATTTATTTGTGTACGAAAATGCTTTCCTTTTGTAAAGCTAGATAATCCATGATTGATTTATACTTTTGATTATATGAGTGATCTCTCTTGAATATTGATTTGGCGTATGAATATGAATTTATGTCATTTCTCATTTGTTAGGGCCAGAAAATAGATTAATCTTGCTTAGAATGTTTATGGCCTGAATTCATATGTATTACTTGTCTAGAGCAAGAAGATTCAGTCTTATATTGTATATCTTCGTATGCTTAGGTCGGACTATATTCTTTGTGCCGAACTCTGGGGGCAGGTATTCGTTATCCTACGGAGGCGTACTGAGTCTCGACAAAACCGGCTGAGAATGGCCGTGTGTATTTTTGGGCTGGTCCTTTTAAAGGTTGAAAAGTGATTTGTGAGTGATTTTTCAGAAGGAGATAGTGTCTCTGCGAGATTCTATTGTCAGAGATTCTCCTCATGCACTTAATTATTAATTCGGACTCCAGGTAATACCAGACCCTTCTTTTTGATGATCTCTATTTGGTTAGACCTAGATGGACGTCGTGTTTCGAGCATCGTTGGTCGTTTATATGTACAGTTGAAGATGACAGGTTTCCCAACAGAGCTTATGTCTACATGAAGCAATCTTATGAATGTGGAACTGTAGGGAAACTCTATGAAATTATTGATATTCAAATTGTGAATTAACTTTGGCTTATCATTATCCTTCTTCTGGGTGAGTGAGCAAAACTCAGGAAGGTAGCCATCTTGTATTCTTGTCATCGTTATGGATCACTGTCAAGAGAACAGTATATCAAACTTATTATCGGACAGTGATATGGAGATCTTATTAATATGAAAACCCCTATCGTGGTTTAACTTTGTTACATAAACATTTGATATATGCTGCTGGAGAACTTAGCCAAGGAAAAAGTTCGTCCAGTGAACTCTTTATATGTTTACACACCCACACCCACTGATGCGTTCAGTCAGTTAGGGGATATGGCAATAGTCTGCCAGAACATTGAATGATTACCTTATATCGCCCATCATATTTGAATGCTGCATGAGATATGATCTACTATTCAAATGCCGAATGATGTACATGTCAACATGTTCCTATGACTATGTTCCGTGCTGTACAGATGTGTGCATCCTTATTAAACAGTGTGAAATGTCAGCTGTAGTTCCAGTCATCATTGACTTGCATAAGAGTGTGTGAGTATAATATTATCAAGTGGTCAACTACACTGAACCATTCCACCATTCGCGTTACCTGACACTCCCACTCTGTGTCAACATGACCGGTTGATGACCAGTACACACTCCAAGTGACACTACCATCCATCCAGTTATATTACAACACCTTTACAGTGGTAGGCCAGATCCCTGGGGTTATTGTAACCAGACCATTCCTGACGCCATATACGACACACCAGCAGTGATAGTCTACACTTGATTGACAGTTCCTCACGTGACCTATGAAGCGAATACTGAATCTAGGTCAGCGCTTGTTGACATTTTTCGTTGGACATCACAGCAAGTTTGTTTATAAGAAGTAACTGTGTTAGCGAGAAGTGCTATGGAACTGAGAGGTCTTACACATCAACGGTGGATCTTCATGTGTTCTACATATTGTTGAACTTTGTAATAAATTTAAAACAGAAAGCTATTGTTTATTAAAGTGGCAGTTTAATTTGATAGAAACTGTACCATAATTAATGTAATACTGAGCCTTCTCTGCAGGCACTTCTACAACACAATTCATTATATGATATATGCATTTATGTTTTATATGTATATTTATGTTTACATGTTTATATGTGACTAGTATAGGGTATACCGAGTCATATTGGCCCTATATTAGTATTCTATAGAGAGCAAATTTCTTAATTGAATTTTGCACGCAACATCTGTTGCTATATTTTTGTTAGTTGTGATGACGTGTTCTTTTTCATCGTTGTTTTTGTAATATTTTTCTGTTCTTTAGTTTTGTTTGATTTGTTTGTATAATTGTAGGTCTCATCTTTCCTTTCATTCAGTTCTTTACACCCTTATGTTTATACACTGTGACGTCATTTGTTTTGTTTAGTCATTGCAGTTATCATCACAGATTCTGTGATTATTTACTTCAGTTCCTTATATTTAATTTAATTTGATTTCTGCAATTGTTTTCATATTGTCTTTTCTTGTTTGTCCTTGTTAATGTCTTCGGTTGACAGATGATATATGAGGTATATTTGAATACACTTATGTTATAGTACAGACGAGTACTTTATTATTATTATTGTTATACAAGGAAGTATACAAGACCTTTGTAAGGCTTGTCTCCCACAGTGATTGGGATAGAAAGATATTGTTCTCCACAGGTACTCAAGTTATCATTTGTTATATTATACACAAGATAACCATACAAGGTCTTTGACTAAGACTAAGAGAGTGAAATAAAGTGAAGTGAGTATACAAGTCTATAGTACAGACTTGTCTCCCATTGAATTGGGATAAGGTAATTTATTTAATTTTTTTTTCAGGTTACTGATCTCATTAGACAGGATGTCTAATTTAGATTACTTTATTGCACGTATGGGATGGAAATTAATATAGAAAAAAGCAAGATATTGGTGAATAGCCATAAGAAACATATTCCGACCAACATTACGTTAAATGGGCAAAGGTTAGAAGAAGTTAACACCTTTAAATATCTCGGGTCCACTATATGCAGTGATGGAAGATCAATTAAAGAAATCAAGACAAGACTTGAGATGGCCTCAGCTGCCATGACAAGGTTGAATGTGATCTGGAAAAGTAACATCAGTTTTCCTGTGAAGATCAAATTATACAAATCACTTGTATTATCTATTCTCTTGTATGGGTGTGAGAGCTGGACACTCACTGCAGATACGGAGCGAAGGATTCAGGCTTTCGAGCATAAATGTTATAGAAGAATTTTGCGCATTTGCTATAAAGAGCACAAAACAAATGTCTATGTTAGAGAGAAGATAAACACCTATGCAGGCCACCAAGAACCACTTTTGTCAACAGTGAAACGTCGAAAGCTTGCCTGGTTTGGGCATGTAACTCGTCATGACTCCCTTTCAAAAACGATCCTTCAGGGAACAGTCGAAGGTAAACGGAGAAGAGGAAGGCAGAGAAAATCCTGGGCTGATAACATCAAAGAATGGGCAGGACACGGTTTTTCCACACTTGTACGCATTGCTGAGGATAGAGAGCAGTGGAGGACCCTGTCTGCTGATGCTTCCACCATGGCACCCCTACGACCCATGACCGGTTACGGGCTGAGATGAGATGATTGCACAAGGGAAATCCCTTGATAAGACTGGTAAAGACTTGGAAGAATGGGTAACTGCTCAATTTGCCATTGCATTAAAATCAGAAGAGAAAAAACAAAAAGATGAGAATAAATGGAAAGCAGAAGTTGAACAAAAGAAGATAGATGCTGAGAATTTCAGATTGCAGATGCAAGCTGAGGAGAGAAAAGCTGCTGCTGAGGAAAAAAAAGCTGCTGTTGATGAGAGAAAGCTTCAGATGGAAGAAAAAAAAATTAGAAGCTGAACAAAAAAGATTAGACAGAGAAGCTGAGGCTGAACAAAAGAGATTAGACAGAGAATCTGAACAAAAAAGATTAGACAGAGAAGCTGAAGAGAGAAAAGCAATAAGAGAACAGGAATTTGAGTTAGAGAAATTAAGGTTGACAAATATGAGTAATGTTAATCAAGCACCTGGTGGTAATGGTAAACCCTTTACTTACAAGATCAAGGTACCAGCGTTAAACTCCGCCAGTGACGATATAACATTCTGGCTTGATAGATTTGAACGTGCTTGTCGAGCTCATAATGTGGATAAATCACAGTATGTGAATCAGTTGTCTGAAAATCTAAAAGGTGATTCTCTGACTAGGTTAAGTTTGGTTGAAGAGGCTGACAAGGATAACTATGATGTTATCAGGTCGGCGTTGATAAGGAAATATCAGTTAACAGAGGAAGGTTACCGTTTTTTGTTTAAAACAATGAGACCTGAGGTAGGTGTAGAATTCTCATAATTCATTGCAAAAGCACGACTTACACTTTCACGATGGATTGAATTATCCAAAACACAGAAAACATTTGAGGCTCTTACGGATTTATTACTCAGAGACAAGATCATGTCTTCGGTGAATAAACTATTCCTAGAATTTTTACATGAGCATAAACCCAGTACATTAAAACAAATGGAAGAATATTGTGACCAATATGTCACGGCACACCCTGACATGATGCTTAGCAACACTAACATTAAAGAGGGTATGCCAGTAGCTTCGGCAACACAATATAATCATAATTATTCACACAAGTCCCAAGGAGCTCAAGATAAATCTCACAAAAAGGTTAATTGGAATAGTTATCAAAACCAAGGTAACCACTCAAATCAGGGTTCTTCTTCGAAGACCTGGAATCGGGCTGACAGTCCTAGATACAGGGGTGCCCATAATTATAGACATTTCAGCAAAGGGAGTCACTATAGGAACTACCAAAGTTTTCCTTCATGGAAACAACAAAACCAACATTACAGAGATACTCATTATAATGAGCATGATGATTATGATCATGAATACTATGATTCAAACCTGAACAGGGGTTATAACAGAGGAAATAATAATAAGTATAGAGGTGATAATAATCGAGGTAGATCACAATACAGAAAACATAAATCTCATTACCAGGCTAACTCTGCACAGCAAGAGTTCCATGAAGCCGGTAATCAAAATAATGATAAGAAAGACTCTAATAATGTAGGATGTTCTGCTTTTGATTTTGGTAGAGCATCTCAGTGCTCCCAATGCAAAACATTATTCGATCCAACCATAGTTTCTACTTTAAGCTGTGGTCATCCGCTTCCCGCTCTTCCTGCGTCAGTCGCGCATGATGGAAGAGGTGCTCTTGTCTTGAATAGAGGTCTAGTAAATGGTACTCCGGTCTCAATTCTTTTCGATTCGGGGTGCACCACCATTGGTGTGAGACGATCACTCGTAGATCCTTCTCGAGCCACTGGCAAAATAATCAAATGCGTAACATTTGGTGGCACATTGGAGAAGTACTCTACTGCCATTATCAATATTGCTACTCCTTTCTTTACAGGAGATGTGCAAGCATGTCTTCTGCCGAATCCGATCGCTGATCTTATCATCGGTCGCATTCATGGAGTGAAAGAATGCACTCCACAACAAATTTCTGATTGGGAAAATAACTATGCAAACTGCTAATGCAGTAGTCACTAGGGCTCAAGCTCTTAACATGCCGCAATCTTCACCTTCTGAAGATAATGATGCGCAGATCCAAGATGATCCCTTGGAAATTTCTCGTGATTCATTTATGAAACAGCAGGAAGATGATCCTACTCTTAAAAAATTCTTTACGCTAGCAACAAAAGGTGATCCTAATAAAGATACAAATCGTAAATCTTGGATTACGATGAAGAATGGCGTACTTGTACGTATGGTACAAGACTCCGCTAAGTCCATTCATTCTCAAATTCTTGTGCCCAAAAATATGAGACTTAAAATCTTGCAGCACGCTCATGATTCTCAGTGTGCTGGGCATATGGGTTTTTCCCGTACTAAATCTAGAGTTCTTGCGTCTTTCTTTTGGCCTTTTGTGAACAGGGACATACGAATCTATTGTTGATCTTGTAGGGTATGTCAAGAAGTTAAATCCAAAGGTCCGTACGATGTAATATCAAAAGTTTCCGATGTCGACTATATCGTCGATATTGACGGGAAGCATAAAACCTTCCACATCAACATGCTTACGGAATTCAATGAACGTCCGGATTATTTACAACCTGTTTTCCAGGCAACGGACGATTCTCCAGTCCAACACGGGCATTACTCATCACTGTCAGTAATACAGGATGAGGAAACGAGTTTCTCGGATGTGAATCTCCCTTTTCCGATGATTCCACTTCATTCTAATGAATCATGGAAAGATGTTACGGTTTCTCCCGAGTTATCTCTAGGAGAACAGAGACAAGTTTCTACTATGTTACAACAATTTCAGGATGTCCTTACTGACATTCCTGGTCAAACTGATGTCATTCAACATGACATTATTCTTACTGACCATAATCCTACGAGAGTCAGACCGTATCCTATCCCGATACATTTTCAAGCACAGGTAGAGAAAGAATTGGATGAAATGATAGATTTGAAAATAATTGAACCTTCCACATCAGCATATGCTTCGCCGATGGTTATTGTACGGAAAAAAGACAATAACATACGTCTTTGCGTTGATTATCGCAAATTGAACCAAGTGACGAAATTTGATGCTGAACCTATGCCTTTACTAGAAGAGCTACTTACTAGACTATCAAAATCTCATTTCTTCACTAAACTTGATTTGTCTAAGGGATATTGGCAAGTTCCACTATCCGAACACGCCAAACGATTTACTGCTTTTCGACACCTAGGGGTCTATTCCAGTGGAATTTCATGCCTTTCGGCCTTATGAACGCCCCTGCAACATTCGTACGCATGATGCGTCGAATCCTATCTCATCGCTCAGATGTCATAGCATATCTTGATGACATCTGTCTTTTCAGTGATACTTGGGAAGATCACTATAACGGGTTAAATGAACTATTGTCTATCTTACGCGAGCATAACCTGACAGCGAAACCATCTAAAGCCTGTATTGGTTTTAGCGAAATATCTTTCTTAGGTCACCGTGTTGGTCATGGTTTCCTAAAAACAGAAGACCATAATACAAGCACTAATGCAAGAGTACTCTGGGACTCTGCATCCTGTGATGTATATTTCTCGAAAACTAAATGCCGCAGAGAAGAATTACTCGGTCCTAGACCGTGAATTATTGGCTATGGTTTGGTCAATCCTTAAACTTCAAAGATTTCTTCTTGGCGCGCATTTCATTGTGGAAACTGACCAGAAAGCTCTTACTGCTATTCAGAGTAAAAATCTGAAGAACGCGAGATCAACGCGATACGCGATTGCTCTTCAGCCTTTTCATTTTTCGGTGCGAGCTATCCGTGGGTCAGAAAATGTGATGGCAGACATTTTGTCTAGATGCCCACATGATTCCACCTAACTGTTAGATCCTGAGATTTCTAACATGTCTAACTTTGCTACAGTTTTTCCAATGTTAAAATGTGTACACATATGTAATATATCATATATATTGATTGTATCACTACTTAGATGTTCATTGATGTATATTCACCCTGATCTTTTGATGTTCTTCTTCTTGGGTGATCATGATTTTAAAATACCTAAGATGAAAGATTTTGGATAAATTATTGTAGAAATTGTGACATTGCCAATATTGTAGTATGCGTTGGTGACACCTCTCTGGAAATATTTATACTCAGAGAAAGACTTTCTCTGGATCCTGAGATATATTCTCACTTGTCGTATCATAGGACGACTTAGCCTCACATTAGGCGTTACATTTGTTTGGAATGCTTATCATCTGCGCATTGTTATTCGTGCGTTGTGAGCCTATTGTATGTTGCTCCTAGATGTATTTCAAAAAAAAAATGTACCATTTTTTTTCCCGGGGGGTGTGGTAATCTGTTGCGCACATATTCAGCGCACGGATTACTTCAGTGAGGCATACAATTCATCCAGTATGTCTATTTAATATGGAAAAAATATATTTGTATTTATTTGTGTACGAAAATGCTTTCCTTTTGTAAAGCTAGATAATCCATGATTGATTTATACTTTTGATTATATGAGTGATCTCTCTTGAATATTGATTTGGCGTATGAATATGAATTTATGTCATTTCTCATTTGTTAGGGCCAGAAAATAGATTAATCTTGCTTAGAATGTTTATGGCCTGAATTCATATGTATTACTTGTCTAGAGCAAGAAGATTCAGTCTTATATTGTATATCTTCGTATGCTTAGGTCGGACTATATTCTTTGTGCCGAACTCTGGGGGCAGGTATTCGTTATCCTACGGAGGCGTACTGAGTCTCGACAAAGCCGGCTGAGAATGGCCGTGTGTATTTTTGGGCTGGTCCTTTTAAAGGTTGAAAAGTGATTTGTGAATGATTTTTCAGAAGGAGATAGTGTCTCTGCGAGATTCTATTGTCAGAGATTCTCCTCATGCACTTTATTATTAATTCGGACTCCAGGTAATACCAGACCCTTCTTTTTGATGATCTCTATTTGGTTAGACCTAGATGGACGTCGTGTTTCGAGCATCGTTGGTCGTTTATATATACAGTTGAAGATGACAGGTTTCCCAACAGAGCTTATGTCTACATGAAGCAATCTTATGAATGTGGAACTGTAGGGAAACTCTATGAAATTATTGATATTCAAATTGTGAATTAACTTTGGCTTATCATTATCCTTCTTCTGGGTGAGTGAGCAAAACTCAGGAAGGTAGCCATCTTGTATTCTTGTCATCGTTATGGATCACTGTCAAGAGAACAGTATATCAAACTTATTATCGGACAGTGATATGGAGATCTTATTAATATGAAAACCCCTATCGTGGTTTAACTTTGTTACATAAACATTTGATATATGCTGCTGGAGAACTTAGCCAAGGAAAAAGTTCGTCCAGTGAACTCTTTATATGTTTACACACCCACACCCACTGATGCGTTCAGTCAGTTAGGGGATATGGCAATAGTCTGCCAGAACATTGAATGATTACCTTATATCGCCCATCATATTTGAATGCTGAATGAGATATGATCTACTATTCAAATGCCGAATGATGTACATGTCAACATGTTCCTATGACTATGTTCCGTGCTGTCCAGATGTGTGCGTCCTTATTAAACAGTGTGAAATGTCATCATTGACTTGCATAAGAGTGTGTGAGTATAATATTATCAAGTGGTCAACTACACTGAACCATTCCACCATTCGCGTTACCTGACACTCCCACTCTGTGTCAACATGACCGGTTGATGACCAGTACACACTCCAAGTGACACTACCATCCATCCAGTTATATTACAACACCTTTACAACTATTTTGCTCTCTCTCGCCACTGACATCTTTTAAAATGTATTTGCTGGGCGTCTGTTGTTGTTTTTTTTGGTTTAAATTCTTGTACTGATTCTGTTAATCCGATGGACAGAGTGGGTAGAGCGCTGGTCTCTCGAAGCAAAGGTGCCGGGTTCGATTCACGGTATTGACACGTTTCAGTCTACCGGCTTTAAATGGGTACCTGACTTTGCACCCGAGTTAGGGAAGGAAAAGGCAGCGATGAAGGGAACTGGTCAATTCACCTCTCGATGCTGGACCTAGTATAGTCTCTAACACTTCACCCGTACGGCAGTATCTGCTTTGGGACTACCTTGACCTTTCTGATATTGTATGGACATTTGGCGTGATGGACACTGCTGATTGAGAATGACAACTGGGAAATCAGTGGTTTTGTGATCGCACGGGACTACAACAGATCGTAGTCTAAGCAAAACGTGATTATAATAGTAGTTCTTAAGCTTCTAGCAGTATGCTGTGTCGGTTTTATTTATTCAGGACTTCACGATACATTAGATTGAAGCCTGGACATTTCAGTCCACTTTGCGTTGTCATTTATTTTTATCGGGTGTTTCCAATTGTGTAAGATATGTACATCAAATACGTGAACATAAACGTAGACCACGCAAGGAGGATCTCAGCGCAGTGCACGAACTCCATAGCACTGGCGAGAATCCCAATGTGTGTATATACTGTATAGGAATCGCACATTCTATAAATATTTTGGTGGTGGGTAGGTTTCCTAATTTTTAAATTTTGCCAGGGCAGTGGCCTTATGGCCTACTTTTTACGATTTTCCAGCTGCCGTGGGATTTTTAACGTCCGCTACTTGAACACGGGACCTCCTATTTTTTCGATCTTATCCGAGAAAGCTAGGCATTCGATCTCACTACCCATGAGACCGAGGGGGAAAGGGGGGGGGGGGGAAGAGGGGGAGGAGTATGACATAATTAGGACCACTGGTTCTGAACAAAATATTTCCATAAATTATAATCCCTCATAAATTATAATCCCTCACAAATTATAATACGAGGCGGACGCCATACTTCTTAGCCATTCCGACCCCATATGAATACTAACAATCTTCCTGACGTGTCACAATAAAGCACATTGTGCGGTAGGTGGAAATGTTACACTGTGCTCTGCGCTTTACAAGTAGTTCTGAACCATTTAATCTATGACAATCTTCTTTCTACATCACTGGTCATAGCTCACTCTCTCGATTCCACTGTTTCTACTTTTGGGCTGATTGTCTATTATACTATACTTCGTTTCACTGTTCTCATGCGATGCTTGAATTTATCAGGAGACAGGTCGACACCGGGAAATCTTGGTTTAGTTTCAAGACTGACACCCTGTTGGTGTTATGTTGGTTCTTGACATGAATGTCAGTGTTCGTTACTCGAGGCGTAAAGTTTATAATATTGCAACACGTACCTACTCTCAGAAGTTTGGACATCTCCGTCCAACGTAATAACACTGCTAACTGCTGCTGTACGAATTGAAAACACTTTCATCTGTTCACGATTCATGCTTGAATATTTCAATGGAGTTTGAAATTCATCTGTGTCCACAGACTTGCACTTGCATGAACAATGGAAGGAGACAACACCAGAACTCATCAACTTGAGTTTTCATGGTTATCACTCGTTGAAGACCAAAACAGAAAGACCTCTCGCACATAAAGTTGCGCTGTCTTTAGTCTCGTTTCTCCCATGCGAACCACGTTCAGTCCAACTGAACATTCGCTCACCCATGTGTCACGCGAGCTCTCGAGCTATCTGTAAATTAATAGTGACTTGTAAATTTTCCAGAGGAGGGGGGAAACTCTTGCCCCTACTGTTAAATAGGTAGTATTACTTCCCTTTGACTATTAATCTAAGCTTGGCCACAGTATATTTAGCGTCGTCAGTAACCATTGAGTCAAGAGCGAGACTGAACACAGTAGAAATGGACATGTTGAAGTAGTGAATTCCAGTCGTTTCTTAAATCGGCTGAGGGGCACACTTTTTTTTTTATTAAAAAAAAAAATTTCAGTATATGACTAATGGTCAAGTTAAAAAAAAAAATAAATATATATATACATATAAAAATAAAGAAAGAAAAGACATTATTGCGTAATATATAAATGTGTTGGGATATTATATTGGGTGGTGATTATGTTCTTAAACTACATTATTAAACTGTACACGTCATGTCAGGTTATTTGCGAAAGGATCTCTGTGAAAATGAAATGAAATAGATGGCTGGCCTTAATCTGGAAATTGATCAACTGATACTTGATCATGCCGGGGATAATGATGCCTTTGTGTATACTGATGGGTCAGTGATCCGTGGTGAAAAATCAGGTTGGGGCTTCTGCTAGAGCAAAGGGCAGAATCGTCGCCGAAAATTGCGGGGTGTACAAGTTAACAACTTCCAGCATGAGAATGGAGCTAGAGACAGCTACTGCAGCTTTAAGGTGGCTAACTGAAACTTCAATAACAAAGGCAGTCAATATGTCAGTCTCTCAGTCCATGCTTTGAAAGGCTCAAAATGGTTGGCTACGGCATGAATGGACAACCGCCATAGAAGCTTCGAATCTGCAGGAGCTGGTGTGGATCTACTCTCCTGGTCATGCAGAGATACGCGGTAATGAGAGAGCTGACAGACTAGCACCAAGAGCACCAACAGTGAGGACACTGGAAATGGATAAGGGAGAGATACTGATAACAATTAATGATCACCTGTTAGAGAATGACACTGCAATATATGAATCATAAAGGTTAAGACTGTTGGAATTTGACATCAAACGTCAGGAAAGCAGATATGGAGGTATGAGAGGATGCATCCGTCGTGTTTATAACCATCGAGCTACAGAAACAGTTAGCATTCACACTCTTCGACATATACTGAGGGAGACTGAGCACCTATGGGTTTGCCCGGAGTGCAATGATGTCAGTTCTTTTCAACAATAACAATCTGGGATGATTCTAATGAATGTTGAAAATAACTTTCACTCAAAAAAAAAAAAAAAAAAAAAACATTGCAATGTGCGCCGTTTTCTTATTTTCCCGAAAATTTTCACTTCCTTTTTAGATGTAGTGTCATTTCACAAAAAGCAAATTATTATTGTCAAGATACTAGCCCAATGTGGTTGTCCATACCCTGTGTAGTTCTCTTGGGACTGCAAGGAGACAAGACAAGAACAGCTTGGCCTTTCCCATACAAACAATTTTCTGTCTGATTTTTAATTTGTTAAACAGATGACATTTGAGTCTACAGTGGCCGGTTCTCAGTCTGAAAATTATCACTAAAAGAAACAAAAACAAAAATTAAATAGAAGTTTTGGCGAGGCAGCGTCCTGTTTCAACCTAGACACAAGGTCCGTCGGTTATATTAGTGTGCATGTCCAAACGTAAAAGTCGTGGTGGTCTGGTCTGTTTTTCTAATTATCACTTTATCTTTTGTTGGTAATGAGTAATAAGCCTCTGTTATATCTAACGGTGGGTGTTCGTTGTGTTATTTTTCTTTAAACTATTTTTGATTATTGCGTTTATCTCGTCCCAATGGCATGTTGTTCTGTCTTCAGTTATAATTGTACTCCCTCCTTCATTGGCAAGTCTGTTTGCATTCTCATGTCCTTATACACAGCAGTGTGAAGGAATTAATTGCACTTTGATTTTGTTGAAATTATAGTTGGTTTCTATTAGTGCTTCTGTCAGGCTATCTAATTCGTTGTTTTTGTCGTTACTTAGGGTAGTTCTGACTTATAGGTAATCTGTAAGGAACACTATATTGGCTATAGCATTATCTCTGTTTTCTTTTTTTAGTACAGGTACTGCAGCTGTGTTTAGTTCTTCTGCCTCAAAATTTGAAGTTGTTTGAATATTTTTGAGTGGGTGCTAAGATATGCTCGTAGGAGAGCTAAAGGGTCTTGATTGATTAATTTTGATTTCTTCTTCTCAAAGCATGTCCAAAGAACGTGCATCACTTGCTTCTAATGTTAGTTATAAGCTTGCTTTGGGCTCTGGCTTCTTTCAGAGCATCCACGTTTTTCTTTTTAGCTGTTCATGGTATGTGAGTGAAGTGGTCACATCCCAAACATGTTCTGTATGTATAATTAGCAGTTGGCGAAAGAACAGCAGAGCGACCACAGCTGAGGTTCAAAGATGTGTGCTAGAGAGGAATAAGGGCACAAGATATGCCTAGATTGGATTAAAAGAGGTTCCTACAAAAAGCACAAAAGAAATTAGCTTGTCGCAAGGAACACCATGCAAAATGTAGCTGAGGGTTATCACTTCCAGGGAGCATCACCTCTCTAGTCAGTTATGACTAAGTTTTGACTGATTTATATAAATTTTACAAACCCAACGAGGAGCAAATTAATATTACTGACCGCAAAAGATGTATCTACACGCAAATTTCGAATGAAATAACTGTGGACACACGTAGCTTGGCCTATTTCAAATCTTAAAACTAGCATATGTAGTAGATTAAACGCAATGAGATAGAAAATGGTCAAAGTGAGGTAACCTGCTTTAACAGAGAATAATAATAACTGAATAGTCGGAAATGAAGAGAAAAGGGGATTTGAATAATTAAGGGAGACGCCGTGAGCAATCACGTGGTATATGTTCTAGATGATTCCGCGAGTCTGTCTATAAATAGGGGCAAACTACATGCCTGTCGGTCGAAACAAAAAAAAACAAAAAAAAAAAAAAAAAATAGAACCATATATACCTCCGGTCATACAGTGCTCTAACTGCCAACAGTTTTCACACACCAAGAAAACATGCAGGAGAGACGCAGTCTGCCGATATTGCGCGGGAAACCACCAATATGGCAACTGCCCCAAGGCGAAGGAGGACCACAACTACAAAGCAATTAACGCAAACCGTACCTGTGCAAACTGCCTCGGAAACCACGGGGCAAGGTACCGAGGCTGCCCGATGTTCCAAGAAACTAAGAACATACTGAAGGAAGCGATATCCAAAAACATCCCCTTCAGAGAGGCAAAACACAAAGTGGCTGCGGATGTTGCAGAAAAACAGCGCACGATCGATAGACGACAGTTACACAAGCTGACCGCTGAAGTCAAAGAAATGAAAATGAAACTACAGGTCGAAAACAGAAACAAGCAGGCTCCCGAAGACGACAAAGACAGCGGTGAAGACGTAATGGATCTGCAGAACGTCAGAGAAATGATGAAAGACATGAAAAGCATTCAGCAGCAGATAGAAGCAGATGTAAAGAGGCTGACAGAACTGAAGGAAGAAAACTCTGAAATCCTCAAGAGAATCGAAACAGAGCGAAGAGCCACCAAGGAAATGACATCCAACACACGGGAAACAAATACGAACAACCAAACAGACGAAGAAGTCATAGAAGAAACACTAAACAGACTACTACCTGCAATCATAGAAAAAGCGCTTTCTCAGGTACAGGAGAGCAGAAAGACAAAAGAAACAGAAACGAGGAGCGTAAAAACACACAAAACCAAACAAGCCAGATAGGGAGACAGGATATGAACACCATGAACACGCCACGACACCATAAACAGACAAGCAACGGAGAGGTATCCAGACAGTCAGCTAGCGGTCCTTTTCAGGACCAGTCCTTTTCAGGACTAACAACCGGCTAGCACCGAAGAAACTAAACGCACAATATACCCCAATTATAACCAACTTTCAGGTTGAACAGGGTATAACAGCAACATAGCAGACAAAATAACGAACGAACGAAAGCCTCTTTCTCTTAAGCTCCATGTAACTCAGTGAGACAGTAGCACAGAGGTGCTCAGCTACATTATCGACTTATGGTAGAAGTCGTAGTCTGCGGTTCGCAAGACATATTAGTCACTGAAGTAATAAGATGTTTGATACAAGCGAGCATCATTGTGTGATCAGAGTGTGATCAACAAATTCATAAAAGGATTCTGGTGTGTAGAGTGTTAGAGCAAAAATGTGTAGCGACATGGAGAAGTGTAGTTAAGTCGTGGGCAGACGAGGCCACGTGCTGTGGGCCAGAGACATTAATAGAACAGCTATAAGTATTAAATAGAGAGACAGCAACATTCAGGCAAAATTAACACAACCTGGACGCGTCCAGTCGAATTAGCCATAACCTGAAATAGCTGAGTAGATCAAAAGTAGAAATGTCCAGAATAAATTAACAGACCGAAGAGCTGGCAGAGATAGTGAAGAAGCTTCCATGACCAACAAGAACATTGTGATGTATGAGAATATTGTTGTTACCAGGATGAGAGATGCCCTTCAGAAGTCGATGTTGACATTTCTTAATTTGAACCCCATGTAAATATGTTCAATAAACGTTCATAAACAGCGTTCGCCTTGGGGTCAGTACATCAAGACTAGCTAGCTCGTTTATTCGTGTGTGTCACGTGTAATCATCATCATCATCATCAGAGTCAACACCACGTCACGGACAAGAACCTGACACTATAGATCACATAAGCAAGTAAGCTGAAAATGTTGCCAATCTTCCACAGGATGCAGCAGTAAGACTCTGTCACACATACATAAGCTTCAAAATTATTGCGAATAATCCAGAGAAGATTCATATATATCTATATTAATATAGTTATCGCTCCTTAATGTAAAAGTAATTAGAAACAACATTAATAGTTAAAAAACAAGTATGTCACCAACAACACCGTTTTTCCTTAATTCTTTTCCCTCAAAAGCTGTTGCGACCGCGAAATGGAAGAGGCCGCGCTTGTTCAGGTATTTTGCCACATCCACACTTCCATGGCCATAAGCGTTGCCTTTGATGACAGCTATGACTTCTGTAAGGGGGAGGAGTGGGAGAAAATAACTGTTTAAATCATGTATAGCAATACTTCTGAAGGCTATTTCATGAATGCGCGTTTTCTTGGATTAAATAAACATTTCTCTTCACATATCATCATCATCATCATCATCATCATCATCATCATCATCATCATCATCATCATCATCATCATCATCATTTTCCTTTGCGCTCCTTATTGAGCATGGCGCCACAACTGTAGCTGGTTCCCCTTACAGAAAACCTGCACCAAACATTCACGTGCTCTTGTAGTGGTAGTTCCTCTGACAGTTTATCTTACATGTTGTAATTGCCAGCCTCCATGCACTTCTTATTACTGGCCGTGTACGATATGCCTGTGGTAGTAGAAGTCCTTTTCTTTCTTTGTATCTTCAGAGACCACCGAGAACTTCTCGGGGTTCTTCACATATAAGTATATGTGGGAAAAGTATTGAAAGTTAGCAGAAAAAGTAGATACAGTTGTATTAAAAAAGAGCAATTTCACACATAACATTCACTCTGTCTCATGAGTATATATATTTCAAACTCTATCGTCTAATCGCCCACCCGTTTACGCACACACTCACGCACTGGTTAATTAAATCACCCATACTGATTCACTCATATGCTTGGCCACTTCACTCACTGATCCAGCAACACACTAACCCAGTAATTCAAGTATTCACCAACCAATTCACTCACTGACCCAGCAACACACTCACCCAGACATTCACTTATTCACCAACCAATTCACTCACTGACTCAGCAACGCACTGACCCAGATATTCACTTATTCACATACCAATTCACTCACATACCATGAACAGCTAAAAAGAAAAACGTGGATACTCTGAAAGAAGTCAGAGCCCAAATCAAGTTTATAACTAACATTAGAAGGAATTGATGCACGTTCTTTGGACATGCTTTGAGAAAAAGAAATCAAAATCAATCAATCAAGACCCTTTAGCTCCCCAACGAGCATAGGCCTTCAACAAACAGATGCCAAGTCCTCCTGTCACGTGCCATCAGAGTTCTTTCCCCGTCTTCCTCATCGGTTTTACCGCTGTCTCCAGTTCTCTTCTCCATGTGTTTCCTGTTCTACCTCTGCCTCTCTTACCCTGGGCGTTCCAGAAGAAGAACTACCATGTAATGTTATCCACAGGTTTCTTCAATGTATGTCTTATCCATGGCCAGCGTCTTCTTCTCATCTCTTGTTCCACTGGCACTTGTCTGGTTCTTGTCATCAGTTCCACATTGATGACACTCAATGTCATACCATTTTAATCTTTCTATTCAAAGCAAACACCCATTTATGAAAGTCTGTAGAAAAAGACAGCTGGAGTATATCGTGACATTATGAACTACTGAAGTAAACGAAAAAATAAAGACAGAGGAAGACAAAAAGCTGAAAAATGAAACGAAAATAGTTATAAAATGCCCCTCTTTTTTTTTCTTTTTTTTTTCCTGGGCAGAGTGACCGGGCCAACTTAGATCTACACATTTCGTGCAGAGCAAAATAAATTAACTGCTTCTATTTTGGAGGGGAAAAAAAAGCTGGCGATGGATAGGACACACACTAAGGAAACCTGGTGATAGGACACACACTAAGGAAACCTGCTGATAGGACACACACAAAGGAAACCTGGTGATAGGACACACACTAAGAAAACCTGCTGATAGGAAACTGTTACAGAGTAAATGTTATCAAAGGGGAGGTGATCTTGAAAATGTTAAGCAAATAGATTCGATTACGGGTTACGGTGCTTGGTTAAGCTGATGTTAAGTTAAAAATGTATTAGGGGAATTCCCTCGTGTGATCGAGAAGTTTCCAAGTGGCGAACACTGGTCAGTTCAAATCGCGGAGATGTTTTTTTCTCTGAACTGTCTTGAGCTGTGAGTAAGCTCGTGTGACTAGCCCATGCAATTATCGAGACTGAGTTGTGTTTTTTAAACAACCGAGTCTCGTGTCTTTTTTGGCGGGTCTAGTGTGTGAACTAACGGCATTCTGTTTTGGGTACCGACGGGAGAGGTCGGTCCTACAGTGTGTGTTTCGAGTATGCCTGCGCAGTGCAAAAGTTATAAAGGCCATATTATTTGTGTAGGCCTATAATTTCTGAATTTATTGGAGAATTGTGTTTGTGAGTATTTTTGATGAGGTAAGGATCCAGGACATTTGTTTGAATATATAAATGTCAAGATGAGTGAAGGCGAGATTACTGCAGATTGCCAGGGAGTGCAGTCTTGCGAGAAATTGCCGAAAGTATTCACCATTGATGTAGTTATCACGGCGAGGATGATGTCCGTTGGCTAACCGGATCTATATGATATTTGAGGAGGCAATCGTTATCATTGAGAGGATCCACACATACATTAAAGCGCCAAGGTTGAGAGCGTCTTTGATGAAGCATATTTGAGAGGCCATCGTTATCATTGAGAGGATCCACACATACATTAAAGCGCCAAGGTTGAGAGCGTCTTTGATGAGGCATATTTGAGGAATGTATTATTGTCAGCACGGCGAGGATAAACCGTTGCTGGGAAAAGGGATCCATTGTCCGTTTATTGTGATGCTGATGTTGGAAGCATCGTTGGAGAGGCCATTTATTATTTAAATTAAAGCGCCAAGGTTGAGAGCGTCTTTGATGAAGCATATTTGAGGAGGAAATTATTTATTACATTAGCACGGGGATGCCGACCGTTGCTGAGAGGATCCAGTAGTAAGATTATATGGCGCTAATGATTATGAGAAGTGGAGATGTGACTGGAGTACTGTATTATTGTATTGCTATGACTTGTACTTAATTGTGACTGTGTATTCTGTGTATTTCATGAACGTGTTGTGGTGTAAATAAACGTTATTAACAGTACACCTGCCGTTACACCATTCCATGCCTCTGATGTGTGTATCTGTGGCGTGTGAATGCCCACGCACACTCACTACAACATTTAACACGGTAGGAGAACAGTAGGCGTGACGGTGGTAACGCATGATCATAAATAGCCTGGGTGGCGGAAATTTAGGTCAACAAACAGATTGAATTCACTAACAGTATCGCGTGTGTAGCAGTGGTATGTTAGTAGCACAGAACTTGATATTTTGAAAGGATCAGTAATAATAAGTTCATCAATAACTTAAAAGGAATCTCCACACACTGGTCCAAAAATTCTTTACAGTGGTGGGCCAGTTTATTTAACGGAATAAACCCACGGAGTTCGCGTGATAGGAAAGCCTTGTGTAGGCGTGGCTTATGTATCCTCACATTGTGTCATGGTCTTCGACCTAGTTGGTTAACTGTGTCCAACACGGTAGAATATAACAGTGGGAAGTTGACAGGTTGTTAGTAGACAGTCAAGTTGAACTAAATGTGAAGTGTTTTGAAGAGTCGTTTGCAGATTATCTCAAGTCAAAAATCACGGAGGTTGCTGTGCTGCGTTTCCTGTATGCTGTACGGGCTGATGCTGTGTTGAGCGTATTCTACACTTTGGCAAGAACCTGAAGAGATGAAAATCTAGTTGTGTACCTTTCTGCGCTGGAACGGTTTTATCTGCAGAACTTTGTGATATCTGGTGTGTCGGCGGAAGGGACAGAAGTATTATTAAGATAAGTGATTTTGTTCTGTGTAGATTGTGCCACTTTTCTGCATTTCAGCAAGTCTGCCTATACTGTCCATCACTTTTTCTGTTGATGATTGTCGTTGTGTTGTCGATAATTATATCGATGGATTGTACAATATGTTGATGCATAGGTAGTGTATGCTATATATAGGTACTATAACAGGAGGTGGTGTACAGTAATTAAGAAATAATTGCAATTTCTTAAAAAGATAATTGGCTTGGTGAGGTGAAAGTTTAATTAATACATATATTGTTGTCTAAGTAAGTAAGTCACTATGGACTATAATACAGATCCTGAGGAAAAAAAATACCGTGAACTATTAGGATTTGGAGACCGTGAGCTGACTGAGTCTGAAATAACAAGATTGATATATGAAAAGCTAATTCATGAATGTGATGAGAGGATTGAGAAAAGGATGCTAGAAGAGAAGAAGCAACTGGACATAAAACAGAGTACCCTAGAGCAAAGGGAAGGTGTCATAGAATGTACTGCTGAAGTAAGTGAGTTACACGAAAAAGTATCTAAACTAACAACTGATTTAGGTAAATCAAACTCAGAACTTGCTAGTACTCAAACAGCATTGAGTGTAGCATTGTGTAAGATCAAAGAGTTAGAAACTCAGGTTAAAGATAACGATAGTGAAGTTAGAAATCTAACTCAGGAACTTCAAGAAAGGAGAAAAATATATGACAAATTGAAACTTGAGACTGATGAACATAATAGGACGTATACAGAAACGATCCTTGATTTATTAGATGATATTGCAAATCTCGGTGGCGAACATGAAGAGAAAAAGATTCATGAGCTTAATAAGAGCAGTTATGATATTAAGATTGAGTCACTACAATTAGAGTTGACTCATTTGAGAGAAAATAAAGAACAGGACGAGAAAAAGATATTAGTAAAATTAACGGCTGAGAGAGAGAGAAGGTCGCTAAGATTAAAAATTTGCTAGCAGAGGAAAGCTGCAAGGTTTTAAGAGTTGAGAGGTTAAACAAGAAATTAAGTGCAGATATTTCACTTAGAGATATTCAAATTTCAGAAGCCAGAGTGAGATTGGATGGTCTACTTGACATTCTCTTAAAGAAAAAAAGGTGGTCTTCTGTCAGTGTTGACAGTGAAAGACATAAAGCGGACTCTAAAGGCAATAATAATGGAAAGAAATCTTTCCGAGGGAAATATAACTTTCAACGCAATGCCGATAATTCTTGCGATATTGGTTCCTGGCGGCAAGCTAGCAAAGGAAAATCTACAGTATTAGATAACCCTGTGGATAACAAGAGAAACAATAATAAATTTCAATTTAAGTTGTTAAAAACAAACAAGGTATTAAGTGAGAACTCTGATGGCTTGATAACAGGTGAAAAAGATAGAACTCCTTATTCCAGGAAGGAAACATATTTTGTGAAAAACAATAAAGATATGGTTAAATCTTTCGGTCACACCCAGTCAAGTCAGTGTGACCCAGTTCTTAAACACACTGCCACAAACAAGGAAAAAAATACTTTTGATAGGAGATATAACCCTGAGGTTAAAATGTACCAAGGGATTTCTTCATATAGTAATGTTTCTTTGCCTAAAAACAAGAAACAATTTGACAGATCACAACTTCGTGATTCTGAGAGTATTAGAAATTGTAATGGAAATAAATATGTGAAAGTTTGTCAATCTGGTAATGAATTTGTTGATAAAAAGCCATTTCTATCTGGTAGATATTTTTATCCAAGAGGAAATGCTAATCGTAATCATGCTAACTGGGATGTAAAACAGTACAACTGTGTCAATAGAACAAATAACAATGTTCTTAACAGTAATTATAGATATCGTAACCAGGTTAGCTGTACTCCACATGAGAGCAAGGTTGTTAACAAGCAAAGTAATAACACTGTTGATTGTCACTAGTGGTGTCGAAAGGTCATCTCGTTCTTGTGAATGTAGTAAATTTTTTTTCAGGCTACAACAGGATGACCTTTCGTTACGGTCAAGTGATCGTTAAGCCTTCTGTGATGCAAGGAGGACTTGTTGAGGTGTGTGAAAAGGGGCCAAGACTCTACTCCACCCCAAGAAATAGGTAAATGTGGAAGTTGATTTTCCGTTTTTCCTTATTAGATCTAACAGATGATTAATAGAAATTTTCATTTGTATTGTCTCGTAGCGTGCGACGTTGTGATGAGCTGGCGCACTTGTTGACATTATTCGTGAAGAATGTGGATTATTTATCAAGCAGAACCTATTAGCGTCTCGCTATACATCTGACGAGTCACTTTTTGAAGGATCAAGAATTAATGACGGATTGACGGGAATATTTTTTTTTTACAGCTGATTTATTTGTTAGAATAGTACATGTTATTGTATTCTGTGTATAATATATCATATGATGTTCTATTAAAATATTTGTAATTTCTTTGAAACATTATGATGTTTATTTCGATGAATCATTTGATTGCTTAATATATATTTTTTGTGGAACATATATGACTGTTTCGAATGTACCAGTCCAATTTTTTATGCAATTGTATACTATTCTGTTTTGATTGTGTGTAACATATGTGTTGGTAATAATTTGTGTGTAATTTTTGATAAATGCAGTGAGCGGTGTCAAACCTGTGCTCATTTTTCTGTATATTTTTCGGGTTGTAGCTGTAATTGTTAGGATAATTACATGTATATAAATTTATTGTTATGTTGTGTAATATGATTTTGTAGAATTATCTTGCAGTATCAGAAATAATTGTGTATTTAAATTGTTAGAAACATTGATCTTGTCAGAACATAGTACCTAGAATTTAAATAATAAGATTTTTTTAAACATTTTTGCAACAAATTAATTTGATAAATATTTTTGATAAATATTTTTTATAAAAACTTTGAAGATATTTTTATAGGATTTCTTTCATATCCTATTGTTCCATTAAATTTTAGATTTATACTAGGCTGAGTAAGATATAAATTTATAGTTAAATAACACTGAAGCTCAACGCTATTGTTAATCAGAATTAACTTATAAATTAAATTGAATTTTTTTTTGTAAAAATTGATAGACACATCTGATACTTTTGGTTGTTTAAAGATGGACAGATTGTTGTAACATTATGTTATGTTTGTATGTTGGAAAGTTGATATACAGATGACATTGTATTTTTCTTAGGTTTTTTTTTTGGTGATGTAATTTTTTGAAAAAAGAAAAACTTACATGTTTTGATTTAAGTGTTTGTCTAGAGAAGATATTTTATGCTTCTCTCATTGTGTTAAAAGTTAATTTCATTGTTAGTTTATTAGTTATGACTTAGAATTACTTAAATAATAATTTTATTGTTGATAACTTATCGTTCTGAAATATTTTGTATGGTAATTTTTTTTTTTTTTAAATTGTTTTTTGGCATTGTAAATTATTTTTGTGTGCCCTATGATTGAAAGGTATATTACTTCTTTGGAAACTTGTCTTATTTGATATTATGATGTATTTTTATTATTTAGCGGTTGATTGTGCATTAGGTCAAAACTTAGTTATCGCAAATGCTATTATTTGTTTGTGTAAGGTTTATAATTTATTTTCAGTTAAGTATAACTTTTGTAACTTAGTTAAATTACTTATTAGACTTTGGTTAGTTATGAATTATTCGTTTTGTGCTGTTAGTATGGATATACTTTGACATTTTGTTTTGTGCCTTGTAATCATGTTTGTATTTAATTTTTTGAAAGATATTGTCTGATCTAAACATTTATTAGTATGTATTGTCATTGACTTTCTATGCGTTCATACCTTTGCTTTCCATTCGTCTTTGTTGACTATCCTTCATTTCATTCTATCTTTTTGTTGTCTTTCCGATATGTGTTCATATCTTGTTTATATTTCTGTATCACATCTTCGTTTCTCTTCGTTGTATTTGTATACTTCTCCTTTTTTTCAATACTTATACTTTCATTCGTTGTATTCTTGAGTTAATTATATAACTTAATATAATGTAACTAGTATTTTGATAAATTTGTATTTATTGTACATGAAGTTGTTGTTCTTATTGGTTATCTTGTGCTATTGTTAATTGTTTCTCATTTTCCGATTTCTTACTTTCCTTTACTACAGATCATTCTTCTGTTGCTTGATCTTGTTCTTTCACTTTCTATTGGTTGTTACTTGTACTAAATGTACTTAGCTTAGTGTT
Source organism: Oreohelix idahoensis (assembly GCA_024509875.1). Lineage (NCBI taxonomy): Eukaryota > Metazoa > Mollusca > Gastropoda > Stylommatophora > Oreohelicidae > Oreohelix > Oreohelix idahoensis. The sequence goes on from JAMPIV010013488.1 coordinate 367,026, forward strand.
CTATTAAGATTAATTTTGGTATGCTTGTATTATGATTGATGCTTTTGTTGTAATTTACATCGGTAACATTCATTGGGATATTTGATTGATTATGTTTGATGTTTTAGTTGTAATATTACATTTATTGCTGATATTTCGGGTGGATGTACATTTTTTGGATAGATACATATTTTTTGGTAGCCATATAATATAATTTCATTTATCTCTAAATTTTGGGACTTAAATTTAAAAAAAAAAATGATAAATCATTTTTTTTCCCGGGCGGTGTGGCAACTGTTACAGAGTAAATGTTATCAAAGGGGAGGTGATCTTGAAAATGTTAAGCAAATAGATTCGATTACGGGTTACGGTGCTTGGTTAAGCTGATGTTAAGTTAAAAATGTATTAGGGGAATTCCCTCGTGTGATCGAGAAGTTTCCAAGTGGCGAACACTGGTCAGTTCAAATCGCGGAGATGTTTTTTTTCTCTGAACTGTCTTGAGCTGTGAGTAAGCTCGTGTGACTAGCCCATGCAATTATCGAGACTGAGTTGTGTTTTTTTAAACAACCGAGTCTCGTGTCTTTTTTGGCGGGTCTAGTGTGTGAACTAACGGCATTCTGTTTTGGGTACCGACGGGAGAGGTCGGTCCTACAGTGTGTGTTTCGAGTATGCCTGCGCAGTGCAAAAGTTATAAAGGCCATATTATTTGTGTAGGCCTATAATTTCTGAATTTATTGGAGAATTGTGTTTGTGAGTATTTTTGATGAGGTAAGGATCCAGGACATTTGTTTGAATATATAAATGTCAAGATGAGTGAAGGCGAGATTACTGCAGATTGCCAGGGAGTGCAGTCTTGCGAGAAATTGCCGAAAGTATTCACCATTGATGTAGTTAGCACGGCGAGGATGATGTCCGTTGGCTAACCGGATCTATATGATATTTGAGGAGGCAATCGTTATCATTGAAGGATCCACACATACATTAAAGCGCCAAGGTTGAGAGCGTCTTTGATGAAGCATATTTGAGAGGCCATCGTTATCATTGAGAGGAGAGGATCCACACATACATTAAAGCGCCAAGGTTGAGAGCGTCTTTGATGAGGCATATTTGAGGAATGTATTATTGTCAGCACGGCGAGGATAAACCGTTGCTGGGAAAAGGGATCCATTGTCCGTTTATTGTGATGCTGATGTTGGAAGCATCGTTGGAGAGGCCATTTATTATTTAAATTAAAGCGCCAAGGTTGAGAGCGTCTTTGATGAAGCATATTTGTGAGGAAATTATTTATTACATTAGCACGGGGATGCCGACCGTTGCTGAGAGGATCCAGTAGTAAGATTATATGGCGCTAATGATTATGAGAAGTGGAGATGTGACTGGAGTACTGTATTATTGTATTGCTATGACTTGTACTTAATTGTGACTGTGTATTCTGTGTATTTCATGAACGTGTTGTGGTGTAAATAAACGTTATTAACAGTACACCTGCCGTTACACCATTCCATGCCTCTGATGTGTGTATCTGTGGCGTGTGAATGCCCACGCACACTCACTACAACATTTAACACGGTAGGAGAACAGTAGGCGTGACGGTGGTAACGCATGATCATAAATAGCCTGGGTGGCGGAAATTTAGGTCAACAAACAGATTGAATTCACTAACAGTATCGCGTGTGTAGCAGTGGTATGTTTAGTAGTGCAGAATTTGATATTTTGAAAGGATCAGTAATAATAAGTTCATCAATAACTTAAAAGGAATCTCCACACACATAGCAAAAAACTTTCGGTTACAGTGGTGGGCCAGTTTATTTAACGGAATAAACCCACGGAGTTCGCGTGATAGGAAAGCCTTGTGTAGGCGTGGCTTACGTATCCTCACATTGTGTCATGGTCCTCGACCTAGTTGGTTAACTGTGTCCAACACGGTAGAATATAACAGTGGGAAGTTGACAGTTTTGTTAGTAGACAGTCAAGTTGAACTAAATGTGAAGTGTTTTGAAGAGTCGTTTGCAGATTATCTCAAGTCAAAAATCACGGAGGTTGCTGTGCTGCGTTTCCTGTATGCTGTACGGGCTGATGCTGTGTTGAGCGTATTCTACACTTTGGCAAGAACCTGAAGAGATGAAAAATCTAGTTGTGTACCTTTCTGCGCTGGAACGGTTTTATCTGCAGAACTTTGTGATATCTGGTGTGTCGGCGGAAGGGACAGAAGTATTATTAAGATAAGTGATTTTGTTCTGTGTAGATTGTGCCACTTTTCTGCATTTCAGCAAGTCTGCCTATACTGTCCATCACTTTTTCTGTTGATGATTGTCGTTGTGTTGTCGATAATTATATCGATGGATTCTACAATATGTTGATGCATAGGTAGTGTATGCTATATATAGGTACTATAACAGGAGTTGGTGTACAGTAATTAAGAAATAATTGCAATTTCTTAAAAAGATAATTGGCTTGGTGAGGTGAAAGTTTAATTAATACATATATTGTTGTCTAAGTAAGTAAGTCACTATGGACTATAATACAGATCCTGAGGAAAAAAAATACCGTGAACTATTAGGATTTGGAGACCGTGAGCTGACTGAGTCTGAAATAACAAGATTGATATATGAAAAGCTAATTCATGAATGTGATGAGAGGATTGAGAAAAGGATGCTAGAAGAGAAGAAGCAACTGGACATAAAACAGAGTACCCTAGAGCAAAGGGAAGGTGTCATAGAATGTACTGCTGAAGTAAGTGAGTTACACGAAAAAGTATCTAAACTAACAACTGATTTAGGTAAATCAAACTCAGAACTTGCTAGTACTCAAACAGCATTGAGTGTAGCATTGTGTAAGATCAAAGAGTTAGAAACTCAGGTTAAAGATAACGATAGTGAAGTTAGAAATCTAACTCAGGAACTTCAAGAAAGGAGAAAAATATATGACAAATTGAAACTTGAGACTGATGAACATAATAGGACGTATACAGAAACGATCCTTGATTTATTAGATGATATTGCAAATCTCGGTGGCGAACATGAAGAGAAAAAGATTCATGAGCTTAATAAGAGCAGTGATGATATTAAGATTGAGTCACTACAATTAGAGTTGACTCATTTGAGAGAAAATAAAGAACAGGACGAGAAAAAGATATTAGTAAAATTAACGGCTGAGAGAGAGAAGGTCGCTAAGATTAAAAATTTGCTAGCAGAGGAAAGCTGCAAGGTTTTAAGAGTTGAGAGGTTAAACAAGAAATTAAGTGCAGATATTTCACTTAGAGATATTCAAATTTCAGAAGCCAGAGTGAGATTGGATGGTCTACTTGACATTCTCTTAAAGAAAAAAAGGTGGTCTTCTGTCAGTGTTGACAGTGAAAGACATAAAGCGGACTCTAAAGGCAATAATAATGGAAAGAAATCTTTCCGAGGGAAATATAACTTTCAACGCAATGCCGATAATTCTTGCGATATTGGTTCCTGGCGGCAAGCTAGCAAAGGAAAATCTACAGTATTAGATAACCCTGTGGATAACAAAAGAAACAATAATAAATTTCAATTTAAGTTGTTAAAAACAAACAAGGTATTAAGTGAGAACCCTGATGGCTTGATAGCAGTGAAAAAAGATAGAACTCCTTATTCCAGGAAGGAAACATATTTGGTGAAAAACAATAAAGATATGGTTAAATCTTTCGGTCACACCCAGTCAAGTCAGTGTGACCCATTTCTTAAACACACTGCCACAAACAAGGAAAAAAATACTTTTGATAGGAGATATAACCCTGAGGTTAAAATGTACCAAGGGATTTCTTCATATAGTAATGTTTCTTTGCCTAAAAACAAGAAACAATTTGACAGATCACAACTTCGTGATTCTGAGAGTATTAGAAATTGTAATGGAAATAAATATGTGAAAGTTTGTCAATCTGGTAATGAATTTGTTGATAAAAAGCCATTTCTATCTGGTAGATATTTTTATCCAAGAGGAAATGCTAATCGTAATCATGCTAACTGGGATGTAAAACAGTACAACTGTGTCAATAGAACAAATAACAATGTTCTTAACAGTAATTATAGATATCGTAACCAGGTTAGCTGTACTCCACATGAGAGCAAGGTTGTTAACAAGCAAAGTAATAACACTGTTGATTGTCACTAGTGGTGTCGAAAGGTCATCTCGTTCTTGTGAATGTAGTAAATTTTTTTTCAGGCTACAACAGGGATGAACTTTCGTTACGGTCAAGTGATCGTTAAGCCTTCTGTGATGCAAGGAGGACTTGTTGAGGTGTGTGAAAAGGGGCCAAGACTCTACTCCACCCCAAGAAATAGGTAAATGTGGAAGTTGATTTTCCGTTTTTCCTTATTAGATCTAACAGATGATTAATAGAAATTTTCATTTGTATTGTCTCGTAGCGTGCGACGTTGTGATGAGCTGGCGCACTTGTTGACATTATTCGTGAAGAATGTGGATTATTTATCAAGCAGAACCTATTAGCGTCTCGCTATACATCTGACGAGTCACTTTTTGAAGGATCAAGAATTAATGACGGATTGACGGGAATATTTTTTTTTTAACAGCTGATTTATTTGTTAGAATAGTACATGTTATTGTATTCTGTGTATAATATATCATATGATGTTCTATTAAAATATTTGTAATTTCTTTGAAACATTATGATGTTTATTTCGATGAATCATTTGATTGCTTAATATATATTTTTTGTGGAACATATATGACTGTTTCGAATGTACCAGTCCAATTTTTTATGCAATTGTATACTATTCTGTTTTGATTGTGTGTAACATATGTGTTGGTAATAATTTGTGTGTAATTTTTGATAAATGCAGTGAGCGGTGTCAAACCTGTGCTCATTTTTCTGTATATTTTTCGGATTGTAGCTGTAATTGTTAGGATAATTATATAAATTTATTGTTATGTTGTGTAATATGATTTTGTAGAATTATCTTGCAGTATCAGAAATAATTGTGTATTTAAATTGTTAGAAACATTGATCTTGTCAGAACATAGTACCTAGAATTTAAATAATAAGATTTTTTTAAACATTTTTGCAACAAATTAATTTGATAAATATTTTTGATAAATATTTTTTATAAAAACTTTGAAGATATTTTTATAGGATTTCTTTCATATCCTATTGTTCCATTAAATTTTAGATTTATACTAGGCTGAGTAAGATATAAATTTATAGTTAAATAACACTGAAGCTCAACGCTATTGTTAATCAGAATTAACTTATAAATTAAATTGAACTTTTTTTTGTAAAAATTGATAGACACATCTGATACTTTTGGTTGTTTAAAGATGGACAGATTGTTGTAACATTATGTTATGTTTGTATGTTGGAAAGTTGATATACAGATGACATTGTATTTTTCTTAAGTTTTTTTTTTGGTGATGTATTTTTTGAAAAAAAAAACTTACATGTTTTGATTTAAGTGTTTGTCTAGAGATAAGATATTTTATGCTTCTCTCATTGTGTTAAAAGTTAATTTCATTGTTAGTTTATTAGTTATGACTTAGAATTACTTAAATAATAATTTTATTGTTGATAACTTATCGTTCTGAAATATTTTGTATGGTAATTTTTTTTTTTTTTAAATTGTTTTTGGCATTGTAAATTATTTTTGTGTGCCCTATGATTGAAAGGTATATTACTTCTTTGGAAACTTGTCTTATTTGATATTATGATGTATTTTTATTATTTAGCGGTTGATTGTGCATTAGGTCAAAACTTAGTTATCGCAAATGCTATTATTTGTTTGTGTAAGGTTTATAATTTATTTTCAGTTAAGTATAACTTTTGTAACTTAGTTAAATTACTTATTAGACTTTGGTTAGTTATGAATTATTCGTTTTGTGCTGTTAGTATGGATATACTTTGACATTTTGTTTTGTGCCTTGTAATCATGTTTGTATTTAATTTGTGAAAGATATTGTCTGATCTAAACATTTATTAGTATGTATTGTCATTGACTTTCTATGCGTTCATACCTTTGCTTTCCATTCGTCTTTGTTGACTATCCTTCATTTCATTCTATCTTTTTGTTGTCTTTCCGATATGTGTTCATATCTTGTTTATATTTCTGTATCACATCTTCGTTTCTCTTCGTTGTATTTGTATACTTCTCCTTTTTTTTCAATACTTATACTTTCATTCGTTGTATTCTTGAGTTAATTATATAACTTAATATAATGTAACTAGTATTTTGATAAATTTGTATTTATTGTACATGAAATTGTTGTTCTTATTGGTTATCTTGTGCTATTGTTAATTGTTTCTCATTTTCCGATTTCTTACTTTCCTTTACTACAGATCATTCTTCTGTTGCTTGATCTTGTTCTTTCACTTTCTATTGGTTGTTACTTGTACTAAATGTACTTAGCTTAGTGTTCTATTAAGATTAATTTTGGTATGCTTGTATTATGATTGATGCTTTTGTTGTAATTTACATCGGTAACATTCATTGGGATATTTGATTGATTATGTTTGATGTTTTAGTTGTAATATTACATTTATTGCTGATATTTCGGGTGGATGTACATTTTTTGATAGGTACATTTTTTGGATAGATACATATTTTTTGGTAGCCATATAATATAATTTCATTTATCTCTAAATTTTTGGGACTTAAATTTAAAAAAAAAAATGATAAATCATTTTTTTTCCCGGGCGGTGTGGCAACTGTTACAGAGTAAATGTTATCAAAGGGGAGGTGATCTTGAAAATGTTAAGCAAATAGATTCGATTACGGGTTACGGTGCTTGGTTAAGCTGATGTTAAGTTAAAAATGTATTAGGGGAATTCCCTCGTGTGATCGAGAAGTTTCCAAGTGGCGAACACTGGTCAGTTCAAATCGCGGAGATGTTTTTTTCTCTGAACTGTCTTGAGCTGTGAGTAAGCTCGTGTGACTAGCCCATGCAATTATCGAGACTGAGTTGTGTTTTTTAAACAACCGAGTCTCGTGTCTTTTTTGGCGGGTCTAGTGTGTGAACTAACGGCATTCTGTTTTGGGTACCGACGGGAGAGGTCGGTCCTACAGTGTGTGTTTCGAGTATGCCTGCGCAGTGCAAAAGTTATAAAGGCCATATTATTTGTGTAGGCCTATAATTTCTGAATTTATTGGAGAATTGTGTTTGTGAGTATTTTTGATGAGGTAAGGATCCAGGACATTTGTTTGAATATATATAAATGTCAAGATGAGTGAAGGCGAGATTACTGCAGATTGCCAGGGAGTGCAGTCTTGCGAGAAATTGCCGAAAGTATTCACCATTGATGTAGTTAGCACGGCGAGGATGATGTCCGTTGGCTAACCGGATCTATATGATATTTGAGGAGGCAATCGTTATCATTGAGAGGATCCACACATACATTAAAGCGCCAAGGTTGAGAGCGTCTTTGATGAAGCATATTTGAGAGGCCATCGTTATCATTGAGAGGATCCACACATACATTAAAGCGCCAAGGTTGAGAGCGTCTTTGATGAGGCATATTTGAGGAATGTATTATTGTCAGCACGGCGAGGATAAACCGTTGCTGGGAAAAGGGATCCATTGTCCGTTTATTGTGATGCTGATGTTGGAAGCATCGTTGGAGAGGCCATTTATTATTTAAATAAAGCGCCAAGGTTGAGAGCGTCTTTGATGAAGCATATTTGAGGAGGAAATTATTTATTACATTAGCACGGGGATGCCGACCGTTGCTGAGAGGATCCAGTAGTAAGATTATATGGCGCTAATGATTATGAGAAGTGGAGATGTGACTGGAGTACTGTATTATTGTATTGCTATGACTTGTACTTAATTGTGACTGTGTATTCTGTGTATTTCATGAACGTGTTGTGGTGTAAATAAACGTTATTAACAGTACACCTGCCGTTACACCATTCCATGCCTCTGATGTGTGTATCTGTGGCGTGTGAATGCCCACGCACACTCACTACAACATTTAACACGGTAGGAGAACAGTAGGCGTGACGGTGGTAACGCATGATCATAAATAGCCTGGGTGGCGGAAATTTAGGTCAACAAACAGATTGAATTCACTAACAGTATCGCGTGTGTAGCAGTGGTATGTTAGTAGCACAGAACTTGATATTTTGACATTCGCGTAATATAAGAATTACTGTTCTGCTCTGTGTGGGCGTATGAACAGTGTAACCATTGAGGTAACACCCATCACCATTTATTCAATCTCCAAGACCAGTCAGTCAGTGCTAATATTATAATGATAAAGAATCAACTTCAGATCTTTACAGACACACACTAAGGAAACCCGTTGACAGCATTACGAAACAGTCCTTCTTCTAGAATTCACAGATTAAGAAAGATAGAACATGACTGGAAAACGCATGGAGAAGTAAACTGGAAATAGAAGCTAAAAGAATCAAGAAGACATGGAAATGAGGGCTTGACATAAGTTTAGTTGAAGGCTTATGCTCCGTGGGGAGCTAAAGAGTAAGGAATGAATGGAAACAAGATCCAGCATAATGTTTAGTTAAAAATTATAATGATCACATTCAGAGACTTAATGGTTCTACATCTGCCCCATGTGGTTCCCTGGGGGTCTCGATGAGGCAAAGAAAGAATAGGCCTACCATTTCCTGGGGCATGTCGCACTAGGCGACTAATATGAGGTTGTGTATGTGGCTGGCAACCTCATCATGGAAAAGAAATGGCTACAGAAACACTTTTTAAATTGTCACATGGCATGAAATTCGGACATATTTTAATAACTCCGACTCCACTAAAACGACTCCGAATCCCTACTCCCGATTCCAGCTCTGATTTTTACTACAAAAACTGTTCCTACTACAACAACTGTTCCTACTACAGCAACTGTTCCTACTACAACAACTGTTCCTACTACAACAACAGTTCCTACTACAACAACTGTTCCTACTACAACAAATACTCATCATAATGATCATTTTCACTTCACGTGAAGTAAGGAGCAGCCACTGGAGCTACCCCCCCCCTTTCCCCTTTACATGTATCAGTACCCTTTAGCTCCTCAAGGAGCATAGACCTTCAACAAACAACACGTCGAGTCCTTCTGTCACGTGATAACAGCACAAGTTCTTTCCACGTCTTCCTCATCATTTTCACTTCTGTCTCCAGTTCTCTTCTCCGCGTGTTTCATGGTCTACCTCTGCCCTTCTTACCCTGAGGATTCCAGAATAAGGATTGCTTTGTAATGTTATCCATAGCTTTCCTCAGTGTGTGTCCTATCAATCTTCAGCGTCTTCTTCTCATCTGTTATTCCAGTGGCACTTGTCTGGTTCTTGTCATCAGTTCCACCTTGGTGACCTTGTCATACCATTTTAATCCTTCTATTGTATGCAAGCGCCCATTTATGAAAGTCCGTTACAGGAAGCTCGCACCGAAACATTCATGTGCTTTCCAGTGATGTTTTATGTAATTTATTTACAACAACTATTACCACTGTAATAACTTTGACTACTACAACAAGTATTACTGTTACAAAAAAAGTATTACTTATTACATCAATTTTTTCTACTTCTTTTGCAGCTCTTACTGCTACTATCACCGCTGTTGCAGTGAAGGTCACCGTTACTGATGCCGCTGCTAATTACACAACTACATCTGCTATTACTACTTCAATTAAGCAACCCCCTACGACTAATTCAGCGATTGCTACTATAACTCCTACTAATGCTACTACTACTATTACTACTGCTACTACTACTAATACTACTACTATTACTACTACTACTCCTCCTACTACTACTGCTGCTACTACTACGGATACTATTACAACAACAACAACTACTACTACTACTGCTACTACTACTACTAACGCAGGTGCATACATCAACTCACGAGTGTAATTGGCACATCTTGCTGTTAAAATCTGAATATTTTGCCATATCGCTTCCAGATCGATCCGCAGGTATGTACTTCTGCCTGCACGTGCAAACTCATCAGGATCATGATTCCGCAAACGCGAGGTAGTCACTTTTGAAGACCCGCTCATGCCTTGTTTACAACTGCGCTGCAACATAAAGATGCAAAAAACGTGTGAAGTTTATGAAGCATAATTTTATTACTCCAAGATGATTAGGGGAAATAACTTCGTCACTTCAAGATATTAGAAACTCCGAAACGGGCACGCAGGAAAAACGTGTAGAGCAGATGGGGATAACTCAGGAGTTGGGGGGATCTAGTTTAGAAACACTGTGCTCTAAAATAAATATGTACTTTAAAAAAATCATGCCTGTTTTCAAGTTTCAGATTATTTGAAATTTGGAATAAGCTCAACCTTTATGTATCTTCTGAACCACAGAATTAATATCCTGGGGTGTTGTGTAAACAGGACATGAGCAAGAAAGTGCCCACCACAGTGAAGGGGTGGCTCTAATGAGGTGTAGGGAAACACAGAAAGCACTTATAGAATGGGAAGCAACGGGACCCCGAATTATAAACAGTAACATTCAAAACAGCCAAAAAAAGAAAATAATGATAAACATATCCAGTGTTATGCACCAACCAATGTTAAAGAAGAATCTATGAAAGAAGAATTTTACATCAGACTACAAAATATCATGGATAAAATTAGAAGAAAGGACATCACAATTTTGATGGGGGACCTAAATGCAAAAAATAGAAACAGGCAATACCGGATTTGAAGAAATCATCGGAAAACATGGATTAGGTACAATGAATGAAAATGGGGAACTATTCAAAAACTGTTGTGCTTCAAAACAACTGGCTATAGGAGGAAGCATATTTTCACATAAAATATTGCATAAGGCAACATGGATATCAAAATACCCACAGAACTGAGAATCAGATTGTTCACATATGCATAAAAAAAAAAGTTTCGGTCATCATTATATGACGTAAAGGTATATAGAGGAGCAGATGTGGGGTCAGATCACAATCGTGTGTTAGCCAAAAATAAAGTTAAATATAAAAAGATGTGCAACGGTACATAACGACAGACAACAGTTTAATGTATGATATTTAAAGAATCAAGAAATAAGAGACACATTTTCGATTACAGTATGCAACAAATACCAAGTACTTCAACTGCTGGGTGATGTAGCAAGTACGGAAGACCACTGGCAACAAATAAAAAAATATATGGAATAAGACACGTGGAGAGGTAATGGGAGAAAGAGAATACAAAGTATGAATAACAACAGAAACCATCAACAAGATAGAAGACAGGAAAAGAAATGAAACAAATTTTAACAAAAGCAAAAGCAGAAGCTCCAAAGCCACGGCTCATGAAGTGGTACATAGAAGCAAACAAAAAAGTAAGAAGAAACATCAAAAGGGACAAGATGAAATATATCGAGAAGTTAGAAAGGGAAGCAGAGGAAGCTGCAGCCAAAGGAAATATGTGGGACCTGAACAACATGAAGAAGCTAACAGTGAAATATAAGCAAGCAAATGGCCTTATCCAAGACAAGAATAGAAAATTGCTTAGTGATATTCAAGAACCAATGAAGAGATTGATATAACATTTTGAGGAACTTCTCAATAGACTAACTTCATCAAATCCCCCAGACATACAGCCAGCAAAGAGGAGCTACAAACCAACCGTGAACGATCAAATAAGGAAGAAATAAAGACAGCCCTAAAGTTTCTAAAGGGTGGAAAAGCAACTGGTCCAGATGGCATTCCTGCACAGGCCATCAAATCAGATTTTGACACCTCTACAGAGATATTAATCAAATTACTTGGCAAAGTCTGAGAGAGAGAGAGAGAGAGAGAGAGAGAGAGAGAGAGAGAGAGAGAGAGAGAGAGAGAGAGAGAGAGAGAGAGAGAGAGAGAGAGAGAGAGAGAGAGAGAGAGAGACAGAGAGAGAAGAAGAAGAAATACCAGCAGAATGGAAGGAAGTTTATCTGATCAAGTTGCCTAAGAAGGGAGATTAAAGAGTGCACACATTGCAGAGAAATAATGTTACTATCAGTGCCAGGAAAAAATATTAAACATGATCGTCCTTGAGAGATTAAAAGAGTCCACCGACAAACAACTTAGAGACGATCAAGCTGGTTTTTTGACAAAACCAGACTGCCACTTTGAGAGTAATAGTTAATGTCTGGAATGGAATTCCCAGCTATACATTGGATTTGTGGACTATGAAACAGGCAATTGACATTGTAGACAGAGAATCACTTTGAAAATTGATGAGGCATTATGGAGTTCCTCAGAGGGAGAACTGGATCTGAAAATACACAGGGAGAAAAACAAAGGTAATGAGAATAATTGCAGGAAATGATAACAAGGTTGAACTTGGAGAAACACCACTACAAGATGTAGAATCATACACATATCTTGGCAGCAATATAGACAAAGTCAGAGGGACAGAAAATGACATCAAAATAAGAACACGAAAAGCAAGAGGGGCTTTCTTTGCATTGGGAGACATATGGAGATAAAGAGAAATCAAGTCCGGCACAAAAATAACAATCTTCAACTCAAATGTCAAGTCAGTTCTATTGTATGGCTCTGAAACATGGAGAGCAACAAAAACAACAACCAAAAAGCTACATACGTTTCATGAATGGGGGCTTGCGTAGAATAGAAGAATTGAAATGATATGTAAAGATCATAAATGTAGAACTGATAACAAGAACGAGACCAATGCTAGTGGAACAACAGGTGCGAAGAAGATCTTTGGTGATGGATAGGTGTGACGGATGAAACTCAGCTATCCCTGAATTGTTAGATGATATGGTAGTACCCTCGAATAGCATCAGTACCCCTGAATTTTGTTGTAATTTTATCGTCAACGTGGAACTCTACCACCTGGGCAAATTAGTATGCATCATTTCCACGTGGATTTTCACCACGTTGGATAATTAATATGTAAACAGCTATCATGCGTGCATCCAGGACATCGCTTTGTCTTAAGTTGAGTTTAAACCACGCCTACCGCCTTACCTCTAGAGCGATTAGAATCAGCGAATTTCTCGTTCTTTTCTGCCACCCCTTCAAGAAGGCGTTGCCAAGGGGAGACGTAAGCGGTCAGTATCAAAAGACTGTGGTGGTCCCAGAAGAACGAAGCAGTTTTTCTCACCTTCGGTTCACACGTTCATGCGAACCGGCTAAGACAAGGGAAATCGCTGGCGGACCAAGAGACGAACGGGGAAGTCTAGCGCTTGGACTGGCGGCGCAGAAACAGAATAGTTCCCTGATTTCAAATAAGGTGTGAATCTTCACATGTCGCTATCACTTTTCATTCCATTAACTATATATTGGCATCGCCGAAAATGCAGTTTATCATTCGTTGCCAGAGAGTTAAACGAACGAACGAACGTTATTTTCAAAGGGTTAAGAATTGGGCACGCAGGCCCGTCTGACATTCTGCCCTTCCTCTCTCTCTCGTCATGTATACTATATCCTTTCATCCTCACATTTACTTTAAGCATAATTAAGGCATTTATCATTATAAAAGTAATATTACATTTGCAATAATCATCATAATTAAAGTACGTTTTTAAAATAAAATTTAAAAATAAAATAAAATAAAAAATAATAATAATAATAATGAATTTAAAAATAAAGTAAATAAAAATAAACATTAAAAAAAAAAAACAACAACAACAACAAGACATAAAAATAGAATTCTTCGTACAGTAAATTAGTGATTTGAGACATATTCAGAAGTATGTTATAAGAACTCGTGAAATTTTCAAACGGTGTGCAACTGAATGACTCAGGGACTTTTTTTAGGTTCATCAAGATGAGGTGGGGTAAACAGTTACTTTCCTCGTTGTCTTTGCGTCTCGAACGAACGAACGAAGGAATGAACTTTATTTTCAAAGGGTTAAGAATTGGGCATGCAGGCCCGTCTTACATTCTGCCCTTCTTCTCTCTGTCATCTTACATACCGTATCCTTTCAAAAGCACATGTATTTTTAGCATTATTTAAGCATACAACATTATCGAGGTAAAATAATAACACACATTTGTAACATCCAGACATAATCAAATTTAAGGGGGAAAAAAATTATTAATTAAAATAAATTAACAAAAAATAATACCTTAAAAAAAACATTTAAAAAAAAAAATTAAAAAAAAAAAAGAAGTACTAGCTTATAGTAGAAGCTAACAAGTTTTCTCTTGGATTTCTACTATATTGGAGTCTATATTCATTCTGTGCTACGGTAAAATATATTAGTCTTGAGAGATTTAGGCGTTTAGTTTCTTCATTTATTTCACTGGATTTTTGTGTTAATTTAAACCTATTAAAAAAAAACCATCACACAGTTTCCAGATGTAAATTAAATAATATAACTATCCGTTATTTCCCGAGATGATAGATGTAACATAATTTTAAAAAACGCTAGGCGAGCGAAATTGTTTATTAAGCATATTTTTATTTCACCGCGTGTAAATTTTAAGTAATTAACTGTTCATAGCTAGTGGTAATTAAATCGATACATTAGCTAGTCACTCGTGTAGTCTTTAAATCTAAATAATTTAAATACCAGAGTGATTTTACAGGTCTTATACAAAACGCGGGTGTTAGATTTTATTACAGTAGTATTACCTGTTTTTATATTTTCTCTTTATACAGATGATCATACCTTGCGATCCAACGGTTTTTTTATATATGGAGAGTCATGTTCAGATGGCTTATGGTACCCCCATTTATATGTTCCTAACAACATACAAACATTGACTAGACCAAAAATCTGATTGTTGGAGACCCTTATAAGTCCTCCACAAAACCAGTAGATCGGTTAAATAACCAAACCCACGTCAATGCCAAGTGGTGTAAAGTTTAACTGGAACGGGACAATGCCAGATATATTATATTAAATCACATAAAGTTCCCTGTCCTGATGAGGCAGAACTGACAGCACTAATCTATTTAATCAAAACCCAAATGACAAGTAAACAGTGTTCCTACACCCAACTTCTCCAGAGAACATTTAAGGCTAGTTTGTCCAGTAAGTCTGAATGAAAGCGAGCTCGCTGAATGAATGCGAGAAGGGAAAACGGAATGAAAGAATTTAGTTTCTAAATGTTTACTACTAATATAACACCTTCCTTTTATCTATTCTATCACTAAGGCTGAAGGCCAACGGGAAAGTTAAATTAAGGACATATCCTAGATACCCGTCCCGTCTACCCCACTCCCCATTGTCAATCCTTTGTTTGATCTGTTGGGTAAACACACCTCGGGTGGGATCATTTTCCTAGTTTTTCCTTGTTCCAGTGTCTATGAGAATATATATTGTTTATTTATTTTTCCCTTTATGTAACTATGATTTCACCTGATGACATGATAACGATGTATTAACTGTTGTAACCTATTTTTCTTTTCTAAAGATATAATAAATTTTATAAACCTTAGCTATTAGGTCTGGTCAAAACCTTCCCCTGCCCATTATATGTGCCCATAGTCACCTGTTTGTTTCTACGTGTGTACGTATTTATGTCACAAAATTGTTTGTGTGTGCATACGAGAGGATAGTGTATTAGAATCAGTATCTAGTGAAATAATACTTCTTCATTTTAGCGGGTCGTGCTATATAGGTGAGTTGAGCAATCACTCAACCCAAGACAGAGTTTTTCTTACACTCTGTATTCCTCGTAAACAGGACTATTTCTCACCACCTTTCTCTCACATAGCTTTCACTATCTCACCCCTGCTCGATTGGGACCATAAAAATAAAGCCTATATAAAAACTAACGACAATAGGACACACCCCCGGGAAAACCTGTTGATAACAATACCAGCCAGCCATTGCTCTGAAATCCCAAGGTTAAGAGAAGTATAGCGAGACCAAGGAAAGCATGGAGAAGAGAACTGGAAAAAGATATAAGGGGACGAAGAAGACATAGACAGACCTTGAAAGACGGCACAGGACTGGAGGACTTGGCATAAGTTTATTGAAGGCTAATGCTACTCGTGGAGCTGAAGGTTGATTTGATTTCACTCATTCTTACAGAAAACGGATGACTTGACAGAGAAATTGAAATGCCAAATCCAAAAGAGAGTTCAGTGATTTACCAGCTGTCACTACCACTCACTCAAACATTAGCATATCAGTATGGAAACTAAAGGACAGCTGATAAATAAAAAGTACATTCTGATTAGCTCTTTGCTATCAATGACATAATTATGATCTCTGATCAAAGCTCACGAGAAGAAAATTACATTCTGTGAAATGAGATGCTTAAGAAAGCCATTAATGTTACCAGGATAGACAGAATGAGAAATGATGACACCAGAAAAATTGTAGAAACGACATCTTGCATCAAGTATATATATTGTATAAAAGTGAATTCCTAACACTTGTTTTTTTTTCCTTTACATGTTTTATGATTTTAAGTATGAATATTAGTTGTTTGGAACCGTTGTAATTTCAGCCCAGCAAAAATTAATCTTTGTATAAAATATAAGCTGATAACGTTGAAAAAATTGTAACGTTCGCAAGAAAGTTTGGTCATTGCTAGAACTGTGTTTAAAACGAAAGATTCGCTGACCTGTTGTTAAAAGAAACACACTAATTTAAACGGCACATCACCATTCACCATCCTACGTCCGCCCCTTCAAACACGAAACTCAATATATATTCGATTTCATTATTTTCCTTACGTTAATGGAGTTTGTTCCGTTCTATTTTACATTGTTTTAGTTATATAAAATCGGCCGAGTCAATGCCCTTACAACGTGAAAGATTAAAATGCACCAAGAAAGCGAGCTGCATGCAAAGTTTCAGCTCTCCGCGACGAGTGGATCATAAAGACTTTAAGCACTAAGAATTTGAAGCCAACAAATATAACTTCTCAAGTATTTGATGCAGTCGTCTGTTACGCAGAGCAACATCTGCTAGCACCCCTTTCAAAACCTGTACACAATCTCAGAAACAATATTTTGTATAAGAATATTAGTAGGAAAAAGTATAAAGGTAAAAAAAAAAGGTAAATAAATACAAATACAAAAAAAGAGGTATTTACATGTGCTTCATTGGCCATAAGAAGGCTTTTGACTAGAGAGTCCATTATGAGAAAATAATTGAATGCCTCGAAGACTTATGTATTGATGGAAAATACATAAGAATACTGAGTAATCTTAATTGGGAACAAATTGTTACAGTAAGATCTGGCAGAAATTACTCACCATATAAATAGACATAAAAAAGAAGTGTGAGGCATTTAACCTATACACAGAAACAATTTTCAAACAGATACAGGTAATGCTGGGACTGAACACTGTGGAAGGTCAATAAACTATATATGTATATATATATATACCTTGTATATATTCCTCATTACTGTATGGTGTACAAACGTGAACAGTAAACAAGCCATTGGAAGAAATATTGAAGCTCTTGAGATGTGGATATAAAGAAAAATGGAGCGCGCCTCACGGAAAGAGAAGAAAACAAATAAAGAGGACCTAGACAACCTAGGAATGAAAACAGAATTAATGAAGGAGATCAAAATTATACAGCTAAAATATTCTGACCATATAAAAAGAGAACATCTTGCGGATGACCATAATGGAAGGCAGAGCTGAATGCAAACGTGCAAGAGGAATACAACGCTATAAGTGGGAAGACAACATCAAGAGATGAACAGGCAAGAGTCTATCAGTGTACCATCTAGACAAGAGAAAAAGACGTTGGAGATCCATTTTATCCGACCTTCGTTGTGGAGATGGCAGCTGATAATGAGGACACAGTCTAGAAAAAAAAATCGTTGAATACAAAGTAAAATTTAAAAAAAAAAACAAAAACTTACCTTTAACAATGTTTATTGAAACTAAATCAAAGACTAAAGTAAATTCTTTTTCTTCTTTTTGTGTGCATACAGTATTTAATTACTTTAACGTTCTCTCACTATACACAACAAATTCACGGTCGACTGGCTCCAAAGCATATCGAGAATGCAATGAGTTCGGCAAGCGAGAATTTACTGAAGATAAGGAGTAGATATATCGCTCATTTAGAATTAATAAACAGCCCTCTACGTTCTGAGTGAATCAATGATCATTTTGCACGTTTATACTCCTAACTCAGTAACAATTACTTACTTAGTCGTTCCCCTTCTACCGTGAGGTGTAGAGGTTTGGAAGAGAGAGCGCCAGACTATCCTATCGGCTGTCTTCCTCCTGGCCTGGTTACATTCTAGTCCTCGGTCCTTCAAAGATTGTCTAATGTTGTCCTCCCAGCGGACTCTCGGTCGTCCTGGGGGTCTGGATCCCTGGCTCTTTGTTTCCCATGCTTGTCGTGGTAGCCGATCTTCTCCCATTCTGCAGACATGGCCAAACCATCTTAGTTGGGACTGTTCTACTTGGGTCTGCAGGGGTGGGATTTAAGGCCTTGACGTATCGTCTGGCTGCGGACCATGTCTCTTTTTGTTACTCCAACCACCTTCCTCAGATACCTCATTTCTGAGGTTTGGATCTGGCTTTTTTGGGTTGTAGTCATTGCCCATGACTCGCATCCATATGTCAAGACTGGGACATAGGTGAAGCGGTATATAGCCATCTTCGTTTTCTTACCAACCTCTCTCTTGCTGAGGAATCCTCGATTTATGGCCTGAAAAAGTCTCCCAGCTGCTGCTTTCCGAGTGACCAACTCTTCTTTGATGCCTCCCTTTCGGTCTATAATAGCTCCGAGGTATTTAAAGTGGTCGACCTGCTCCAGGACCTGTTCTCCCAGCTTAATCTGATGTCTTCTTTCTTCTCGTGATGTCACCATGGATTTTGTTTTAGAGCTGCTTATGACCATCTCTCTCTTTTCCAGCTCTTCCTTCCAGACTTGCAGGTGTAACACACCTAGTCTTTATCTCCGTCTCGGTGCGTCTCACTCTTCCTCTTCATTGAGCATTCATGTTTTAATAGTTTAAAAAAAAAAAAAAAAACTATACGATGAAAAAAAAAAAATTTATATGGCAAAGAGTGATGATATATACACACGCACACACACTCACTCACACTCCAGAATCAGCTACAAGAAGATAATTTAAAATGTATTTCAGACAGTTCGTGATCGCCAAAATTATTCATAGTACACACCAGTATTTTGTTAATTGTATTTTTTAATTTTAATTATTTTTGACACTTGTAACATTATTTTACACGTTATAATGAGTCCATGTTACATTTGTTGCAATCTAATAAAATCACATTGATTTCGTGCCTACTTATATTTTTCTGATGATAAAACCTTCTTCAACAAAGTTGGGCTACGTATTAAATATGCATAGAAATTCGAGCATGAAAGCTCCTTGAAATTTTACTGCACAAGTAGAGTGCCTTTAATGGATTCTACACCCAAAATGTTCATTTCTTTTGTCCATCGACCCTGCATAAGCGAAAAAAGTCTCAACACTGGCGTTGTGCCCAGGAATTGCAAAACTAAATTGTCCAAGTCTTAAGATTCCTGAATGCAATTCAACATTTCTCGATTATTCAAAATATTTAGTCCATTTCTTGTGCTTTTCTGTTTCTATGTTTTTTTTTTTTTAAATCAGCTGCACCTTTAATTGCTACCGATACAAATGTGCAGCCTCTGCATACAAGACTTTCTGCTTCATACTCTTGTCGACCACTGGAAAAGCACTGACATTTTTTTTTCAATTCATCCGTGAACACACACTTCCGTTTTGGCATTTTGAGCGGGTATCTGTAATACAAATATAATATAATGCCATTAATCAATGGTACCGTACATTCCATGTTAAAGTTAAAATTATTTGTGAAATGCAACAGACGAGGTTTTAATTTTAACAAACTCATTACTATACTACTCGTGTATTTTTTCATAATAAACTAATTGCAATAAATATAAAAGCAGTACGAACTAAGTTTAATATCATTTGAAATTTGCAATAGACAACGAAGTTCTTCTTCTTCTTTGATCCATAACCACCAACCGTCAAAGCAGTCAGCGGCCATCACGCCTGGTGGCGTCTTGTAGGGCAGCAACAAATTGATTCCACTTTGCTCGGTCGGCGGCCATCCTTCGTACAGTGCCCCAACTGTGGTTCATTTCGGCTTTCACCACTGTCAGTCATACGAGCCTGAGACTCCGGATGTCCGTCCCGCATCAAAGTTTTTTCATTTATTGCCTTTTCCGTAACATGTGCGATTTTTTTTACATAGACAGGGGTGTCGGCCCTGTGCTAAAACCCCCAACCTGGAGGACCAGGGTACCAGCTTTTGTCTGACCCCTACCCACGCAGACCAGTCCAGCTTGGTTGAACTTACCAGGAGTAAAACTCCCACTGGCATAGCTCTGGGGATTGTCAGGGCACACAAGCTGCCATACCGCTACAAGGTATAGGTACCAGTGATGACAGAGACAACGAAGTTATAAGTGACTAAACCCAGCCCGAAGTTCTAATTCATGCCGTTTTGTCTGTTATATTTTCCCCTAACAAATGCCAATAAACCTAAACAGCGTTTAACCTGGGTTAAAATGTGATAGTAATCTATTATAAACTATTGAAAAACATGACAACTTACGGTAGTGTTGTTGGCAATTTGCGCGATCCGTCGATTTTCCTGAGATAAAAATTCTTAATTCTGTACTCGGAAATCGGATTTCAATGAAGATTTTTCAAATCCGGACGTCTGGTCACCCTAAGCATGTCGTCATCTACCTTGTCACATTTCTACCACCTCATTGATTTTTTTGTTGTTGTTGGATCTTATTAAGATGTTGTTGGATCTTATTAAGAGGATCTGAACTATTGTCCATTACAAACTTGCTGACGCTCATGGTTTTCTCCTTTACATTTCAATTTACCTAGGGTTACCATATCGTTCATCGCAAAAAGGAGGACAATTCTCAATTTTTAGTTATAAAAAGGAGGACAAGGGCGGACATTATAGTGAAATTTCTTCAAATTGGAGAACTGATCAAAACACTTAGTATCATCAATTTGTACACCTTTTTCCATAAAAAATTTTATACTTATTTCTACATCTTCGCAGGAGATATCTTCAAGATCTAGCCACTTAAAGCCAGAAAATTCCTGAAAAGGCTGCATCCACATTTTAAAATAATCTAAACATCCTTCATACAGTGCTTCTACATTGCACTGAAACTGTTGCACCTCAGATCTGTAGCCATCACTTTCCATTTGCTTTAGCATGTCCTTCACTTTGAGTGGCATGAAATTGAAATCCTTTCTTTCTTGAAGGAGGTCTAGCAAGGACGAAAGGATTTTCATTACATTAAAAGGGGAGTTATCTTTTCTAATTTGCTAATATGAGCATGATATACAATAATTAGGTACTGAAAATGCTATAAACAGATTTCACTTAATAGATCCTCAAAAAACTTTTTCAGTACAGCTGGTGGTTTGTTCTGTGAAAGAAAGAATGACTTGAGAGCTGGAAACTTTTGTAGAAGTTTTTGAACAGCTGGAAATAAAGACAGCCACCGTGTTTTGCTGTAGTTAAGGAGTTGCTGGTATTCTACATCACCAAACTCACAGAACACTTTTAGGGACTCAACATGGACAGTGTAAATTGAAAAGTAATTATAAATTTGTACAAAAACATTGTGGGGTACCGCCATTGAAGAAACAACGTCCAATCACCTGAAATGCGGAAAAAAGAGGGATTTCACTAAAATGTGTGCGGACAGTAATTGTTACCCCAAAAATGAGGACATGTCTGCATAAATGAGGACGTATGGTAACCGTAAATTTACCCATACAGTTGTAGGGAATCGATTCCCTTCTCTTAGCTTCTACGTTTACATTGGATCTGTCATGATCAGCGTTGCCACTCTTATGTAGATTTACCTAGATCTAGATTTTTTTGGGGGTCTCGTCTAGGTGTCATTGTCTTTCATTAGTCGAACGCTACCTAGATCAACTTTCGGACCTAATGTAGCCCGAAATACAAAATCTAGGTGTATCTATGTGTTTTTAAGGTACCATCACGTTGTTTTTTTTTTCATCAAAATTCAGGGTTACAACACTGGCGTGATAAAGTTATGTCTGGGAACGAGTTTGCAAGTTGCCTGAGTCCTGTCGTCGAAGTCTATATCCTGAACGTGTTTTGTCAAATGCTCTTATTCACACTTCATACGTCACTCGCCAGATGGCACCCACCAAGAAATCTGCTCCAAGACGTTACCGACTCAAACCTGCATTTTAGTGTTACCATACGTCCTCATTTATGCGGACACGTCCTCATTTTGGGGTCAAAAATTACTGTCCGCACACATTTTTACGAATGCCCTGTTTTGTCTGCATTTCCAGTGATTGGACGTTTTTTCTTCACTCTGGCCGTACCCCACGTAAAAATGGGAGATTTTCTCTATTGGTAACAGCGTAGCGTTAAATTTAGAATTCAGAAGCTGGCTACCGGACCAGTTACATCGGCAATTGAGTAGCGTTTCCACTTCCGATATTACATTTTAACATCGCTTTTCGGTAGCCCAAAAATCGACCAAAGGAATCAAACACCCACCCAAAATAGCCCAGGTCGAGGGTATCAAGGTTTTTCGTTTCAAAATTTATAGTGGCAACGCTGGTATCCATCATTACTTATTCTACTTTGACCTTTGACACAACTAACCTCAATCTACATCAATCGACTGAAATTTTAGTTTTATTCTTGTTGTTCATTGAGTAAGTAATACTATAATCTGAATGATTATACTTTTATTGAATTGCTGGCACATGAAAAGTGGACCAAATTCTTTGAACAATCAAGAAATATAGTTACTGAACTACTGCTCATTGCTCAATATTTTCTTGCTGTTCCAGGACATATTTTTTTTTTTTTTTTTTTTTTGGCGTACGCCCGCTAATACTCGAGGCGAAATCTCAGGTCATTATTTATGTCTAACCTGACATTGATTTTACGTGAGTATCCCTTTATTTCTTGTACAGAGACAGGTGTCCCTCGCCATTCAGGCAAATACTCGCCGATTTCGGAGGTACCCATTGCAGCTGGGTCGGCTCAGGAGCCGCCAGTCCCTGGTCGACGACACTCCTTCAAATGTACTCGCCAGGTCTCGAGTTAATCCAGTCCAAATCCCGGTCGACGAAAAATCCTCAAATGCCGTCGCCCGGGTTTGATCCTGTATCACCCGGTCGCCAGAGCGGTGTTGTAACCACTACGCTAGCGCGGCTCCCGACATAATTCTAATCTTGAGAGTCTTTTTTTTCTTTAATGGAAAGTCAGTGGACAAAGGACAGAAACCGATTCACTGTTGAATGTATTAAATGAATGGTAATTACCAAATGAATATTACAAGCTCAGTACAATTATAAGAATGTTTCATGTACAGAGTCCCATTAGTATTTATTTGGAAATTCAGACTTACTGAAAAAAATAATGTCAAGTGAAAAGTAGGCCTACAATGTTAAAGACTGAATATTTAGTGATGTTGAAATAAATAGGCCTAATGCTTGATCGATATGCCAGATCCGGGCCTCAGAAATGAGGTATCTGAGGAAAGTGGTTGAAGTAACAAGAAGAGACATGGTCCGCAACCAGACGATCCGTCAAGGCCTAAAATCCCATCCGCTGCAGACCCAAATAGAACAGTCCCAACTAAGATGGTTTGGCCATGTCTGCAGAATGGGAGAAAATCGGCTACCACGACAAGCATGGGAAACAAAGAGCCAGGGATCCAGACCTCCAGGACGACCCAGAGTCCGCTGGGAGGACAACATTGGACAATCTTTGAAGGACCGAGGACTAGAGTGGAGCCAGGCCAGGAAGAAGACAGCTGATAGAATGGTCTGGCGCTCTCTCTTCCAAACCTCTACACCTCACGGTAGAAGGGGAACGACTAAGTAAGTAAGTAAGTAAGTAAGCTTGATCGAAAAAATTATTAAAATGTACATTTTATGAAGATTAAATTTTTATTTATTTTGTTGAAGTATTTCTATATAGTTTATCATGACTCTTTACTTAAAATGTATTGAATTAGTGAAATTAATGTGTCCTGCTTTGTGTAATATTCTTTTCTTAAAAAATGTCCTCCTTTTGGTAATGTTCGCCTTTAGCCCCACCGATGTCCTATTGTATTTTTTCGTTTACTTTGTACATCGACTTTAAGCAAACATTCGTACGTTATCCATATCGACTTTTTAATCGAGATTTAAAGCGGGAAACGCTATGAATTTTGCGTTTCTGTCGCTGCAGCATACTTGTTTGTGCCGCGTACTTGTTATATATATATATATATATATATATATATATATATATATATATATATATATATATATATATATATATATATATATATATATATATATATATATATATATATATATATATGAGCGTCCGATTGACAGAGTTGTTACAGCGCTGGTCTCTCGTGGCTAAGGTGATGGGTTCGATTCATGGTATTATCGCGCTCCAGTCTACCCAGCTGTAAATGGATACCTGACTTTGCTCTTGAGTTAGGGAAGTAAAAGTATCGAGGAAGGGAACTGGTCACCCCACGTCTCGATGCTGGACTTGGTATTGTGAAGTCTCTAACACTTCATTCTCCTACGGCGAATAATTTGACAGCAAGTTGTTGACTGCGAATGATAATATTTTATAATATAACAGTAATAAACCACGTTTTAAAAGTAATTTGCTTTGCTAACTTATCTTACTGCAAGCGAATACAGTGACTAAAACTAACAGCATCTCCGGTAGGGTTGCGACCTGCACTGAGGAAGCGGTGTCAAGTTCAAATCAGCATGTAATATTAACCACACACACGTACACACCCATATATATTGTTATTGTTTAACAGAATCGACATCATTGCACTTATTCATCTTATTTGGTATTGAAAACAATATATATCCTAATTATAACCCATCAGAGGTTGAACAGGATATTTTTCATCATTAAATAAAAAAAAAAATAATTGCACTCCTGGCAAACCCTTAGATGCCCAGTCTCGCTCAGTATGTCGAAAAGTGTGAACGAAAACTGTTCCAATAGCTCGCTGGTTGTATACGCGACGGATGCATCATTTCATACGTCCATCTCAGCTAGCCATACATTTGATGACAAATTCCAACAGTCTTAAACTTGATGATTCATCTATTGCAGTGCCATTCTTTAACAGACGATAAATAATTGTTCTCAGTATCTCTCCCTTATTCATATCCAATGTCGTCACTGTTGGTGCTTTTGATGCTAGTCTGTCAGCTCTCTCATTCCTGCGTACCCCTGCATGGCCAGGACCGTAGATCCACAACAGCTCCTGCAGATTCTAAGCTTCTATTAATGTTTTCCATTCATGCCGTAGACAACCATTTTGAACCTTTCGAAGCATGGACTGAGAGCGTGACACAATGACTGCCTTTGCTTATGAAGTTTCAGTTAGCCAACTTAAGGATGCAGTAGCTGCCTCTACCTCCGTTTGCATGCTGGAAATTGTTATCTTGTAAGCCCCACTATGTTCTGCCCTTTACCCTAGCAAAGAAGCCCCAACCTGATTTCTCAGCGAGGAAAGTAACTGTTTACCCCACCTCATCTTGATGAACCTAAAAAAGTCCCTGAGTCATTCAGTTGCACACCGTTTGAAAATTTCAGGAGTTCTTATAACATACCTCTGAATATCAAATCACTAATTTACTGTACGAAGAATTCGATTTTTATGTCTTGTTGTTGTTGTTGTTGTTTTTTTTTTAATGTTTATTTTTATTCTTATTTATTTTATTTTTAAATTCATTATTATTATTATTATTTTATTTTTATTTTTTTTTATTTTAAAAACGTACTTTAATTATGATGATTATTGCCAATTTAATATTACTTTTATAATGATAAATGCCTTAATTGTGCTTAAAGTAAATGTGAGGATGAAAGGATATAGTATACATGATGAGAGAGGAAGGGCAGAATGTCAAACGGGCCTGCGTGCCCAATTCTTAACCCTTTGAAAATAAAGTTCGTTCGTTCGTTCACCACGGATCACAGACCCACCTGTATACACAATGGCATCAGTTGATTAATTTCCAGTTCTGCTTTCCCATTGCCCCAAGTTCTAGACTATCTGCCAAGGCTGATGATGACTTGTTCGAAATTAATCCAGTTCTCATCGGACTTACTCCACTCTTCCCCATTAAATATATTTTCAACATGTGGTCACCTGCTTGATGGTTATCTCTGCCTGTGCCATCCATGACATCTCCGTCTTAATTTTGCTCCCTTTATGTCTGCTACGTTTCCATGCAGGGGGTGCCGTTTGTCTGTGGTTACTCGCATATAGGTTTTTGCCGGGGCCATCGCATATCTTGATCTAATCGACAGCACTCCAAGCATGTACCTCCTCATTGTCACAATGGGGGTATCTCGCGTACCGCCCAAGACTACATGCATCCCTTCGTTTTGAATGCGTTCTAGTCGTTCACATTGTGTTACTGACAGCGTGAGTATTCCCAGCCCATACTCGATGACCGATATGGCAAGCTGATGATGAAAGAAGAAACAGTAATCTCTGCTCTAGGTGTGCTGCGGCCATTATTTTCAGGGCTGCCAGACCTCTTCTGCATTTATGTATTATGTGATAAACATGGTACTTATGCGATAGCTCACAATCGAATGTAACTCCAAGGTATTTCAGCTTGTCTTGCCTTTCAATTTTCTGTCTATTACGAGTAATACCTGGAATGTCTGTTTTCACTATGGAGTTGTTTAAGGAGCACCACATCACGCAGGCCTTGTTGGGATTGACTTTGAAGCCATTTTCCACGCACCATTTAACACCTCCTGTTGTGTCCCATGTAATGCTTTTAACCATTTCCTGTCGGTCAGAGCCAGCTCTGTAAATGAGTATGCTATCAGCAAAAGTCAGTACTTGTCCCAACCCAGTTGGCTGAACGGTAGCTATTTTTGCTGTATAGGTTGTGTTTTTATTAGGCTTACCATACGTCCCGGTTTGACCGGGACTGTCCCGGTTTGAAGGTATAGTCCCGGCGTCCCGGCCAGTTTGTCATTTTGTCCCGGTTATTTGGAAAAAAATTAACATCATATTTTATATCACAAGGTGAATAAATTTATACCTCAAGAAGCAAAAAAGCTTTTTAGAATATTGGAAAATAATGGAAGCTTTATTTCTAAAACCCTCTTGTTCTTTCCTCAGTTTATGGCCAACTGCTTTTGAAATTTTCTGGATGATTATCCTGCCTAGTATTTTACTGGGAACTGAGAGGAGAGTAATTCCTCTCCAGTTTGGTCGATGTGGTGAGTTGGGATTGATTAAATGTATCTATAGGGGACTTAGTGTACTGACTGAGATCAGCTGTGAAGGTCTCTGTATCTATTAAGTTTGGTGTATTACAAAGTACCTTACTTGCTACCACATGTCAACCTCAGTCAGACTTATTCTGGATTTGTATGATGACTGCGTTAATGTCTAGGGTTATGATAGTGATGTAGTGTAAGTTCACAACAACCAACATACAGATAAACACCCACGTTAAGAACCACAACAGTTATAACACTATGACTATCACAACATATAACACTTTAAATATTAATCTTATGTAAGTCAAGTGTTTACAAATGGATATAATGTATCCATATATATATATATATATATATATATATTTATATATAAATATATATATATATAATCTTATGTGTTGGAGTCATTATATCCATTTGTAAACACTTGACTTACATAAGATTAATGTTTAAAGTGTTATATGTTGTGATAGTCATAGTGTTATAACTGTTGTGGTTCTTAACGTGGGTGTTTATCTGTATGTTGGTTGTTGTGAACTTACACTACATCACTATCATATACCCTAGATATATATATATATATATATATATATATATATATATATATATATATATATATATATATATATATATATATATATATATATATATATATATATATATATATTTCCTGATCCTGCAACAATGGGAATCAGGAATCTCAAACAAATGTAATCAGAAGAGTTATGTACAAAATTTTATACAAAAGATATGTGTTTCATCATATAATCTTATGGTCATATGAATGTGGTGTGGTGATGTGTTATTTTGAGGTAATACTGGCTTTGATTGCTAAGTTGTTGTTTATCATCATAACTTGATGTGTTTTGACTGGTGGAACTATTATTATTTGGTTCACCAATTCTCTTTCTTTCAACAAAACTTTTTATCCCGTTTATTCTTTATTTTAATCAAATCAGGGATATTCAATATATTGTTTATATATATTTTAAGTAAGGGTATGATAAGGTTGAGCTTGTTCGTGCTGACAATCTTATCTTCAAAAGCAGTGGCAGGAAACGTGACTCCTCTGCTCTCCTGCTTCTCAGATGTAAGTAGGTTAGATGATGGCCTCTATCGGGTACTGGGAGACTGCTGCCAGCTTTCTGGATCATGCAATACTCTGAAATGACTTTAGTGTAGAAATTTGAAATTAAAAATAAACCTCGGCAGTGATTGGCCACAGACAATCATATTTTAGCGCTCAGAGCGCATTTGGGGTCATTCTTCAATAAATTGTTCAGTGTTAGACACAGATTTTAAAAGTGTGGTGTTTTCCCATATGAAATGGACAGTGAAATAAATTTAGGGACGCCATACTATAGCCAGCAGCTCAGCTGAGTTTTGCTAGCAATTCTGTGTTATGTATTCATAATCTGAGCTGTGAGTTTCTATCGACAACAAAGCAGAGTCTATTCGGTGGGTGACTTTACTCGAGTGTATCTGTGCAGTTCTTGTGACAGAGACCACCATTATTGCCCGCCAGCACGGAGAGGTGGGACCGCAAGTTTTCAGCACCAGAGCTACAAAAAGATGAGTGAGCCTCTGGTCTGCTGGACATTCACCAACTATTTGTAGTGACTAATATCCCCATAAAAATTCCCACCTTTTTCTGGACATTGTGTAGTCAATATAGACAGGTGTGATGAGGCCACCCCAACAGCACAAACAGTAAATATCCTCCCAAAGAGATGACTATTCGAACTTTTAATAAAACTAGACTAGTCTAGTACTTAAATATGTACGCTCCTGCATTTATGATGTAACATTCCATGCATAATTTTTCATAAATGTTAAATCCTTCCTAGAAAAACAATTCTGGTCAGAAAAAAAACTTGATCCAGAACCAATAAATGTAATATAATTATATCAAAAATTTTATACACGTGAGTTAGTTCAGTGTATTTTAACACTTGTTAATCTTATTAGTCTTCTTAAATATCTGTGGGTGTATTTATAACTAACACACCACATTACACATCATTACCCTAGACACTTTACGTAGCCACATTCATTAAGAAAAAAAAAAAATTAAGTGTGAGGTCGTAGTGGTAGCAAGAAAGGCCTTCTGACAATTCTCAACTACATTTTATCTCAGGAGCCTTCACAGCTGGCCTCATACAATTTACATGTAGTAATAACACCATCATACAATACCATCAAACACCACTACATAAATTGGGGTCTTGTCCAGGGATAATTAGCCAATATTAATATTAAGATCTCCTGGTGGGAGAAATAAAAGTAGGGAAATAAATTGTAAAATTTCCTTTAAAATTAAAAGTGTCCCTGCAGATAAAAGTTGGTGAATCTTCACAGCCAGTAATAATTAAGTAGTTAACTGGTTAGTTAGATTATAGTCATAAGAATTACTTAGTGTATTTACTGGTTAGAGATTTAGCTTGTATATTATTATATTGTCTGAAAAGTATGGCTGAGCTAGCAAAGTTCCGATCAGCTGCTGTGCTCACGGCGAAGGAGATGGGAATGGATGGTCAAATTTTAATTCAATACGTAACGGCTGAATGTGATAAATATATTGAACGGGAAGAAAGGAGGTTAGCTGAAGAGAAGAGGTTAGAGGCTGATAGAGACATTAAGAGGCTGCAGATTGAGGCAGAAGAAAAACGACAGCAAAGGGAGGCAGAAGATAAAAAGGCCGAAAGGGAGGCAGAAGATAAAAAGGCCGAAAGGGAGGCAGAAGATAAAAAGGCCGAAAGGGAGGCAGAGGAAAAAAAGGTTGACTGCCGAAAGGGAGGCTGAAGATAGAAGGTTGCAGAGGGAGCACGAATTACGACTAAGGGAGCTGGAATTACAAGGCCCGGCTCCTGAAAATGGTGCCAGCCCTTTTGCCTCAGATGCTACGCCCAGTATGGGAGCCTCAAACTCAGCTATGGGGTTTCATTTAGACCATTTTGTTGAGAAAGACGATGACATAGAGGGGTACCTGGGACGTTTTGAGTTATTAGCTACTACATATGGGTTAGAGAGAGAGAGAGGTGGAGTTTAAAGCTATCACAGGGATTGAGGGGTGCTTCTTATGAAGTATTTGCCAAAATGAACAGGGAAGACCAAGACAATTATGACATGTTAAAGCAGGCTTTGTTATTAAGGTACGAGAAGAATGGTGAATTTTATCGTAAGAGATTTAGAAATGCCAAACTGTTGTCTGGGGAGACATACCACCAATTCTCTGCCAGACTAGAAACCTATTTGGAGAAATGGACGGCTCTGGGGAAGACCCAAGATCTTAAAGAAATGATCATGATTGAGCAATTGAGAGAGTCCATGGCTCCAGACATGAGAAAATTTCTCATGGAACAAGGTGCAGAGAAGTTGGGGGAAATTTTAAATGTTGCTGAGAGGTATCAGGCAGCTCAGGCAGAGGTAAGTGGTGCTAAGAAGAAGCACATAGACAATTTTAAAGCTCCACAGCAATTTAATAAATTTGATAATAGAGAGCAGGGAAATAAGGGTAGGACAAACTTTGAGCGGCAAAGAAATGACTATCGCGACAGAAACTCACAGTTCAATGACCAAAAGTTCAATGAAAGAAAACCGTTGAACCAAGGAAAAAAAGATGGTGCAAATGGTGCAAGAAGGATAACCATAACACCGAATTTTGTAGAAGGAAACCTTCAAACATTGCTGCAATGAAGTCGGGGACGCAAAGATTAAAGGTTAATCCTAAGGGACAACAGGAACCTTATCACCCCCCCAGTTTGTGAGGATGTTATTTGTAATGGGGTCACCATAAGGTGCCTTTATGATACAGGTTTGGATTATGATTCAGTTGTGAAGTCTAGCCTAGTGGACCCAAGTCAGTATACCACAGAAACAGTGGAAATACAAGGGGCGACTAAGGACATACCACTCATGACACTTCCCATCGCAAGGATAACGGTGAAAACTCGCTATGTGGAAGGAGAAATCAGAGCAGCAGTGATAGATGAACCAATCTACCCTCTGATATTGGGGTGTAGATACGTCTTCTTGGGGAATCCCGAGAAACCTGTGATCATGGCGACAGTGCAGACCAGGTCACAGAAGAAGGAGGAAGAAGGTGAACCTATAAATGCTCATCCAGAGGAGATGAGGAAGGCGCAGGCTGAGGATAGGACACTCCAGCCATGTTTTAAAAAATTACCCAAATGCCACACACCTCCGAGCAAGGGGGAATATTTCATGAAGAACAAACTCTTATACAGGAAGGCCGGAACTGGAACAAATGGTCACAACCAGCTGGTTCTTCCCACTTCATATAGAGATAAAGTGATGGAACTCGGGCATGCGATTCCCTTCAGTGGTCACATGGGGATCAGCGCCACAGGACAGCGTATAGCTTGTCATTACTTCTGGCCAGGGATAACGGAGGATATAAAAAGATATGTCAAATCCTGCCCAGAATGTCAAAGGGTAGCTCCAAAGCACTGGACTGCTCCTGCAACTCTAGGGGAAATGCCCATAGTGGGAACACCTTTTGAGAGGGTTGCAGTGGATATTGTAGGACCTCTCACTCGGACCAAGAGGAGGAACAGTTACATCCTTACTCTGGTGGACACTTGTTCTATGTGGGGAGAGGCGGTAGCCCTGCCATCAATTGATTCAAAACATGTAGCAGAGGCACTACTTACAATATTTACCCGATTAGGATTCCCGCATCAAATCTTGACGGATAATGGTTCTCAGTTCAAGGGGAAACTAACGGAAGAAGTTTTTAAGCTATTTCAAGCCAGGCACTTTCATTGTAGTCCGTACCATCCACAAGGGAACGGCCAGGTAGAGAGGGTCAACGGGACTCTCATTTCTATCCTGAGAAAGCTGGCACACGAAAAACCGGATCTGTGGGATCAATTCCTGCCCGCCGCATTGTTTGCGTACCGGGAGGTACCACATAGTTCAACCGGGATGGCTCCCGCAACTCTGCTATTTGGGAGGCCAATAAAAGGGCCTTTAGAAGCTCTATTAAGGACCTGGACAGATGAGAAGGCGGAAGAGACTGTTACCTCATCGTATCAATACGTGAACGAACTGACCACTCGTTTGAAAGCTGGATGGAAACTGGCAAATGATAATTTGAAACAAGCCAGGAAGAAACATGCAGCATATTTTAATAGGAAGGCAAAGGACAGGGAACTGGCAGTCGGAGAGAAGGTGCTGCTTTTACTACCCGGAAGCCAGAATAAATTACAAATTGGTTGGCAAGGTCCATATACGGTTCTAGAGAAGGTGTCTAGAACAAACTATAAAATTGACAAAAAGGGGAAGGAAAAAGTTTATCATGTAAACCTGTTAAAGAAGTATCTGGACAGACCACTCCAGGAAAGCACCCCCTTATTGACCTTAGCTATTGCAACCCAGATGCAAAAGGAACCACTCACCTCACATGAATACCCATTACATCCTTGTGAAACCGCAGCACAGGTAAAAGTCAGTAAGCACCTGACTAAAAAATCAGAGGGAGAGAGTTCAACAAGTTCTGGAGGAACATACAGATGTATTAACAGATAAACCAGGCCATACAAATTTGCTACAGTATGACATGAAACTGGTAGACTCAAACCCAATCTGTATGAGAGCCTATTCTATTCCGTTCGCGAAGGAGAAGGCATTAAAGGAAGAAATAGATTATTTATTGAAGGAGGGGATTATTTCGCACAGTGAATCATCTTTTAGTTCTAGTGTCGTTTTGTTGAGGAAACCGTCTGGGGAACACAGACTGTGCATAGATTACAGGAAACTGAATGCTGTCACAGAAGGACAAGTGAATCCATTACCAGACACAAAACAGTTATTTGCCAGACTGAACAAGGCAAAATACTTTTCAAAAGTGGATCTTAGTAAAGGCTATTACCAGATCCCAGTGAAGCCTGAAGTGAGACCTTATTTGGCTTTTAGCACTTCGGATGGACATTATGAATTCAATATGCTACCATTCGGACTGAAAAAATGCTCCGAGTGTGTTTTCAAGGATGATGCGAAAATTGTTGGACCCCCTGAATAACCCATGTATCACGAATTTCATGGATGATATACTCGTCGCCACAGAGACATTTGAAGAACACATTGAAGCTCTGGAGATGTTGTTTGATAGACTTCGGGAGGCGAACTTAACTGCTAGGCCAACAAAATGTTGTATTGGATGCAAAGAGTTGGAATTCTTGGGGCACACTGTATATCAGGGTAATATGACCCCTGATCCTAAGAACTTGGAAAAACTGCAGAGAGCACCTAGGCCGCAAACAAAAAAGGACGTGCGATCATTCGTGTCGTTATGCGGATTTTATCAGAAATACATCAAAAATTTTAACGCTATTTGTGCTCCTCTGACTGATCTGACTCGCAAGGGACTTCCAGATAAAATTATTTGGACTGCACAATGTGAATTAGCGTTCCAAGAGTTAAAGGAAAAAACTCACTAGCAAGCCTATTCTCAAACTGCCTGATTTGACACAGGACTTTGTCTTAAGAACCGATGCCAGTAATGTAGGACTTGGAGGGGCTTTGTTGCAAAGATCATCTTCACCTGATGGGGAACTGAAACCAGTCGCTTATGCAAGCCGCAAATTGAATAAGGCGGAACAAGGATACTCCACAAGCGAAAAAGAATGTTTAGCATTAATCTGGGCAATAAAGAAGTTTCAAATCTATCTGTATGGTAGGACTTTTGTGGTGGAGACGGATCATCAGCCTCTCGTGTTCTTGTCTCAGGCTAAGCATGAAAACGCAAGATTGCTGAGGTGGTCTTTATTGCTTCAACCGTATCAGTTCAGTATCCAATATATCCCAGGCAAATTGAATGTCGGTGCAGATTTCCTCAGTCGGCACCCCTGTGATCAAAATTAGAGTAGTGGCAGACGTGAGGAGTAATTTTACCTATGTGTATCGCTGGTTTTGGAACTTGCCATAGGCATGTTTTCAAGTGGGGAGATGTGTAGTGAAATTGACCGAGATACAACGGTAAAATACTCCAAAGATAACATTTAAGGATAAAAAACATAATGCGTAAGCTGCTGATGTACATGATCGCCTAGACCGCGGGTCATCATCCTCTATAAATTTTGCCTTGCTAGACAGGAGGGGAACGGAGGATCAAAAAGGAAAAAATATGACTGGAAAGATTGCCTAGCAAGGCTAAGGAGACGCAATTGGGGGGGATGGAGGAAAGTAAAAAAATTCACGTCCCCCAAATTGACACGAGGTACGGAATGGACGCTTTTGCGATACTAAGATTTTGATTTGAATTGAGCGGCAGAACGCGGATGGTAGGAAAATTACAAAAATTTAAAAAAGTAATTTTTCTTAATATTAATGTTAGGAATATAAAAATTAGCTGGCCGGATGGCCTATTCTGAGCAATGAAATAATATGATCTTAATTTTACAAACGGATAGATAATATTGAAGATAATGACAAAAGACAGTGTAGTTTACATCATCGACAGACTGCCTTGAATAAAAAAGTGTCGTTATTTGCACCCAAAAAAAACACGACCTTGGGAACAGGTGTTCAAAGTTACTTATTATGGAGGAGAGGGTTTTTGAGCGGTAGCTGTGTCTAAATATAACTTTTTACGACAAAATTTTAAGGGGAGAGAAAGGTTGCTTCAAAAATCAAGCACATTTTTTTTAGAAACACAAGTAGAGACGGACAGACTAACAGATAACCATCCATACTTGACTGAAGCATGACTGAAATGACTTTAGTGTAGAAATTTGAAATTAAAAATAAACCTCGGCAGTGATTGGCCACAGACAATCATATCATTAGCGCTCAGAGCGCATTTGGGGTCATTCTTCAATAATTGTTCAGTGTTAGACACAGATTTTAAAGTGTGGTGTTTTCCCATATGAAAGACAGTGAATAAATTTAGGGACGCCATACTATAGCCAGCAGCTCAGCTGAGTTTTGCTAGCAATTCTGTGTTATGTATTCATAATCTGAGCTGTGAGTTTCTATCGACAACAAAGCAGAGTCCATTCGGTGGGTGACTTTACTCGAGTGTATCTGCGCAGTTCTTGTGACAGAGACCACCATTATTGCCCGCCAGCACGGAGAGGTGGGACCGCAAGTTTTCAGCACCAGAGCTACAAAAAGATGAGTGAGCCTCTGGTCTGCTGGACATTCACCAACTATTTGTAGTGACTAATATCCCCATAAAAATTCCCACCTTTTTCTGGACACTGTGTAGTCAATATAGACAGGTGTGATGAGGCCACCCAAAACTGCACAAACAGTTAAATATCCTCCCAAAGATGATTGGACTATTCGAACATTTTAATAAACTCTAAAGTCTTCTACTCTTCTTCAATTTCAGCTGTAATCTCGTCCATACAATAGGATAGGTGTGATGTTACTATAAGGCAAACCAATACATATATCTGCAGTTATACTCCTCTCTGCCAATCTGGTACATAGTGGAGCAATATCTAGGCTTTGCCTCATGTTTGCTGCTGAACCACACACATACAGACATAATTCATCATTTCACAATTAAATTTCATATATAATACATATTACAAATGTCTAGCTTACCACAATCGTAAGGAAATATACACACTAAAGATGACTTGCACAGTTTTGATCTGCGGTATGTCCAGGCTTATAGATTTTATATTTAATTTTTGGATAACCTAGCTTGCTCTCATCTCTTTGAATGTGTAACGATATGGCGTCCCCTCGAAGAAGTTTCTTGCCAATATCCAGTACATTAGCCAATCAGTTTGAATATATTCAAACTGGGCCACAGTTATTCAAAACTTGCATTCACTTTTACTCTGTTTCTAGGCATCTATTTGTTATTCATAGGTCACTCCAATCAAATTTCTCCTAACTTCAAGTCATCCAATGGCCTCCGTCGTACGATATTATGCTTACGGTAACTCCTATGTTGTGACCAAAATCAGGGGATTCCCCCAGCAGAGTATGACCAAAACTGACAGCATCTCTGTTCTCTATATGTTTTATTACCAATAACTAATTATCTAATGGATTTTTTAGATAATTTAATACATATTCTTGGTCTCCTAACCTTCCTGGACACGAATATACAATTATCATATGAAGACATGGCTTATTTAAAAATACTGTCTTTTTTTCGATCTTAGTTGTTTATTTTTAAATAACATCTGTCCGCATCTTTTTAACTGTACTGTCAGTATGAAGTCAGGAATCAGACGTAAAACAGTAAAGTGTCAGGTTTCCTAATAAGCATTAAACCTGTTTTTAAAACCTAATGTCGTGTCATTAGTTAGTTTTTACACCGCAAGTTGGTTTATTTTCAGACACACTGCTAGTGGTTTTGCGCTACTGTGTGCCATGGTCCGTCTATCTCTCTCTCTCTTTTTCTTGAGTCCGTCTGTCATTCTAGGTTAACACTGTAAGTGATCTTAGGCACTTTTTGTTAGTTTTAGAAATCAAGGTCGGCTAGAAGAGGTTACTACATATTCTATTTTTAGAACCTACTGTTATTGGCAGTATCGTTTTGCTCAAGCATTTCTTTGTAGGACAAGTAAAATCTTGGGTTAGCCATTACGGCGTTATGCAACTAAGGCCTTATCTATACTGGGAAAGCACTGGTCTTTCTCCATTCTTCTTCCTATCATATATTGGCTTTACATTTATATTCTAATTTATATAGGGGTATTATAATTTTTCACTACAATTCTCCCCTCTTAAAACAGACATCATATGTCAGTCCTTAATTCTATATACACGTAGATAAATTTCTATCTATGCTTGGTGATTACTCTGATTCTGATCGCACGGATGGCGGCTTAGAAAATCAGCACCTAGGTTAGTTTTTTCCAGAAATGTATTCAATACTAAACTGATATGGCTGTAATAATAAAGACCAGCGCAATAATCTAGCATTTTCATGCCTTGCTTGCGCTAGAAAAGACAGGGGTTTGTGATCCGTTTGTAACTTGAATGCCTTTCCATACAGATAAATATTGAATTTCTTTATCGCCCATATCACTGCGAGACATTCTTTTTCACTAGTTGAATAATTTTTCTCCGCTGTATTCAACTTACGACTAGCATATGCCACTGGGGTTAATTCCCCATCCAGTGAATCTGACTTCTGTAACAGGGTGGCACCCAACCCTAGATTACTAGCATCCGTTCTCACGATGAATTCTTGACTTAAGTCAGGTAATTTCAAAATAGGTTTGCTTGTGAGCTTTTCCTTCAATTCTTGGTAAGCGAATTCACACTGTCGTGTCCAGGTAATTCGATCTGGATTCCCTTTGCGTGTCAAATCAGTTAACGGGGCACATATGGAGTTAAAGTTTTTGATATACTTTTGGTAGAAACCACATAATGAGACAAAAGATCTCACGTCTTTCTTTGTTTGTGGTCTCGGTGCTTTTCTCAGTTTCTCTAAATTCTTGGGGTCAGGGGTCATATTTCCCTGATGGACTGTGTGTCCCAAGAATTCTAATTCCTTACAACCAAAGCAACATTTGGTTGGTCGGGCGGTCAAATTCGCTTCCCTAAGTCGATCAAACAACATGTTCAGAGAGTTAATGTTTTACTCAAATGTTTCTGTCGCTATGAGAATATCATCCATGAAGTTTGTGATGCATGGATTATTCAGGAGATCCAACAATTTTCTCATCATTCTAGAGAAGACACTGGGCGCATTTTTCAATCCAAATGGCAATCTGTTAAATTTATAGTGTCCCTCTGAGGTACTAAAAGCTAGATAAGGTCTAACCTCAGGCTTTACTGGAATCTGATAGTACCCTTTGCTCAGATCCACTTTTGAGAAATATTTAGCTTTATTCAGCCTGGCAAAAAGCTGATTTGTATCAGGTAAGGGATCCACCTGACCTTCTGTGATAGCATTCAGTCTCCTGTAATCTATACAAAGCCTGTGTTCTCCAGAGGGTTTTCTTAACAGAACTACACTGGAGCTGTAAGGTGACTCACTGTGCGAGATAATTCCTTCCTTCAGCAAGTAGTCTATCTCCTCCTTCAATGATTTCTCTTTAGCGAAAGGAATCGAATAGGCTCTCATACAGATTGGTGTGGGGTCTGTAAGTTTCATATCATATGTCAATAAATTTGTATGCCCCGGACGGTCTGTTAGCACATCTGTATGATCATCTAGAGCCTGTTGCACTCTCTCCTTCTGATTTTTCGTTAAATGTGTACTGATTTTCACCTGTGCAGCGGTCTCACAGGGGTGTAATGGATATTCAAATGATGAAAGGGGTTCCTTTTTCATCTCCATTGCAATGGACAAGGTCAGCAAATGTGTCTCTTCCTGATTTTCTCTTTCCAAATATTTCTTCAGGAGATTCACATGATAGATTTTTTCTTTCCCCTTCTTATCTATCTTATAATTGGTTCTAGACACCTTCTCTAGAACTGTATATGGACCTTGCCATCCTATTTGCAACTTATTCTGGCTACCTGGTAGAAGAAGCAGTACCTTCTCTCCCACAGCAAAATCTGTGTCTTTTGCTTTCTTGTTATAATAGGCAGCAAGCTTTTTCCTGGCTTGTCTCAAATTTTCATTGGCAAGTTTCCAGCCAGTTTTTAAACGAGTGGTCAGCTCATTCACATATTGGTATGATGATGTAATATTTTCCTCTACCTTTTCATCAGTCCACTTTCTTAACAAGGCTACATATGGACTTTGAATATTGTTGACCTGTTTTTCCAGGTACCGGTATGGTCTCTTCCACTAGAAGCCCTATAGTGATGATTTTTCTTCGCAGAATCATCATTCCCAAATCGACCGCTACCAATTCTTTTCTTGGGGCTTTCTCCTCACTTAAAATTCCTTGTGAGAGATCTCCTCTCTACCTTTTCTTCCTCCAGTTTACATAAGTCCGATCGAGGGATTTTCGGCTTATTCTGGGGTAAGACATCTCTCTGTACTCGCTGCATAGTGGCCATTGTAAAACATCCAAGTGAGGACTCTCTGTGAAAAGGGGCCTCCCAGTCCACTCTGTCCTCTTTATTAAATTTATTTTTCTTTCCATTATCAGGCCTAAGTTTGCCCCGTGGCGTGTCTAGGTCCTGATCAATGTTCCCACTTGTGGGTGTTCCCTCATGTAATATGCCACATCTTTCTACAAAATTCTCAATGTCAAACAACATTGCCTTGGGCCAATAATAATTTTGAGCCACCTTTTGGATGATGGTACCTATTTTCTCATGGTCCCCATCTTTTCTCACATGTAAGCTCCTTATTAACTCTGCCGTATACTTTTTAGGAAGTACCAGCTGTCCCTGACCATTGGATCTAGTTCCGGTCTTCCTGTAAATCAACTTGTTTTTCATATAGAAATCTCCCTTGCCTGGAGGTGTATGACATGTTGACAATTTCTTAAAACAAGGCTTGAGGGTCTTATCCCCAGCCTGCGCCTTCCTCATCTCTTCTGGAGTGGTATTTATCAGAATATCCTCCTCCTTTCTAGAGGTCGACCTGACCTGAAGGGTGGCCATTACTATAGGATTCCTTCTACAACGGTCAGTATCATGATTGTTCATTCGACAATTCTTACACCACTTCTTTCCTTGGTTGAAAGATTTTCTTTCGTCAAATTTCCTTTCATCGAATTGTGGGGTTTTATTCTTATTATCATACCGTGGCCTATCAAACTGGTGCTTACCTTTGTTCTGATCTCTATTATAAAACTTATTAAAATTTTGTGGTGCCTTAAAATTGTCTACCTGTTTCTTCTTATTACCTGTTACCTCTGCTTGAGCTGCCTGGTATCTTTCAGCGACATTTAGTAACTCACCCAGCCTCTCTGCACCTTGTTCCATGAGAAACTTTCTCAGGTCTGGAGCCATGGACTCTCTTAGCTGCTCTATAAGGATCATTTCCTTAAGATCTTGGGTTTTCCCCAGAGCAGTCCACTTCTCCAAATATGTCTCTAACCGTGCAGAGAACTGGTGATATGTCTCACCTGACAGTAGTTTAGCATTCCTGAACCTTTTCCTATAAAATTCTCCATTCTTTTCATACCTTAACAAAAAAAACTTTATAAGCTGTACCACGAAGGCCTTGTGATAACTTTAGGCTCCACCTTTCTCTCTCTAACCCATATGTGGTAGCTAACAATTCTTATCTATTTAGGTAACTTTCTATGTCATCCTCTTTTTCCACAAAATGGTCTAAATGAAAACCCATAGCTGAGGTTGAGGCTTCCTGACTGGCAGTAGCATCGGAGGTAAAGGGACTGGCACCATTTTCAGGAGCATGGCTTTGAAACTCAAACTCCCTTAGTCGTAGCTCATGTTCCCTTTGTAATCTTTTCTCCTCCTTATCTGTTTCCATCTGTAATCTCTTCTCCTCCTTATCTGCTTCCATCTGTAACTTCTTAGTCTCAGCCTCCAATGCCTTAGCCTCTTTGTCAGCCTCAATCTGCAATGCCTTAGCCTCTTTGTCAGCCTCAATCTGCAGCCTCTTAATTTCTTTATCAGCCTCAATTTGTAACTGTAACTTTCTTTCTTCTGCTATCTTCCTATCCTCCCTTTCAATATATTTGTCACATTCTGACGTTACATATTTAATTAAAGCTTGACCCTCCATGTTCATATTTTTTGCAGTCTGTACAGCCGCAGACCGAAACTTTGCCAAGTCAGCCATTTTCTAACAGGCAAATTTATACAATGTTTAACTAAACAATTCTATCTATGACTAATTAAACTAAGGACAACCACAAGCACTGAGAGCTCAACCTTATTTATTTTCCACCCAGGAATACCTTTTTAATTTTTAAAATTCCCTGAAATGAGCTACCCAATATAATTGAAAAGTTCAATCCCAGGACAAGCCTACCAATATATGTGGTGCTTGAAAATTCAAATCCCAGGAGCGAGACCCCAATATATGTGGTGAGTTGGGATTAATTAAATGTATCTATAGGGGACTTAGTGTACTGACTGAGATCAGCTGTGAAGGTCTCTGTATCTATTAAGTTTGGTGTATTACAAAGTACCTTACTTGCTACCACATGTCAACCTCAGTCAGACTTATTCTGGATTTGTATGATGACTGCGTTAATGTCTAGGGTTATGATAGTGATGTAGTGTAAGTTCACAACAACCAACATACAGATAAACACCCACGTTAAGAACCACAACAGTTATAACACTATGACTATCACAACATATAACACTTTAAATATTAATCTTATGTAAGTCAAGTGTTTACAAATGGATATAATGTATTGGTTTCTCCAACATATATATATATATATATATATATATATATATATATATATATATATATATATATATATACTATTTATATATCTATATATATAATAGATATTGTGACAGGTGCGCTGTTTTAGTCGTTATTGTTAGGTCAGGTTAAGTAATAGGGGGAATAACGCTCATAGTTTTTCTTAGGGCAGCAGGGTGTAGAGGTAGGAGAGCGTTGAGGAGTACTAGGGGAAGTTAGGGTAGAAGGAGGAGGCGGTAGAGCTTTTGAGTAGATTTTTTTAGTATTAGTATTAAGTTTTTTAGGATAGGATAGATTTAGAGTGTATTTAGAAGAGTGGATAATTGTTAGATAATAATAAAAAGTAAAAACAGCTATAAATAAATAATATTTGCTAGGTGTAATTATCTCACTGTACCTGTGGCTGAAGATGCAGTAGAATTTATTAAAATAATAACAAAAACATCTTTATAGGATTTAATAGTCAAAAATTACCACTTAAAATACAAAAATAAAAAAAAATGGTAAAAAAAAAAGGCGTCAGGGTACTCAAATAGTTTAATTAGAATGTCCATCCACCCATCTAAAGAAGTAAATAAACTTAGTTCTCATTATAGGGTAGATAGTTAGGCAATTATTCTGTTATAATTAAGGCCGAAACTGTAAATGCACAAATGGCCTTTCCTAATATGTATTTTAAGAACACAGCCAGAGGGTACCCTTGGAAAAGGAGTTCGCGTATTTTTTAGGTACAATTTATTAGAGTTGGTTGTTACGAGCTTCCGCTAACGCTTCTACTGTTAGATTACGTAACTGGTATCCAAGGTAGATAGGAGGTGGACTTTTAGAGGCGATGTTGTGTGACAACTATAGGGAAAAATTCTATGACTAGTAAAATTAGGTAGGTTAATTATTATTTTAGGATTTTTTTTAAGGTCCAGGATGCTTTCTGTCTATGTATTATCTGGCTAGAACTTCCGAGTAAAAAATTATAATTTAGTAACATCGCTAGAAAAACCATTATACTTAGAGCTGCGAGTCTGTGAATAGAGGTTCCATGAGTTTATAAAATCTAGAAACTTTTTAAGAAGTTTTTAGGAGGAGTTTAGTATGATGATTTTGAGTACAAGTAGTTTCGGCAGGTTGAGTAAGATTTTTTGGTCGAGTTTAGCCAGTGTGTATTTTAGAGTTCAGAGTAGAAGATAGGATAGGTTTTTAGTTGATAGGTAGTTTTAGTAAATGTTGTTAGAGGATTAGGTAATTGTAGTAAGTGTGTAGGATGCTTTTAAGGAGTAGGGTAGATCTAAAAGTTATTTATAGGAGTTGGTTGGAGGGTTAGGAGAGTATGGAGGTTTAATATATTTGTTAGGAGTGCGGTATTAGGGTTTGGTTCCCAGGGTCATGTAATAGTGTAAGGTAGTTATTAGTAAATATTGGATTGAGGTTTATAGTTGTAGTGGTTTTATTCAAGTTATGAGGATGCTGGGACTTGAGATAGGGTTGGAGAGGGTATATAAGTATAAGTAAATTCAATATGTCTTGGGGTTTTTTATTGCGTATTGAAGAAGGAGGGGAATTAGTGGTGTTTAGATTAGGGGGTACGAGGCTATGTGATAGGAATTGTAGGTAGAGTGGAGGAGAGCTTTTAGACCATGACAAAATGTTAGAAGTTTACCTATTTTGGGTTAATGGGTTGAATATTTAGAGAGTAGCTTACCTATAGAATGTGATATTGTTTTTTTGCATTCTGGGGAATTGGGGATTTGAAGAAGGGGTTTCAATAAGGATGGAATGAAACAATGTAGTAGAAAGGCTTAAAAAGGGTTGTGTGGGTTATAGATGGAGGAGGATAGGTATTGATTGTAATTAAATTGTTGTTTATTTGATTGGTGGTTGGGTAAGAAAGGAAATTTGAGAGGTTTCTAGTCGAAAATTTTGTAGAGAGATGTAGAACTAGAATAAAAAGGAAATAGGGAGAAAAGGTATAGTATTTGGGTTGGGGATTAAGTGTTGAAATCCAGACTGAAGTAATTGGCGTTAGTTTTTTTTTCAGGTATAGGGGTATTTCTATTAGTGTTAAGTATGGTATAAGTTAGGGTTTAGTTTGGTTAGATATAATAAATGGGGTGTGGACTTAGAAGTAAGAAGTCAATCTTGTTAGATAGGTATGCTGTTATAGGGATATTGAAAATGTTGTAGGATGTGAGTTTAGAATAGTGTTTGGGTAGGTTATTTGATAGTTTGAATGTATGGAGTTTAAATAAATTGTAAATGATTTTTTAAATTTGTATGGGTTGGTTTTTAATCGGATATATGAATAGTATTGGAATAGAAGTTTTAATTTTTTTTTTTTTGCGTAGTATGACTGTATTTAGTGTGGTTTGTTGGTTTCTGAGGTTATGATGGGGTTTTTATTGATGTAGGGATTCGCGATTTTAGACCGAGGCTAGAAGATAGTAGATTAGTTTGGTGTTGGTGTGTTAGGAGGGGTGGTTAGTGTTAGGAAGGTAGGAGAAGGAGTCTCAGGTGGCCCCGGGTTGGGCTTCGGCCGTACCCCCTGTTGCCACCGTTCTCATACCCCCCTCCCTAAACAGTTCCCCTCCTTGGCATCACCAGAAAAGCGAAAAGGCGTGTTGCTTTATTTTTTTTTTTTAATATCGCCTTTCCTTTTCTTCTTCTTATTAAAATTGTCTAAGTCTAAACTTCTCTAGTCTGCTGTTGTTTCATCCTTTAAAAAAAAAACAACAAAAAAAAAATTATTAAAAATAAAATAAAAAAAAATTAAAAAAAAAATAAAAAATTTAATAATAATCTTAGTCTTTTTACTTCTTTTAGTACTAACATTCTATATAAAAAAAAAAAAATCTATTCTAAAATAAAAAAAAAGTCTTTAAAACTGTAAGCTTTTTTCATCCTTTCAAAAAAAGAGATATTAAAAAATGGTTTAGATCTTTAGAAAAAGAAAAATTTTTAATGTTTCTTTTACAATTAACCGAAGAAATATAAAAAACCAAAAAAATTAAATAAAAAAGAAAATCCCGTTTTTCCAAACACCTGCAAGTTGTAAGTTCTTGAAAGGAGAAAAGGAAAATAATGCAAAAAAAATAAAAAAAAAAAAGCTGTAGAGTATGATAACCGAATAAAAATGTTCATCCCTCCTGTTGTAGCGCTGAAAAACCAAAAAGAAAAAAGAAAAATGAAGGAAATAAAAAGTAGTAATAATGTTAAAAATTTTAAAATGACCTTCCGATTTCTTTTGTAAGTAAAGAATAAAAAGATTTTATTAAGAACTTAAAAATGTATTATAAAAAGTTATTAGTGTTGCAGAAAATGACAATCCTATAATTTATGTGTTTAATTATAAAAAGAATGCAAAAAAAAAAAATTAAAGTCTGAATATGTAAAGAAAGACAAGTTAGATCGAAACATATGATAGA
This sequence comes from Oreohelix idahoensis, assembly GCA_024509875.1. Classification (NCBI taxonomy): domain Eukaryota; kingdom Metazoa; phylum Mollusca; class Gastropoda; order Stylommatophora; family Oreohelicidae; genus Oreohelix; species Oreohelix idahoensis. The sequence goes on from JAMPIV010013488.1 coordinate 411,835, forward strand.
TATGAGAATAGATGGACATGAAAGAAAAAGGAAAAAAAAGATAACAAAAGAAAAAAATTTTTAAAAAAAAAAAAGAATTTAAAAAAAATAACGAAAGAAAGAAAAGGGGGAGAAGAGAGAAGGAGAAAAAAGCGGGACCCATTGGGCAACAAGGAGGGTGAGAGGGGGAGGGAAGAGAGAGGGGGAGCATTGTGGAATATAAAAAAAAAAATAATTTATCAATAAGAGATACAAAGATAGAATATAAAAATATAAAAATTAATTTTAAAAATAATTATTCGGTGAGGACGAACACCAGGGGACAATTTTTTTTTTGATTTCTTTCCAAATAAAAAAAACAATACCAATGTCAAAACTAAAATCAGAAAACAAAAAGCAATATCTAAAAAAACAATAACGAATGCGAAAAAGGATAGATGATAACAGACTAATAAAAAACACCCATAAAATACGAAAAAAAAGAAAAAGAAAGAAAAAAAAAGGAAAAGAGAAAAAAGAAGAAGATGAATCAATTAGACTGATATAAAAAAAAAAAAATAATATATATATGTTATAATAGGGTATAAAAAAAAAATAAAAAATCTAAAGAAAAAGACCCCCGACCATTAAAAGTATTATCCCGGCCACACATGATATAATCCTAAAAAAATAAAAAGCAACACTCCCCATATAACTTACAACAACACTACCACAGATATCAGCTAAAATAAGATAAATAAAAGAAGAGAAAAACTCCTCAACCCAATAAAAATGAAAATAAATAAAGAAAATAAGAATGAATGTATCGAAATATGAATCTATAGAAAAAAATTATAAAGAAAAACACTAAAAATCATCTTGAAATATATGGCGAAAAATATGCATCCGTAAAAATTCAGAACATTAAATATTAAACAGGTTTATTATAGAAATAGTGGCTGCATGTATATATAAATACTGACGTCATACTTCGAGTCAAGAGCTTATATGCTATGCCGCTTAACTGACGACTCCCCCTTTTCCAAAAAAAGTTTTGAATACGAAAATCGGACGTGAAATTGATTCCCTACTGTAGTTCCCTGGACTCTCTTCAGGCGTAATAAAATGCTAAACCGGCGAACTCCATAGCTAAATCTTAGCAAAGTTATATCTGAAAGTATAAAAAAGCTGTTAGCGGATAATGTAGTGAATTAATGGTGGGACTCTGTTATTTACTTAAATGCCGGAGCCAACGTATGCATAGAATAAGAGGCAAATACGGTCATATGGGCGCGGATTTTATTAGTAAAACGCCAAAGTTAATCAGATTAATAGCAAGAAGTAGTATGAACTCAAAGTTCTAGGTAAAAGAATGGGTAAAATATTAAAAAAAATAATGATATGAGTGAAGCTAGGGATTAAAAAAAAGGCTTAAAGTAAAAAGGAGAGCGTGGGTAACTAAAATTTAATGGAGACTTATTATCGTAGTAAATTAAATAAAGAATGTGTGAATGATAGAGGTAATGCGGTAAGCAGGAACCAAACCATTTTAGACATCTACAATTTTAGAGCAATTTCTATGTTTTTTCGACACTAGGACCTGGATGGGACGTACGAAATGGAACCAAATAGAACGAGGAAGACAGCTCGAAAGATAGGGTCGTAGGCGCTAGCTCTTATCTGGTCGACAAAAATCTATCACCTGTAATATATGAGTTGTAGAAAAGGAAAAAATATGTAACTAAAATAAACGATATTCCAGGATACGTGAAATAATAATATTAAAAAAATCGTATAAATTGTACTGCTAGGGATTATACGCTCTTGTCCTTCACGAATCGTCTTCAGGTATTGGCTGTATTAATAAAAAAATAAAAATAAACATATATAGACTCGATACACGTATTGCGGTGTTTATGGATATAAAAGTAAAAATCGCGGACCCTCCCACTTTTTGTGTATTGTCCCGGTTGAGCTATCACGAATTCGTATAATAAAAATCTCATCAATACGTCGCGAAATTCTGCTAAATATGCGTAAACATAATAATCTCTTCGAGATTATCTTGGACACTACAAGCGATTGTCGCGTACTCGATGCGGTGTGCAAATATCTGCTATCGATTGTGCAACGGGCAATATGTGTCTTTATGCGAGCGCTAAATGTATCTGATGGCTTGGTATTGATGTGGAGTTAAAATAGCGTACCAGGGACTTAAAAAAAGTGGCATACATCGGAGAAGATAAAATTTTCGGGGCATCGGTTCCAGCATCACTGTCGTATAAACTGCGGTATGAATTCGCAATTTGAAAAGAAGTATAGCTTGGGTGGGGGGGCCAAGGGGAGGTTTGGTTGCTTCGAAAGTGCAGGGTATAAAAAAGAAAAAAACAGAAGGTTTTTTAAAAAAAAAATAAATAATGATGTGGGGAAAAGCATTTATAAAAAATAGAGATAAAAGAAAATGTTTAAGAAATAAAATATGTCCTAGTTAAAAGCTATATTTTAACGTTGCTTAAAACCTCTGAGTCCTATCCTCGAAGTTAATGTTTTTTATCTGTAGAATTGTTGTAAGAGTATAACGTGTCCTATTTAGTAATTTTAAATGGAAAAATATGAAAAAAGCATAAATGTTCTTTCCTAGGGATAACTCTGTGGTCTGAAAAGATGAACAGTTTAATGAGGTGATTAAAGGGGCTAAAGTCCAAAGGCAAATCCAATACAGCGTTGTCTAAAAAAGAATGAAGGAATTACCAATGAGAAAAGAAAAAAAAAAAGAAAAGAAAAAAATTTAATTTATGTGAAAACATCAAAGTAAAAGAAAAAAAAGAAAGAAAAAAATGAGTAAGGGAAAAAGAAGTTTCATTTGAAGGAATAAATAAAAAATTGAAAAAAAAGAATTAAAAAAAACCATAAATAGTAAAGACCGTAGCGCTTAGATTATTAAGCAAAAAAGTTTTTTTTAAGTTATGTTGATCAAAAGAAAAGGAAACTAAGCTTGTGTCCTTAGGCTAGGCGTAATAAAAAAAGAATTAAGAATAGTGCGTTAAGAAATTAGGTCGAATAAGCTGTTTTTTGAAGTCTTTGAGTAATAGAGAACTAATCTTCGATAGCTCTTGGCGGGCAATGGCTTTAGCAAAAAATGGAATTGAAGAAACTGCGTTATTGAAATATGCGGGGTTACTCTATTTTGATGCCTTATGTTGTGCCGTAGTTTAGGAGTTGCGAAGCGGGTAGTGGGGGAAGGGTTTAGTACGGTATCCGCGAGTTGCGTTGCGGGGGAAGGGGTTGTCCCGTATTGGTGCGCATCTGTGGGTTGCTTTGTGGTGGGAAAAAAGGGGGTAACTACTGGCTAATGCGCTGAAAAGGGAGCGGTGAAGAAAAAAAAATGTGAAAGGAAAAGCCGCCAAAAAACTCTGCTCTCTTTGGTCGTCGCGGCTGCGCGGTTTAAAAAAAAGATTTGGTTGGTTTTTTTTTTGTGTTTTTGATGTTATTGTTATGATGTTGTTGGGGGTTAGTTTGGCGGTGTTGATTTATGAAAGTAGTTGGGTTTTATTGGTTTTATTAGTGTGCTAAGGGGGGAATGTGAGGATTTTAGGGGATTAATTGGGATCCTGTTTGAATTAAAAAGATAAGAAGGGTATGTTCAACTGGCCCCCCCCCCTATTGATTTGATAATAGGTAAATTATGAAGGTAGTTAATTAGTAAATAAATTATGAGGCGTGGTGTTAGACATTAAGAGATTGTTTATCGTTATGTTATAATTGCTAGTAAGTTTTTATACATGGAAAGTGTTTTGTATTTATATTTGAATATAAGAAAATAGATTATAGATAATTTTAGATATTATAATAAAAATAAGAGTTGTTCTGGATAGGGGGAATCGTATGGGATGAGGCTAAAGAAAAAATTAGAAAAAAAAGGAAAGTACTAGAACGGGGATAATAAGGGATTATAATAAATTAAATAATAATGTGTAGAAAAAAATGGTTGGTTAAAAAGAGGAAAAGGTTAAAAATAAATTTTTAAGGGGATATAATAATGAAACAATTAAAATAAAAAACCAGAAATTGGGGGCTCAATGAAAATTTAATTGGGTTTTTTTTTTAGAAAACGATAAGAAAGGATTTTGTTTATAGAAAGAAGGAATGTTTTTTTTTGTATGATTGGAAATATGTTTTTATTACGTTTATTTTAAGAAGTATTTTTAATTTAAAGGGTTTCTGTTTTAATTTTTTGTAAAAAAGTGGAAGGAAGAGCGATATGGGGTAGATATTTGAATTTTTATTATTAAAAAAAAAGTATTTTAAATTTTAAGAAACAATTAAGGAATGGGTTTTTTTTTTTTTTGTCGCGATTAATAAAGAGGGGGACGGGAAAAGAGAAGAAGAAAGAATAGAATGATCGGTCGAAATGGCCGACAGAGATGGCTTGATTTTTTATTTTTGAGAAGAAGAAAAAGAATTGTCTATTTGAGAAAAAAGATAAAGAACGAGTGATATGAACTGGGGTGGGTTGAGGGAGAAATAAGTCAGATAGAAGAAAGGATGAAAATGAACCTTTCCAAGCGAAAGAGAAAAGCAATGAAAATGAAAATAAACATAAAAAGAAAAAGCCCGGAAATGAAAGGGGATTTTGTGTAAAACTGTAGAATTAAATTTCCGCTCAGCCAAAAGGAATTAGAAGATGAAGAATAAATAAAAGAAAGGGAAGAATAAAGGCTGGAAGGAAAGATATAAACGAAGAATAGGATCCCCCCTTTGCATAAAAAGGAACCTAGTGACAATCGAGGTTAATTCTCAGAGGTAGTTTGGGAAAGGTAAGAAAAAGACAACGGGGCAATTCTGTGCAATAATAAACGCTCCCGGAAGAAAAGTGGAAAGCATTCTGTTCCTGAAGCATTCCATTAAAGGCGGATGCTTTTAAAAGCTTTTTCCAGAAAGATAGTTTTGCTAAAAAGTTTCTTTTGTATTGGAAAATTAAGGGAGGGAGTAAGAATTAAAAACCTTCGTTAAAAAATTAAAAAAATTAAAAATATAAAAAGGAAAAAAAAAAAAAAAAAGAAAAGAAAAAAAGGAAAGGGAAATAAAAAAATTTTGGGAAATAAAAAAGAAAAGAATGAGGAATAAGGAAAAAAAAAGAAAAGAAAAAAGCAAAAGAAGAGAGGAAAAAAAAAGAAGAAATGCAATAAAGGGAAAAAAAAAAAAAAAAAAATTAAAAAACAAGAAAAAAAAAAAAAGAAGATAAATTGGTAGAAGGGAAAGAAAAAGAAAAAAAGGGAAAAACTAAACTGAAAAAAAAAAGGAATCCAAAAAAAAGAAGCCAGGAAGCTAAGAAGAGAAGAAAAAAGGGGAGAAAAGAAATAAAACAGCGAAAGCAAAAAAAAAATAGGAGAAAGAGAAAGGGAGTTAAGGAGTAGAAAGGAAGAAGGAGGTAAAATTTAGACAAATGTGGGGAGTTAGTTTTTTTAGTTGGTTTGTGTGTGTTTTTTGGTTTAATTTTTTTGCTGTTAGTTGGTTTTCCAGTTGATGTGTGGTTTTGGTGGACATCGTAACATTGTCGCGCCAGATCTAATTCTGTGTACAGCGCAGATCAGGGTCCTAGTTCTCATAGCATCGTGAAAGACGAACGATACTGTTGCCCCATGGACGAGTTGGTCCTTCTTCTGTTCGTCTCCCCTGCTTTTTCCTGAAGTGACTCATCGCGGATCAAATGTAGTTGTGTGTGTTTAGGGCCTCGAAGTTTGAAGTCAGCCACACGTGTGCTCCTCATGGCGGCGGTTT